>OY757939.1:36885831-37058331 GCA_963585895.1 Sepioteuthis lessoniana
ATATTAGTTCAAAAGTAAACGTAATAAGGCAACTGAAGTTTGAACTCGCTTAGTTGTTCGGCATGTTAACCATTACGCCACAGGAATTCTTGTCTTCCCACATCTTAATAAGTAAAGTTGGCGACCATAGTCGAGGGTGACCCAAAGGCTCCTTTTTCGATAGCTACTACACCAAGGTGTAGGGGAGGGTGCTACTCCTTTCCCTGGATTGCTCCACTTTACCCTTGATCCGTACCTTATAATGCTGAGTGTTAAGCAAGGAGGCATCAAGTACCATTTTTTGAGTCTTTAGTATGACTCGACCTGGGATTGAACCCAGGTCTCCCGGGGCATCGGCGAGCACTATAACCACTAGGCAACGTAGCTGAGTGGTAGAATCTTGGATTGGCGTTTCAGTCAGCCTGGTTTCGATCCCAGCTTCTGGAATCTAGCTTGTCTTGCCAACATCTTAATAATTGATATAAAATATCGATAAATTCATTTTAGACAAACATAGTCTTAAAATTAAGTCTTTATTCATAAAATACTCAATACATCAATACGAAGACTTGAGGACTTCATAAAAAAGAGCGAAGAAAGACAAATCACAGCGGCCAGTAACTACATTGATAACACAAGGACAAAGAGAACAACAACAAAATCTAGGACTCAGAAATGGGAAGACAAACAACTGTATGGATATTTCAAGCGACACACTGGCAAAGTTGCACGCGAGAAGACTTGAACATATGTTGTATAGTCATATGCAGATTCATGCAGAAAGAATCATAATGACGCAGTAATAACGACGACAAGCGACACAGTCTTTTAGAAAAATATCTACCTCTCACTTAATTTGAAAGGTTGCGTGTGAGAGGGAGTTGGAGACCGAACAGAACTGCAACATATTGACCCCCACTCTTATGGCCATCAGTATTTCTTTCTCGTTCTCCTGATGTTGCTAAACCAAAGGCCTGGGGACCCACTCCGCTGGGTGCTGGCTTTCTCTAACACAACTTGTCACCAACGGGTCTGTTCTCCAAACTAACTGACTTCCTGTCTTCACCGAGTTATATATTAGTTCCACGCCCACCTTATCTTTGGAATGGCATGTTTGATCGTCATCAAGCGGAAATAACTGTCATGCAGTTCATAGGTCACTCTCTTCCGGTGCATCAGTCTATGACTGTACCGTGGGATTTTACCTTGTCCCATATTGTCAGCCAAGCCCGCCTACGCTAATGGAATATGCAACTTCCCCGTCTTTGGAATGGCATGTTAGGCCGGGTCGAAGGTCAATATACAACACATAAATACGAAAGAAAAGTCTCATGAGAGAAACCGAAGTTCTTCTAACAGCAGCACAAAACAATGCCATAACGACCCATGATGTTAAAGCGGAAATCGATAATACGCAATCGAATAGCAAGTCTGGGTACTGCAGAAAAATATATGAAACGATTAAGCGAATGCTGCAAACTCGCTCAGAGGGAGTCGAATACTAGGCATGACTGAGAGGGAATGGTAATCCACTGGGAATTATTGAAGGGATTGAATTTTGACTTTACTACCATATAGTATTTATGTTACAACTAGCTCATTGGCTAAGTGGGTAGAGTGTTCGCTAATAATCCGGGAGACCTCGGTTCAATCCCAGGTCGCGTCATACCAAAGACTTTAAAAATGGTACTTGATACCTCCTTGCTTAAAACTCAGCAATATAAGGTACGAATCAAGGGTAAAGTAGAGCAATCCATGGAAAGGAGTTGTGTCTTCCCCGACACCTCAGTGTAGTAGCTATTGAAAAGGGAGCCTTCTAGTCGCCCTTGACTTCGGTCGCCAACTTTACTTACTTACCATATAGTATATGCTCAAACTTGAACCTGTCTTGGAAAATGAGACGTAAAATTCTTTGAGATTTTGAGATACAAACGGATCAATCTATTCCAGACAGAATACCAGACCTTGTGCTAATTAACAAAAAGGAAAAAAGAAAAGAAAAAAAAAAGAAAAAGAGAATTTGACATTTAGTAGATTATGCCATTCTGGTATACTACAGAGAGCAAATAAATAAATAAAAGCAAGAACCTTACCAGAGAATTAAAAAAGCTTTGAAACGTGAAGGTGACGGTGATGCCAATTGTAGCTAGTACACTTGGAACAGTCCCCAAAGGAGACGGGAAGAATCGAGGCCATCTCGACGACACTACTGTTTAGATCGGCCTGAATACTGAGAAGTGTCCTGGAGACCTGAGGAGACTTGCAGTCACTTAGAGTTCAATGAAAGACCACTAGCTAACGATGGCGTGAAAATCTCATAAGGAGTAAAGTAATAATAAAAGACTAGAGGAATTGGAAATTAAAGGAAGAGTCGAAATTATCCTGATCAAACTATTGTTTAGATCGGCCTGAATACTGAGAAGTGTCCTGGAGACCTGAGTAGATTTGCTGTCACTCAGACTCCAGTGAAAGATTACCGGCGAACGCTGTCGCAAAAAACTCACAAGGATTATAATAATAATAATAATAATGATTTTTCGTAAACAATTATTGTTGGTTGGGTTTTATGGCATATCAACCTGTGTAGGATATTTAACGCCAAATCCATTTTGGTGAAAATAGTTCTATTTCAAACAATTCAGTTTAGGATAAGTACATAGTTTAAATGTAAGTACAGTTAAATTGAGAAGAACATTTCTATTTCAAGCTATTCCTTTTAGTCAAGCAGTTTTAATTCAGCTAATTCAGTTTAGTATAATTACGGATTTTATTTACACGCGGTTAAATGTCAAAACAGTTCTATATTAAACAATTCAGTTTAAATACTGTTTCAATGTCACAAAACAGTTCCATTTCAAATGATTCAGTTTAGCATAAGCATGCAGTTTAAATGTAAGTACGGTTTAATTGTCAAAAACATTTCTATTTCAAGCTATTCTGTTTAGTCAAACAATTCAGTTTAGCATAAGTATGCCGTTAGTTCTATTTAACCCATTGATAGGGCCCTATCAGGTGCTACCACGCCGGAGCAATGGCAATGAAGGAGTGCTCCGCATTCCCAAAAGCCCCAGCATCAGTAGAACCTCACCATCAGATTGTTTAGAGTCATATCTAGGACACTCAATGGGGGGGGGTATTCTACAGCCCCAGTCGACTGGGCAAAACAATTATTGCACAAGTAAGTATTCTCAATACAAACAATTTAGTGTTATATGGTATCAAGTATTCCTACCAAATGCGAATAATTTTCAAATAGATCTATTTGCTCCATAGATTGTACCCTAACAGGTACTACCACGCTAAGTCTGAGTGGAACTGGGAGTAATGGCAGTGAAGGGGTACTTTGCACTATCCAGATTTTCAGAACTGGAGCCTCACCATCAGATGCAGTTTAGTGTTATACCCAGGACACCCTAAGTAGATGACAGTTGATATTCGCAGGATTTAATCCTATTTACCAACCCCTCTGCTCGGGCAGGATATGACACAAGGTCAATTTTTAAGCGGAGTTTAACAGGTTTTAATTCAGAGTTTTCCTTCTCCTAGACATGTTGCCTCACCAAGGCTGAAGAACCTAGTCTGTCCTACTATTTACCCATAGCTGGAGGGAGAATAATTGGATTCATACCTTTCCCAATGGTATTAGTGCAATATGAAATGCAATCAGTCTCGTCCAGGATTTGAACTCGTGTCGCCGTGTCCTTTTCCTATGACGATAACCATTACACCACGGGCACCTCCTATTCGCGGGATTTAATAGTCAACAAGCTAGATGTCAAAATGACAGTGGGCGCCTCCCTTGGTATAATGGTCAGCGTGCTATGTTAACACACCATTATTATTTCTAATTTTCATCTGGCGAAACCCAAAACTGATCTCATGTCAAACTAATCTAAGCTTAAACCAAAATAAACTCAGCTGACTGCTTCCATATCTTCGTCCCTTTATTGAATTTTTCATGGATCCGATTGGGTTGTTTACCAATTATGGTGCAGTTTAATGGTTGTTGAGATTTAAAAGTTCCTCTTTTCTGAAGGACCAATCAGGGCTACTTATCTCTCCTGGCTTCCAGTCAAGAACAGTACGACAGGACTCCAAATTTTTAAGATGAACTCTTCGTATCAGCCATTTTTGAATCCTCAAAACAAACTCACTTATGTACCCTGTCGGCGGGGCATAAACTACTCGAATTACATCTTCTGCTGAAGGGTAAGAACACCCCCACTAAAAAAAAGCATGTCCTGGGTATAATACTAAACTACATCGGGTTATGACCCTTCGGCTCTTGAGATCTGCGGGATATGAAATCACTTTTTCACTGACCTAACTTTCAGGTTCACTCTGACCCGTAGTGGTAGTATCTCTTAGGGTTCCATCTATGGATTAAATAGTTCTCTTGGAAAATTATTAGTATCATACAAGAATACGTGAAAACAGATATGAGGACTTTAACTTTGGTATGGCAACCAATCTAGGAGAAGGAAAACTCTGAATTCAAACAAGTTGTACTCAACTTAAATTGACCTTGTGCCACACCCTTCTCGAGGCGTAAATATCTACTTAAAACTACATAACTCCCTAATAATTATTTTTCCCTTTACACGTTTTTCTCACTAATTCTAGCTTGTTCTTTTTCACTGGTTTGAGTGACAGCAAGTCTCCTGTTCTCCAGGACTCTTCCAAGTATTCTCGCTGATCTTAACACGACTATGTTCTTGATGCTGTCGATTCTTCCTTTGATCTCTAATTCCTCTAATCTTCGTTCCAATCCTTTTGGAACTGTCCCAAGAGAACCAACTAGAATTGGTATCACCGTCACCCTCATGAGTCACAGATTTTCGGTTCTCTGTCAAGATCTAAGAATTTGGTTATCTTTTTGTTTTCACTCTGTTATTTGCTGGAATGGAAAAATCTACGAGATGACAACATAAAAAAAATAACGCTCGGTCTGGTCATCTGCCAGGGATTGTGTCTCATCTCAAAAGTACACAGCCCAGTCGGTTGTATAATACACCGACTGTCTCTCTGCAGAGAGCAAATAGTGTCCTGTATACGACACTAAACACTGATGGTGAATCTCAAGTAATAATGCAGCTTTGGGGAATGCGGAGTACCCCTTCACTGCAATTGCTACCTGAAAGGGTCCTATCTATGGTTCAAATGTTCAGCATTTAAACTGCATGCAAACACATTACTTATGCTGAATTGCATTAGTTGTCTGAATTTCTGTGACGAATCTTATCATTAAGGGTTTTCAGACTATTGTCTTCATCTTTATGGTTATTTCCACAACGTTTCGACCGATATGTCTTGTTTGCCAAACTCGAGAACCTACATGGAGCTTCGAACTACGTCCTTTATTAAATCCACGTGTCTTTGCTTAAATTCCGTTACCTGAAACCGGGTACAAGTGTTAAGTATTCCTGTATTGTTACTCGCCGTCAGGGTTGAACCTGCAACCTCCAGATGATTGTCTCCTAAGAAACCTACGACCAACACCTATAGCCGTTACGCTATGTGTCCTGCTGGACAGTTTAGAGTGAATTTTTGGGACTTATAAACTTAATGTTCATACGTGACTAGGATGACGTATGATTTTTTCTACCTGTGGTCATATTTAGATTTTTATCAAACCTTTTTAATTATCGGTTCGCATATTGTATTCATCTCTTTACTTGGTCTACTCAGCAGGTCATTGTAGCCCAACATTTGTGCTGATATATGGAAGGAAAAGGGAAACCATCAGCCCTTATGGAATGAAGTTGAAATAATTGATAGAGAAGAGCATTGGAGGATCAGACGCCTTAAGGAATCCGCACTTATGTTGGGCTACGGTGACCTGTTGAGTAGACCAAGTACAGAGATGAATACAATATGGGAACTGATTATTAATTGCTCCACTTTACCCTTCATACACACCTTATAATGTGAGTGTTAAGCAAGGAGGTATCAAGTACCCCTTTTTGAGTCTTTGATATGACTCGACCTGGGATTGAACCCCGGTTTCCTGGGTCATTGGCGAACACCCAACCCATTAGGCTGATGGGCCGGTTATTGTTTTTAGAAATGATTTTTATCTAAAATATTTTATTTGTTTGCACAGAGTTATTTGGTTTCATTAGCTGAAACTGGATTTAACTACAGAAATGTGTAGGGAAGGATTTTACTATAAATATGTATTGGAGCTGAATTTAATATAGAAATTCATTGGATATGATTTTACTATAAAAATGCATTGGGAATAATTTTACTATGAATATGTATTGGAGTTGAATTTAATATAGAAATTCATAGGATATGATTTTACTATAGATATGTATTGGAATTGATTTTACTCTAAATATGTATTGCAAATAATATCACTATAAAATGCATTGGAAATAATCTTAAATCTCTATTATACTATAATTGAATTAAGTATATCTTTGACATTTATCTGCTTGTTGGAGAGTTTAGTTTGGTTTGTTTCTTTGATGGCTAATCAATCTTCGTGGAATATTTAATGGCTTTAGTTATTTGGTCGTTTGGGTTTCACGCCAAATCCACTTTGATACAAATAATCAGTTCTATTTCAAACAATTCAGTTTACCATCAGTACACAGTTTGATTGTCAAAAAAATTTTCTTTTTTAAGCTATTCAATTTAGTCAAACAGTTCTAATACAAACAATTCAGTTTAGTATAAGTAAGGTTTTTGTCCTCATATAATTAAAAATCAAAGCAGTTCTATTTCAAACAATTCAGTTTAGCGTAAGTACAGTTTCAATGTCAAAAACAGTTCTATTTCAAACAAATCAATATAGAATGAATACAGTTTCAATGTCAAAAACAGCACTATTTCAAACAATTCAGTTTAGTATAAGTACGCAGTTTCGATGTCAAAACAGTTCTATTTCAAGCAGTTCAGTTTAGCATAATTACACAGTTTAATTGTCAAAAACATTTATATTTCAAGGTATTCAGTTTAGTCAAACAGTTCAAATTTAAACAATTCAGTTTAGCATAAGTACGCATTTTAGTTCTATTTAACTCATAGATAGGGTCTTATCAGATGCTATCACTCCGGGCGAGAGTGAACCAGGGACCGATAGCAATGAAGTGGTGCTCCGCATTGCTAAAAGCTCCAGCATCACTGGAACCTCTCCATTAGATTATTTAGTGTCATGTCCAGGACACTCGTTGGGAGGGGTCATACCCCTCTGCATGGGCGCAGTCGGTGTATTCTACGGCTCCAGCCGACTAAGCAACACACAGATTTAAATGCAAAAGCAGTAGTTTTATTTCAGATAATTCATTTTAGCATAAATACACAGTTTTGATGTCAAAACAGTTCTGTTTCAAACAATTCAGTTCACCATAAGTACGCAATTTAAATGTCAAAACAGTTCTATTTTAAACAATTCAGTTTGAGATACATACGCAGTTTAAATGCAAAAAACAGAAAACTCAAGAAGCCACGGTTTAGTTCTATTTGACCCATAGATAGGACCGTATCAGGTGTTACCACTCCGGGCTTGAGTGGACCTGGGAGTGGTGGCAATAAAGAGGTATTCCGCATTCCCCCAAATCCCAGCATTACTGGAATCTCAACATCAGATTGTTTAGTATCGTATAGATGACACTCATTATGGGCCTTACCCCTCTGTAGAGAAGCAGTCAGTGTATTCTACAGCCCCAGCCGACTGGGCAAGTGTTATTTAATGTAGAATTACACTGGTGCTACAATCTAACACTTACCAGTAGGTAGCCCAGTCAACTAGGGCAGTAGAATACACTGACTGCATCTCAGAAGAGGGGTAAGACTCTCCTAACGAGTGTCCTAGATATGACACTCAACAATTTAATGATCAGGTTTCAGTAATGGTGGAGCTTTGGGCAATGCGGAGCACCTTTTCGTTGCCATCGCTCACAGGTCCAATTTGGCCCCGAGTGGGCAGCCCCTGATAGGGTCCTTTCTATAAGTTGAATAGAACTAAACTCTGTACATATGCTAAAAAGAATTGTTTGAAATAGAATTTTGTCCAGTCAGCTTGGGTTGCAGAATACACCAACTGCATCTCTGCAGATGGTTAAGACTCCTCTAACGAGTGACCTATAGCCCAGTGGGCTGGGGCTGCAGAATACACTGATTGCATCTCTGCAGAGGTTAGACTCCCCAAACGCATTTTCCCGTTATGATACTAAACAATGTGATGGCGAGGCTCCAGTAATGCTAGAGCTTTGGGCAATGCAGAGTACCCCTTTATTGCTATCGCTCCCAGGTCCACCCTAGCCAGGAGTGGTAGCACCTGATAAGGTCATATCTATGACTCAAATAGAACTAAACTGTGTTTATATGCTAAACTGAATTTTTTGAAATAGAACTGATATATGTATAAAAATGAATTTGTGATTAAATAACCTACAATGGTTGATTTGTTTAAAACCAAACCAAACCAAACCAACAGGGATGATGGGGTTCGTACCTTTCCAAAGAGTATTAGTCCAAATGTAAACGTAATAACACTATTGAAGTTTGACCTCACTTACTAAAATAAGACAGTCTAGTACGTCTGCCACTACATTATAGGGGCTCAATTTCCCTTGTGTATTAACCGCATGTAAAATGCAAACAGCCTCGTCCAGGTTTTTAATTCGAGTTACCATGTCCACTTGCTCTGATGATAATAGTTACACCACGAACATCTCCATATAACTATGGGCAAAAAACAAACAAACTAAGAAGCAAGCACACAAAATGTCTAAATCTAAATCTAAGATGATATCGACTCTTGAAGTAAGTAAGTAAAGTTGGCGACCTTTGTCGAGAGCGACCCAAAGGCTCCTTTTTCAATAGCTACTACACCGAGGTATAGGGGAGGGCGCTACTCCATTCCCAGGATTCCTCCACTTTACCCTTAATCCCGACCTTATAATATTGAGCACTAAGCAAGGCGGCATCAAGTACCATTTTTTGAGTCTTTGGTCTAACTCGACCTGGGATTGAACCTCAGTCTACTGGACCATTGGCGAAAACTAACTCCTAACAGGTTGACGTGCCATTAAAATCAATCGATCTCTTTTTTTAGAGTTCTTACTCCTCAACAGAGGATGCTGACATCGTATTCTAAGACGCACCAACAGGATAGTCCAATATTTTTGAATTACCCTTATATCTCCAATCTGAATAAACACTCGGTCATGTTTCTATGCGTAAAGTTTTCATATTTTCTTAGAAAAATCAAGAGGTTTGTTTCCTTCTCATCAGAACGGAGATTTGACTTGGCTAAATTGGAATTGGTCGTTTAGCTTATTGCTTTTCGATAAACTTAAAAAGCAATACTCTATCTTTAAGCCTCAGTTTGTACTGAAGTTTTCAAAATAATAAGCATTGTTGGCCACTTGCATTGTTATTGAAAAAGCTTAAATAGAAAAAAGAAAAAACAAAAGAAAAAAAGACCCAATTAGGGAAACGAGGGAGTCAGTTTGATTTCAGTGGGGTATCATTAGAGAGGAGAATATAGTCGTTTCCTTTCTTTTAATTTTTCTCTTTCGTTGTCTCAATTATTTTTGTTGTTGCGGGTGGTGGTGGCGGAGAATAGTCTGAAATACGAGATAAAAGAAAAAAGAGTTTTAAAAAGTTAAAAAGCGAAGAATAGCAAAAAGGACGAAAGAATTTTTATTATCATTTAGAAATAGTAAAAAAATAAAACGAAAAAAAAAATGGAAGTGAATTTTAAAAAAAGTAAAAAAAAAAAAATTACTGTATTTAAAACCGATGCATCAAGTAGTACGATATTTCCAAAACTGGAAATCGAATTGAGTTCGCTAACTGGACGTAGTTGCCCATTTCACCAGTCGTTGTCATGATTCAACACTGTGCCAAATGAAGTCCGCTATATTGCGTGTTTACGGTTGTACAGTGAAAATTATTTGTATTAGATAAGAATACTTGAAATCATGTTGGCTGGTTGTTTTGTTTTACGGCGTATCAACCATTTTTGGGTCATTTAACGCAAAATTAAATTTGAAACAATTCAATTTTTGTTTACAAACAGTTAAATGTCAATACAGTTCTATTTCAAACAATTTAGTTTAGCATAAGTACGCAGTTCAAATGTCAAAACAGTCCTTTTTAAAGTAATTCAGTTTAGCATAAGTACATGGTTTAGTTCTATTTGACCCATAGATAGGACCCTATCAGGTGCTACCACTCCGGGGCAGAGTGGACCTGAGAGCAATGACGATGAAGAGGGGCTCTGCATTGCCCAAAGCTCCAATATTACTGGAGCCTCACAATTAGATTGTTTAGCGTCATATCCAGGACACTCGTTCGGAGGCTCTTGCTCCTCTGCAGAGAAGCAGTCGGTATTCCATAGCCCCAGTCAACTGGGCAATGAAATCATATAATTGTGCCAATACATGATTATTCAATAGTGATTGTTACTTTTGACCATATAATAGAGTATAAATTATTTGTATACGTTAGGAATACTTTAACCTATATAACTGTGCAAATTATTTGTATCAGTTATTAGTTCTTGGTAACATATAACTGTGTGCAAGCAATTTATAAATCATCATAGACAAATAAAAAAAAATGTGATTAAAAAATGATTGCAGTGAAATGTTGAAAATACAGATAGTTATGATTATAATGAAATTTTGGCTTTAGATAACTCATAAGGAGTTGATATGCCATTTAACAAATAAACCAAACCAAATATAATTTACAACTGAATCAAATTTCGGTGTTAAATAACCCATAAAGGTCTGATGTGCGATACCCACCTCCACAAGGTTTGGTCTATTTCTGTGACTCAAATAAAGGCTTAAGTTCGGAATACCTAGGGAAGGTTATGTTTAGGGTTATGGTTAGGGTATGACAAAATGCGCATGAAGAAGGCCGGAGAGTACAGCAACCGAAACGTTGTGAATATAGCAGCCAAAATAAATATAACAGTCCGCAATATGTAGAGAATAAACCTAAAACCTATAAGAGGTTGATATGCCGTTAAATAAACGAAACTAATAGCTTTTAATAGCTGATGGAGAAGCTGGTTAGTATACCCCGGCTATCACCCCTAGGCAAACGTAATATAAGTTTGATCCTCTCAGAGTGCTTATTCTTTGTTATATCTCATCGTGTTCTTCATTGTTACAACGGAGAGACTGAGTGGTATGCGATAAAAAAAACATCAATTAAAATGAAAATATGGCATATACAGCTTTTACATCTTCAGCCACTAAAGTTGTTAGATTTGCCATTTTCTTTTGTAGGATATGAACGAAACAAATTTTGTGATGTGGACTAAGTTTGGGACCACGAAAAGATAACTCGGAACACGGTATAAGTTTAAGGATATATTGAAGTTACAAGATACAGAGAAAAGTGGTGGCGTAAGCTAGGCTTACTTGTTAGTCGAATATCCAGTCTCTATCCAATCTCACAACGACCGACCCAACCCGACGAGATTACTTGGCTCTCGATTAATATAGGATTTGGAAGAGTCCATAAATGGGTAGGTAACAGTCCCATAACATTTTGTTTTGTAAAATCTTAACTAAATATTTTCTTTATATCTGATGCAGAATGGTGAAGCCCGAACTGCTTCAAGTGGGAGGACGCGTATCGATGCAGCCAGGTTTACAGTAAACCACCCATTTACAAAACGTATATAAAAAATTGACCGCGAAATGTCTACGCATTCAATCACATTTTTAAAGACTAGTATATATTGACATTTTTTGTTGTAAATCTTGAACAAATCCTGGAAGCAACACCCCACAAAACAGCAGATGCACGGCCACCTATCTTCCATCTCTAAAACCATCCAAATAAGACAAACAAGACATGCAGGACACTGCTGGAGAAATAAGAACGAATTCATAAGTGACGTTTTCCTATGGACCTCTACACACGGACATGCAAGTGTTGGCCTACCAAGAAGAACTTATCAACAACAGCTCAGTATGAGAAAAAAGATGTAGTCTTGAGGACCTGCCTGAAGCGATGGATGATAGAGACAAATGGCAAGAGAGAGAGAGAGAGAGAGAGAGAGAGAGAGAGAGAGAGAGAGAGAGAGAGAGATGTAATGAAATAGCAAATGTAGGCTATATGGTGATAGAAACGAAACGATTTATCACATAATAAGCGAATGCAGCAAATTAGCGCAAAATAGAGTATAAGACTAGACATATCTGAGTGGAGAAGGTGATCCACCTGGAATTGTGCAAGATATTCAAATTTGACACGTGGTATATGCATGAAGCAGAATTCGTCTTGGAGAATGAAACAAAATTCACGTGGATTTTGAGATACGGATTTCTCTGATTCTCTCTGACTCTCTCTCTCTCTCTCTCTCTTTCTCTCGGTGAGAGAGAGAGAGAGAGAGAGAGAGAGAGAGAGAGAGAGAGAGTCAGACAAACCCGTGATAGCAGAGTGACATGATGATGACGATATATTCAGAAGAACAGACAACAATAAACCACAATACCCAAGAAACTCACCAACAAACACAAGTATTTTCCTTAGAGATCTTCTCACCTCAGACATCTCAAAGACAGCTTTCCTTACTTACAGGCAATTAGACTAAGAAGTATCTACACAGACGGCGAATTAAAAAGACAAAGTGATAGATTTAAACAGCAGTTCTCAGAACGAGGATATTGCCATAAGTTAATTAAGAACCACATAACCAAAGCCATCTCCACCTCGAGGAAAGACACACTAAAACTAAAACTGAAAGTGAAGAAGAATCGCAACCCTTCGTAACAACATTCAACACCACTCTCCCACCACTAGTTCAAATAATCAAGAACAGTTGGGGTATTTTGAAAGTAAACCCCTACTTAAATGATATTTTTCAAGAACCAGGCGTACTAACCTATCGTCGACTAAATTGCCTCAAATAAACTATAGTTAGTTTCAAACAAATTATAGGTAGCAACAACATACCTTATAAAGTAAGTAAAGTTGGCAACCTTAGTCGAGGGTGACTAGAAGGCTCCTTTTTGATAGCTACTACACCGAGATGTAGGGGAGGGTGCAACTCCTTTCCCTGGATTGCTCCATTTTACCCTCTATACGTACCTTATATTGTTGAGTTTTAACCAAGGAGGTATCAAGTACCATTTTTAAAGTCTTTGGTATGACTCGACCTGGGATTGAACCCAGGAATTCCTGGACCATTGGCGAACACTCTAACCACTCTTTAAAAAGATAAAATAAAGAATTGTGTCAATTTTTATCATATTCATTATATTTTTACATAATTCTGGTATAAACTAACATCACGACGGATATTCAAACTAAATTTTCAAGTTTCATAAAGAAAAAAAAACAACGTAGCACAAAATAGTTCCGTTACGTGGCGCATTGAACACATATCCTGTTGGTATTTGCCATTAGATAATTTGAGAAAACCTTGAAACATTTTCTCATCAGCGTTAACATGATTTTTCTCTGAAGTTAGAGTGACGGCCAGTCTCCTTAGTCTCCAGGTCTCTTCTCAGTATTCAAATAAAGCTGTAGTCTAGATGGTCTCCGCTCGTCCTCTGATTTCTAAATCTTCCAGTTCCTTTACCAAACCTTTAGGGATTGTTCTGAGACCACCAATAACAATTGGTATCATCTGTCACCTTCATGTTTCAAAGCTTCTTTAGTTCTTGGACCAGGTCTAAGTACTTATCCCTCTTTTAGCTTTCTTTAATTTTCACTCTATGTTCCACCGGGACGACAAAGTCCACCATTCGGCAGGTTCTCTTTTTGTTTTTTTGTTAATTATTACGATCTGGTCGTCTGGCCGAGATTTCGTGACCTGTTTGGGTCTATTATATACCCTACCTATGAACATTAATGGGTATATCCCATTCCTCATAATGTTATATACCCTACCTATGAACATTAATGGGTATATCCCATTTTTCATACTGTTATATACCCTACCTGTGAACATTAATGGGTATATCCCATTCCTCATACTGTTATATACCCTACCTGTGAACATTAATGAGTATATCCCATTCCTCATAATGTTATATACCCTACCTATGAACATTAATGGGTATATCCCATTCTTCATACTGTTATATACCCTACCTGTGAACATTAATGGGTATATCCCATTCCTCATACTGTTATATACCCTACCTATGAACATTAATGGGTATGTGCCATTCCTCATACTGTTATATACCCTACCTATGAACATTAATGGGTATATCCTATTCCTCATACTGTTATATACCCTACCTGCGAACATTAATAGGTATATCCCATTCCTCGTACTATTATATACCCTACCTATGAACATTAATGGGTATATCATCCTCATACTGTTATATACCCTAGCAATGAACATTACTGGGTATGTCCCATTCCTCATACTGTTATATACCCTACCTGTGAACATTAATGGGTATATCCCATTCCCCATTCTGTTATATACCCTACCTATGAACATTAATGGGTATGTCCCATTCCTCATACTGTTATATACCCTACCTATGAACATTAATGGGTATATCATCCTCACACTGTTATATACCCTAGCAATGAACATTACTGGGTATGTCCTATTCCTCATGAATACATTATATACTATTGTGAGGCGGGGGTAAAATATGCTAAGTAGTGACCACAAACATCTGTTACCGTCTTCAGGCCGCTGGAGAGTATTGTATTTTGTTAATACTATAAAGATTTCTACTTCGTTTTGGTTATTTCTCATTCAGTAACCTTTTATAAGGTTACAACGTTATCTCAAAATTGTGAATTTTTGTTTCATTCTCCAAGATGAATTCTGCTTCGTGCATATACCACTTGTCAAATTTAAATATCTTGCGCAATTCCAGGTGGATCACCTTCCCCACTCAGATATGTCTAGTCTTATACTCTTTTTGCACTAATTTGCTGCATTCGCTTATTATGTGATAAATCATTTCGTTTCTATCATCATATAACCTACATTTGCTATTTCGTTACATCTTCTTTATTTTCCCCTTAACATAGTGGGTCTGTATAGCGTTGTTTTATGCAGCTATTAAAAAAGATTCAGTTTCTCTCTTAAGGCTTCCCTTTCTCAGGCATTTCTAAGTAATCTCAAAAGCTATTCCACCATTTTGTCATTTGAAATATAAATAAGTTATTATTATTATTATTATTATTATTATTTCCTTTAAAGTTTTTCACATCAGCGTTAGCTGATAGTCTTTCACTGGAGTTTGAGTGACAGCAAGTCTCACTGAGTCTCAAGGACTTTTCTCAGTATTCTGGCCGTTCTCATAAATGCTGTAGTTTGGATGGTCTCCACTCGTCCCCCAACTTCCAAATCCTCCAGTCCCTTTAATAGTCCTTTAGTTACAGTACCAAATACGCCAATCACGTTTGGTATAATTGTTACCTTCAAGTTCCATAGTTTTTTTTAATTCCCTAGCAAGATCGAGCTACTTATCCTTTTTTTCACTTTCTTTCAGATTTATTCTGTGGTCAGCCGGGACAGCAAAGTCGACAATTTTGCAAGTTCTCTTTTTTTGTCGATTACTATAAGGTCTGGTCTTCTGGCCGAGATTAGGTGATCTGTTTGCTTGTCAAAGTCCCATAGGAGTTTCTGCATGTCATTCTCCAGGAGAGATGTTGGGTTGGGTATATATATTCGTATGGTCAAATTTAAATTTCTTGCACATCTCCCAGTGGATCACCTTGCCCAGCCAGTCGTGTCTTGTTTTATACTCCTTTTGAGCTAATTTGCCGCATTCGCTTATTATGTGATTGATGGTTTCATCTTTATCACAACATAACCTATATTTGCTGTTTTGTTGCGTTTTATTTATTCTCGTTTTGATTTATAATTATCATTATTATTATCTTACACATTTGAGAGTTTTTTTACACCAACATTAGCGTTTCTAACAGGAGTCTGAGTGACAGCAAGTCTCATCAAGTCTCCAGGACTCTCCTCAGTATTCTGGGCGATCTTAATAATGCTGCAGTTTGGATGGTATCTACTCGTCCTCTTATTTTTAAGTCCTTTAGTTCTTGTATCAATCTTTTGATGACTGTACGGAGCCCGCCAATTACAATTGATTTCACCCTGACTTTATTATTATCATTATTATTTTACACCTTTAAGAGTTTTTCTCATTATTCGTATCTGATGGTTTTTCACTGGAGTTTGAGTAATATCAAGTCTTCTCAAGTTTCCAGGACTCCTCTCTGTATTCTGGCAGATCTTAGTAATTCTGTAGTCTGGAGGGTCTGAACTCGTTCTCTTATTTCCAAGTCTTCCAGTCCCTTTATCGATCATTTGGTGACTGTACCGAGTGCGCCAATTACAACTGGTATTACCGTTACTTATTTATTATTATTATTATTATTATTATACATCTATGAAATTTTTTCCCACTAGTGATATCTGATGGTTTGTCACTCGAGTTTGAGTCACCAGGACTTTTCTCTGTATTCTTGCAGATCTTAGTAATGATGTCGTCTATCTAGTCTCCACTTGTCTTCTTATTTCCTACTCTTCTAGTCCTTTTACCAATCATTTGAGGATCGTTTCAAGTGCACTAATTACAATTGGTATTACCGTTGCCTTCATACTTTATAGCTTTTTTTAGTTCTCTACTAAGGTCTCAACATTTTTTCTCTTTTCGTTTTCTTTTAATTTTCCTCTGTGGTTTGCCGGACGGCAAAGTCCACTTTTCGGCAGGTTCTCTGTTTTTATGTTGACTATCACAAAGTCTGGTAGTCTGGCTAGGATTATATGATCAGTTTGTATATCAAAATCCTAGAGAAGTTTGTGCGTCTCATTCTCCTGGACGGATTCCGGGTTTTGCATATACCATTTGTTCGCATGGGAAAATTTAAGCTTCTTGCACAATTCGCAGTGGATCACCTTTCCCACCCAATCGTGTCTAGTCTTATACTCGTTTTGCTCTAATTTGCTGCATTCGCTTATTATATGATTCATCATTTCATCTCTATCATCACATAACCTACATTTGCTATTTTGTTGCGTCTTCTCTATTTTTGCTTTAACGTAGTTTGTCCTTATGGCGTTCTTTAGTGCTGCTATTAGAAGAGATTCAGTTTCCCTTTTAACGTTTCCTTTCCTTACATATATCCAAGTCTCCTCGTTTGAGATCTTATTTATTTGTCGATTGAAATATCCATACTATTGCTTTTCTTCCCATTATTGTTTTCTAGTTATTGTTGTTCTGTTGATAATTATGTTGTTTGTGTTACTTCTGGTCACTGTGATTAGTCTTTCTTTGCTCTTTTGTATGCAGTCTTTGAGTCAACGTATCGATTCATCAACACTATCTTAAATGCTGGTGAGTCCTCTTCCCTCTTCTTTTCTTGTCACATATAGTCAGTCTAAGTCATTTCTGGGATGTAAGGCCTTATTCATCGTCATTAGTTTTCTTCTTCTCTGGTCCATTTGTTAAGTCCTTCCCTCGTCCAATTTAAGAATGGTCCCGAGTATCTTACAAAGGGGGACAGCCTAAGTGCTTATCCCTTTGATGAGATTTCTGCAATATAGTTTGTTTTCGAGTAGTTTTCTCGTTCTCCTGAGATACTCTTTTGTAATTTTTTTTCTTTAATCACTTGTTTGATGGTGTCAGCTTCCAATATTCCCAAGAATTTGTAAGTTTCCTTTTCTCCAAGCATTTTGATTTTGTTTTGAGTCAGTAGTTCTATTCCTTTTGTCTGGTGTCGTTTTCCGCTTCTTATTATAATTTTCTGCGCATAAATTCTATTTCGTTCAAATGATTTCTTACAGTTTTTTCACAAGCATTGACTTGTTTTAACTCGTTTTTCACTTGTTTTGTTGTACATTTTCTGTTTTCAAGGCACACTGCTTTGAATCTTCTACCCAAACATTTTGATGTCTTTTATGGTCAACCAGTATATTTTCCTTTTTTAATCACATCAGCGTATTTTCTGCTAAATAAAATACCAAGATGAATATCCTCTAAGGGTGCTAATTCCATTACTTTTTGCCAAGGGAAGTATGAAGTTTTATGATTATAGCCACATAATCCTAATGTATACTTAAATCACGTGTTAAGGTCATGCACTTTAATTTCATTAAACCACGTGTAAAATTGATGATTTTATAACATGGTGGATTTCTGTGATAACACCAGGTTGTTGAATAGATTATACTGATTATGTTCATCAGATTTTAGAAGGGTATCCATGGTTTAATTCTTTCAAGAGTGACAAGATTATATGGCACAAATAGCTGTTGAGATGTTTTACATTCCTCGAAAATAATCAAAATCTTCGATTGTACCGAAAATCAATAAACGTTTATTGCTCTGGATGCAGGTTTGTGATTATTTCACTTATCAAAGAAAAACATTTTTCTATGTCAGATTCCTTCGGTATTTCTCACTGTCTTTTTTAGGGGTTCCAGTTCTTTTTCATTTTTTGCGAATAGTTTGATGTCCATTCACATTAGGTGGTTCATCTTTTCTTGCAATTCATAAAGTTCGTAGCACCTTGCGTATTTCATAAGTGACATCATTGCTATCACAAATAGTAAAGATGATAGCGCATCTTCCTGGAATATACCTCTCTGGATTTTCACCACAGTTTAACCTTTTCCTCCTGCTGTCAATTCCACAATCCAGTTTTTCATGGTTTCCTCGTTAAACTTTATGACTTTATCGGCTATCTTGAACATTTTGAGACAGTCTATAATCCAGCTTTGTGGGGCCATATCGTCTATCTTTTTGAAAGCAGTATACGCCATTGCTAAATTTTTGTGTTTCGTTTTGCACTCTATAAGGATGTGTTGATCAATGTATAGTAGATATCTTGTTCCTCTAATTCCCTTGTCGCGCCCTTTCTGTTCTCTGAGGAACAGTTTGCGGCTTATTAGCGAGTAGCATATCTACCGAATTTGTATCGTTAGCATTTTTCTCATAAGCGGTAGGGTTGTTATGGGTCTATAGTTGTAGCGGGGTGGTCTTTCCTTTGGTCATCCTTTCGGGTACATTTGCTTCTTCTGAGCATCTATTCATTTCAAAAGCCTGCCTGTCGTGGAAGGAAGTGGTTTTTTAAAAACTAGAATCCATGTATGCCACCATAGCCAGGCGTTTTTCATTTTGGTATTTTTTTAAAAATATTGCTCAGAGTGAATCGACGTGTATTTTCCCCTTAGATTCTTCTTCGACTCCTTGTAATTATTTTTCCCGGCTGTTTATCCGTTCGGCTTTTCTGTAATGTTCTCTTCGTCCCCATATTTTGTTCTAAAATTGTTTTGGTTCCTTTTCGTTCAGATAATAATAATAATAATAATAATTATTATTACTATTCGTTTGCTTTTGTCTTTCTCTTACTCTTGTTTTCTCTCTAATCATTGTTTCTTCTTCTTCTTCTTCTTCTTCTTCTTCTTCTTCTTCTTCTTCTTCTTCTTCTTCTTCTTTTATTATTATTATTATTATTATTATTATTATTAATCTTTTGCTGATTTTCTTCTTCTTCTTCTTATTATTATTATTATTCTTTCTCAAATCATCATCTTCTTCTTCTTCTTATTATTATTATTATTATTATTCTTTCTCAAATCTTCTTCTTCTTCTTCTTCTTCTTCTTCTTCTTCTTCTTCTTCTTATTATTATTATTATTATTATTATTAATCTTTTGCTGATTTTCTTCTTCTTCTTCTTCTTCTTCTTCTTCTTCTTCTTCTTATTATTATTATTCTTTCTCAAATCTTCTTCTTCTTCTTTTTCTTGGCTGCCTTACAGAATTTATCATATTGCTTGTTTAATTTTTAATTTTACTCTGAAGATAAGTGTATAATGGGTGCTCAAGAATAGAAACAGTTCATCCTGTCATTTCAGTTCAAAGTTAAAAAAGGAAGAGAAAAGGAAAAAGAAAATAATGATACCCGTAAAATAATGAAACAGTTAAAAAAGCTCATTTCAGATTGACCACATCAGATATTCGAGATCCAGACTGACCAGCACATCCAAGTGAGAAAAGCACATTTGATATTCACCAAAAATATGGAAAACAAATCTTGCCGCATCATAGAAGTAGTTGTTATTCCAATCAAGAAAGAATACATGAAAGAAAATTAAAAAAATGGAAAAATTAGAGGCTCTCATCTTGAAGATATGAAAAAGGGGAAACATGAAGATTGAGTGAACAGAAATTATTCAAACCTTTCTTGTGACCTTTCATTGTTGTTTCAAGCAATTTATTCCGACTTCGTCCGGTGTAAAAAAAAGAATTTCTCTTCCTTGGAAAAAATAGCGTAGTCGGTGATTTTCGGTTTGATATGATTGGGATTTGTGGCATATTAACCATTGTGGGTTAGTTAATGCCAAATCATGTTTATACATATATATTAAATATAAAAGATTTGGTTTGATTTGGTTTGTTTAGGTTTTTTGGTATATCAACCATTGTAGGTTATTTGATACCAAATCCTAATTATACGTATATATTGAATATATAGGATTTGTTTTGGTTTGGTTTTATGGCATACCAACCCTTGTAGGTTATTTAATGTCAAATCCTCTTTACACGTATATATTGAATATATAGGTTTTGCCTTGGTTAGGTTTTATGGCATATCAAACCTTGCTGGTTATTTAATGCCAAATCCTTTTTATACATTTGTATCAAATAGGATTTGTAAACACATTTTTAAATGAACCTGAGCTCATTTTCTTTGCATACAGTTTAATCGCTTCAAGTATTTTTTTTATCTAACAGGAATGATTCTATTTACTATTTCTCATTTGTTTGCACATAGTTAAATGGTTTTCAGTATTGCTATGTAACAGTACTAACTTAAGATCAGTTATTTGTTTCACACATAGATATGTAAATATAGTTTCGAATTGAATAGTTTGTAGGTAATTTCATTTTCAAATGTGTTGGATGGTTTGGTTTGGTTTGGTTGGTTTTATGGCATATCAACCTTTGTAGGTTATTTCACGCCAAATCCATTTTTATGTAAATAATCTGTTCTATTTAAAACAATTCAGTTCAGCATAAGTACACAGTTTGATTGTCAAAAACATTTATTCCAAACTATTCTAGAAGTTATATGTAACAATTCAGTTAAGTGTAAATACAATTTTAATGTCGAAAAACAGTTCTATTTCAAATAATTCAATTAAGCATAAGCACGCAGTTTAAGTGTAAGTACGGTTTAATTGTCAAAAACATTACTATTTCAAGCTATTCAGTTTACTCAAACAATTCAGTTTAGCATAAGTATGCTGTTAGTTCAATTTAACCCATAGATAGGGCCCTATCAGGTGCTACCACTCCGGGGCCAGAGTGGACCTGGGAGCGATGGTAGTGAGGGAGCACTGCTGGAAGCTCACCATCAGATTGTTTAGTGTCATATCCAGGACACTCGTGGGGGGGGGGTCTTGCCCCTCTGCAGAGAAGCAGTCGGTGTATTCAACAGCCCCAGCCGACTGGGCAAAAATTTGTTAGAACTAATTCGTTTGCACTCTAGTATTGCTATTGTTTCTATATAGTTAAATAGTTTTATTTATTGATACCTGATACAAATAATTGTATTAAATATCAGTAATTTGTTTCCACGGAATGAAGTGGTTACAAGTATGGCTATTTAACACTTGTTATTCTATTCAACACTATTTGTTGTATTTTGGCCTTCGACCCGGCCAAAAATGCCATTCCAAGGTGATGCACCGGAAGGAAGTGACACATTCCAATGGCAGTTATGAGAGGAAATCGCGTGGGCGGAAATTGGCTGATGAAATGGGACGAGGTAAAAAATTCCCATGGTAACTTATAGACTGATGCACCGGAAGAGAGGGACTTGTGAACTCCATGACAGTTATTTCCGCTTGATGACGATCCAACATGCGATTTCAAAAATCGAGTAGGTGACTGAGTGGGCGTAGAACTATTATATAACTCAGTCAAGACAGAAGTCAGACAGTTGCAGTTGGAGATTAGACGAGTTAGAAGACAAGATGTGGTAGAGAAAGCCCGGCGGAGGGGTCCCTTGGGGCCCTGATGAGTTGGGGTCCAGAGAAGTTGGTGATAAGATGCAGTAAAGAAAGCCATCATCCAGCAGAGAGCTGAGCCCCTGGGCCTCCGGTTGAGCATCTAGAGAACGAGCAAGACACAACGCTGACGGCCATAAGAGTGGGGGTCAAGATATTGTAGTTTCTATTCGGTCTCCAATTCCCTCTCACACGCAGACCTTGAATAACCTTTTCGAAACCTTACAATAAAGTGAGAGGTATATATTTTTATAAAGAAGTCTTCGCTCGTCTGTTTATTATTGTGTCGTTATAATGCTGTAGATGACAATATAACATATTCATTTGAAAACAGTTTAATAATTCCAAGTATTGCTATGTAATACCAATAATTTAATTTAGTCACACAGCAAAAGACTTTTAAGTATTACTATTTCCCCACTAATAATTCGATTAAACATTACTCATTCACTTGCATAACAGTTAAATGTTTCAAAGTATTACAATATATCACTAATAATTTAAATAGACATCAATCATTTGTTTACACATAGTTAAATGGTCTGACAATTTTTTTCTAACAATTCAATGTAAGATTTGTTTACGTTCTAAATAACAAACAGTTCTATTTGACACATAAATAGGATCCTATCTGGTGCGATCGCTCCGGGTCAGAGTCAACTTGGGAGCAATAGCAATAAAAGGAGAATTGGAGACTGACCATCAGATTATTTAGGGATATATCCCGGATACTCGTTAGGGAGGGAGTCTTACCTTTTTGAAGAGACGCAGTCGATGTATTCGACAGCCCCGCAGGCCGACTGAAATAAAAATGGTCCCAAAATGCTGAGAAGCAAAACCAGATAAATGAAGAATTCATATAAAACTTCAAACTTCTTGCGACCCCTTGAATCCAGAAAGTGAAATATATCTGAGGAAATCCCGAAAAAAATCTTGCTGTAGAATACACCGACTGCACTTCTGCAGAGGGGTAAGACTCCCCTTAACGAGTGTCCTGGATATAACACCAAACAATCTGAAGGTGAGGTTCCAGTAATGCTGGAATTTTGGGAATCCGGAGTACCCCTTCATTGCCATCACTCCCAGGTCCATTCAGAGGGGTAGTACCTGATAGGGTCCAATCTATGAGTCAAATAGAAATAAACAGTAGGACTGATTTGACATTTAAACTGCTTACTTATGCTAAACTGAATTATTTGAAATGGAACTGTTTTTGTATGTTAAACGGAAATGTTTAAAATAGAAGCGTTTTTGACATTGAAACTGTACTTGTGCTAAACTGAATTGTTTGAAATAGAACTACTTTGGCATTTAAACTGCATGCTTATACTAAACTGAATTGCTTGAAATAGAACTGTTTTGACATTTAAACTGCGTACTTATGCTAAACTGAATTGTTTGAAATGGAACTGTTTTTGTATGCTAAACTGAATTGTTTGAAATAGATGCGTTTTCGACATTGAAACTGTACTTATGCTAAACTGAATTATTTGAAATAGAGCTGTTTTGATATTTAACTGTGTATAAACAAAAAACGATAATTATACTAAACTGAATTGTTTGAAGTAGAACGGTTTATATGTATAAAAATGGATTTGGCATTAATAACCTACAATGGTTGATGTGCCTTAAAACCAAACCAAACCAAACCAAATCAGAAAAAATCTTTTAAAAAATGTTTTAAACGATGAGAGATCAAATTTGAAAATATTTTTATTTCAGAAAAAAATTTAAAAAGATTTCTTATCATAATATCCTATACATGAAGCGATTCATTTTTAAATGAATAATTCTTCAAAATTCAATTGAAATTTCAAGAAAATTGTTTCATTACATTACGTTAGTCTTTCTACATTTACCCTCAAGTTTTAAAATGTTTTGTCAAGCAATTTTAGAACTCGTAGGTTCTGAAATTAGGCACCTGAAGTGATGAACTGGTCAGCAAGTTAGGCAAGCTGACCATTGTTCGTGAATTCGATTCTTACTGGTTGCCTTTACTTCTGGCTTTGTTCGGAACTAAGCTTTGTAAATAAAAGAGTAGCTCCTGAAGTCAAAATTTCAAATTGGAAAAACAATTTATATCTGTTCAGACTTTCAAATAGGGAGACCTTCCTGTCGATGGGGTATAGAATACGCTGACTTTATATCCTGCTGAGAGGTAAGGACACCCTTCCTATCAAAACGGATGCGACACAATTTTAGCAAAGAGGTTTAAATTCAGAGTTTTTCTTCACTTACATGAGGCGCGGGGAGAGATAACTAAAAATATTCACTGGTTCTGTAATCTAGTTTTGGTTGTGGGGGCACTATTTACGTTGTATGTCTTCGGCATAAATAACCTGACGAAGCCCATCCCTCACCATGTCTACGACTTATTTGAATTCAGAGGTTTCCTTCGACTAGACCAGTTGCCATACAAAGGTTAAAGATCCCACTTTAATTGACTATTTACGAAAAGCTAGAGGCATTAATGACGTTATAGATATCGTCGTAGAACCCGGTGACTTAAGTTTAAACCTTGTACGCAGCTGTCTGCGTTTCACGTAGTGCTAACATACTCGGGAAAGATATGAAACCGACTATTCTCCATCCCGATATGAGTAAATAGTAGGGTAGACTGGTCTCTTAAACCTTGTTATGGTAACCAGTCTGTGAAAAGGAAAACTCTGAATTCAAACCTGTTGAGCTCCTTTCAAAAATTGATTGTGTGTCGCATCCTGCTTGTACCCGTTGATGGAGGAAGAATTGTTAGATTAACACCTAATACTAGGCGGGTTTTGCTCTTCGTTGAAGATTTGATCTTTGTTAGCCAAGTTCACATCTTACGATAATAACCATGACCATACGCATACCTCCTTTGTTGGGTAAAACGAAGGTGGGTTTATCGGCCGAAACGTTCATAAAATGAACTATGGTACTAAAACATCTGATATGATGGTTGAGAGTAGTATCTCATGAATTAATTGAGACAATAGGTTTATAACCCCACCATATCCCTCAGAGTTGTCGCAGTAGATAAAGCGTTTGGTTGAAAGGTGCTTCTGAGGAGAATCATCTGGAGTTTGCAGGTTCAATCCTAACAACAAGTAAGAATAACAAGGATTAATTTCTATACCTTAACACCTGGTCACAGTTAACAGAATTGGAAGTCTACCCGTGTGTATTCAAGTAAAGGGTTCGATTCAAGATTCTGTGTGGACCCCCGAGTTCGACATGAAACACCTGAAGAAGGCCGAAGGACATATCGGCCGAAACATTGTGAATATTACAAGAACGATGAGGTCAGCAGTCTGAATATTTTAAATAATAACAATTATCAAACTTCCGCACAGAAATTTAGACAAGTTACATCTGCAGTTGATAACTTTTTGGGATCATCAAATCTAAACACATCAACACCGATTGAAAAAAAATTGTGGAGGAAGTTGGAAAATAAGCCTCATTTGATCCCATCCTATGAGAATATCTTGGTCAGCCTATAAACTTTTTAGTCGACCCTCGAACATACTGCAAAAAGCAAAAAAGCACCCCCCCAAAAAAACAAAAGCAAAAATCACTCCCCAGCCATATCACCAATTATCGATTAATGAAACATGATTTATTCGAGGATTTGAACAATAACTAATTGGAGACATAGCGATTGATTTATTGAAAAAAAGCATATTTAATTTTCTCTGATAATAAGAGTTATTTATGAAATGAATTTAATCTTTTATAATATCCCCACCATATTTAAGTAGCGTATTTTTGGCCCTGGGCACAAATAGAATTAGATTTATTTTCGAGGTTTATTGATTTCTTTCTTTCTGGCAAGTGGACATTTTTTTTATTTATATGTAGCATCCATTGTTTTAAAAAAATACTGATTGAATCTAAATCTGAAATTTTATTCCTGAACTTTCACTGGCGACAATCATAGAGACAACTATTGCTAAAAACAAAGAAAAAAATGCTGCAATATTTTGGTAATTCATCGATTCTAGATGCTTTTAATTCAGCGATTCTGGATGCCTTTATCGAAATTGGGAAGGTGACAATCATCACTGGACTGTAAAATGCTGAGTCCGCCTGATATCCTCCGAGTGCTACTCGCCAGTTTTGATGGATTTGCTTGAAGTACAGCCTCGTTTTCCACGGTTTTAAGCCAATCTTGCTTGACCGTCGATGTTCTTGCAACTCAAGCGAATTTTTTTGAACCATCTGTTTATCGTACAGTGATCGACTGCCTCTTCTTCTTTCACACGACCAATATTTTTAGCTGTTTCGACGTCATTATAGACCAGTTCCAACTCGTAAAGCATAAGTTTCCGAATTAGACTACGTTGTACGTTCGTCTGTGTAGCTTTCAAATCACGTGGATTGAAACTATGCATAACATGTCAGCGCACTAACTACCATGATACTACCTACCACAGTGGGTACTTTCAATGTCTCAAACTGTTTCAGTCAAGTTTCAGTCAAGTGGCGAACTAGCATGTAGCCGAATATTGCAAAAGTTTTGACTCACCCGAGTAAATCTAGATCTAATTTTTATTCTTGACAACCATGATTTTTTTTTACTTGACCCCTCTCCCACGGGCAGAATGCGACAAAATTTCAAATTCTAAGCAGATGACTGCTGATTTGAATTTAGAGTTTTCCTTAATTGTCCTACGAAGGCTAAAGAACCCAGTATATCCTAAAAATCCTTTATAGGTGCCATAATTAATGGTTGGTTGGTTGGTTGACAGATCCAATGTCGTTAACAACAACCGCGTTCAAGTGCTAAGTTATTGTAAATACTCCTTGTTAGATTCACTAATCTTTGGGATTGATCTCGCAGCCTCCAGATGTTTATCACTTAGAAATAACTTCCCACGAAACGCCTTATCCATGAGTCGTTACCGGACAATATTGATTGAATTATTGGGACTTATAAACTTAATGTCACCATCTCGTTTTTTTTATTATAGCTCATATTGCAACCTTTTTTTTTGTCAATGAATTATTCAGTAATATTTTCCTTTGCGTGGTTTTGAGAGTATATACAGCTCATTTAAATAATTCATTTTAGGAATATTTTATGAAACCAGAATGTGTATATTTAGATGCATCTAAGTAAAAAGTTTGCGATCGTGGTCGAGGGTGACCCGAAGGCTCCCTTTTCAATAGCTACTACACCGAGGTATAGGGGATGGTGCTACTCCTTTCCCTGGATTGTTCCAGTTTAACCTTGATCCGTACCTTATAATGCTGAGTGTAGAGCAAGGCGGTATCAAGTACCATTTTTTGAGTCTTTGGTATGACTCGTTTTGGGATTGAACCTCGGTCTCCATTTTCATGCAAATAGTCAGTTCTATTTCAAACAATTAAGTTTACATGAGTACACAGTTTAATAGTGAAAACATTTCTATTTCAAGCTATTCAGTTTAGTCAAACAGTTCTAATTCAGCTTATTCAGTTTAGTATAAGTATAGATTTTCTTTAAAACACTTCTATAGGAAACAATTCGGTTAAGTGTAAGTACAGTTTCAATGTCAAAAACAGTTCCATTTCAAACAATTCAGTTCAGCATAAGCACGTAATTTAAATGTAAGTAGAGTTTAATTGTCAAAAACATTTATTTCAAGCTATTCAGTTTAGTCAAACAATTCTATTTCAAACAATTCAGTTTAGGATAAGTATGTAGTTTGTTCTATTTAACCCATAGATAGGACCCTATCAGGTACTACCACTTCGGACCAGAACAGAACTGGGAGCAATGGTAATGAAGGAGTACTCCGCATTCCCCAAAACTCCATCATCACTGGAACCTCACCATCAGATTGTTTAGTGTCATATCCAGGACACTCGTTGGGGGGGTTAGTTCTTACCCCTCTGCAGAGAAGCAGTCGGTGTATTCTTCGGCCCCACCCGATTGTGCAATATTATTAATGTTATATCTTTTTATTGTGCAAGTTTAATGTTATAAGTTTAATGGTATAACTTCTAATGGTATATTTTTTTCCAAGCTATTCAGTGAAAAATATGGAATCTAGTTTTAGGAATATTGTAGGAAGCCAGAAAGTTCAGTAATTAAATAAAAATATGTTATTTTTTTTATTTACTGCTAAATAAAAAAAAACCCATCGTGAACATCCTTTTAGTATGCTTGCACCATAATTTTTGCATGGAGTAGTATATTGGTTTTTAAAAATATAGAACGTTGTGAAGGACGATAGTGATGTCATCCAGGATGCTTCATATACATACTAGTTGGTAGATACGAGGTTTGATCAAAAAGTATCGAGAAAGAAAATTATTCTTTTTAACTTCTAAAATTTAAAATTTAAAGATTGATTGGTTGATTTTAACAGCATGTCAGCCTGTATTGGGGTATTTTATGCCTTGAGGTTAGGGAATTGCATCCGTTCTACATTTATATTTATATTTTTTGTGTAGTTGTTTCTTAAGAGTATTTTTTAAACACAGCCATGATATCAAGTATTCCTGTTAAATACAAATAATTTGCGCCAAGTTTTTGAAAATTTCCAAAGTTTAAAGATAATTAGCGAGGGGGATTCGATTTAAAATGTTAACAATCCTAAAGTGGAAGTACCCGTGGTGTAATGGTTATCGTCGTAGGAAATGGACACGGCGACACGAGTTCAAATCTTGGACGAGACTGGTTGCATTTTCACATAGCACTAATACCCTTGGGAAAGGTATGAATCCAATTATTCTCCCTCCAGCTATGGGTAAATATTAGGGCAGACTGGGGTCTTCAGCCCTGGTGAGGCAACTAGTCTAGGAAAAGGCAAACTCTGAATTCATACCTGTTAAACTTCGCTTAAAAATTGACCTTGTGTCATATCCTGCCCGAGCAGAGGGGTTGGTAAATATGAATAATCCTAAACCGGATATATCAAAAGATTCAATTTTTCCTAATACAGTGTGCGGCAGAAATACCTCCCACACTGTAACCTGCGTTGTGTAAGTAAACTTAGGCAAGTGATAATGGTAGCTCCATCTAGCTAATGTCTTAACTCTTACTTTTCAGATACGGTCATGGTTTGGACCGGTGTACACATTTACTGGTGAAACGTCTTTTTTTAAAGATTGATGAATCTGTTATTGCTACTAGAAGCAATTTTCTTGCTCATTTCATATTATGTCGGAACACGGCCAACTAGTAAATACGACCCTGCATGTTACATTTATAGGCTGAGATCTAACAGGCCGATGTAATGAATATAAAAAAAAAGATAAATAACCTATTCATGGCCGCTTATGAAATTAACCTAAAAAGAGAATTTACTTGAAACATTGAACAGAGAAAATCATATAATAATGTTGGTAGAATTTATCCGACATTATTTTAATTCCTTTCAACATTAAAATGCATATTTACACTTTGCCTTTTAATAATACACGAATTATAAACAGCAGAGAATTAAATTGCATTCATGATTTTCAATCGACTATACGGCTTGTTTTGTTTTATGGACACAAACTGGAATTCTTTTTTCATTCTTCTTCAGAAATGTTATCATAAAAAATTGTAAACAAAGTGTAATTCTTTTTTTGTTTCCATTACGTCGGCCTGTTAGAAATCAGCCTGTTAATGTAACATGCAGGGCCGTATTTACTTGTTGTCCGTGGTTCACCACACGTCATTTTTAATTCACGAAAAATTAACTTAGCATAAAACATATTTTATTTAATAGCTAAACTTTCTGACTTCAAGGAACATATCTCAATTAATCAAAATAATTTGTTTGAATTCATAATAGCAACTTTTTTCATTTTCTTCCGAAATGTTAAAATAAAAGATTGTAAACAAATAAAAAAAATGTGATTTTTTGTTTACATTACATCGGCCTGTAAGAAATCAGCCTGTTAATGTAGCATGTGGGGTCGTATTTACTTGTTGGCCGTGATCGAAATAATGCTGTTCAGGATAGAAAATCGATACTGCTATAGGTTGCAATAACCGATACTGCTTGGAATTCATTCTCCGAGACTAAATGCCCCCCACCCCAAGGCTAGAAAGTTCAGAGGGTTCCACAATTCGAATTTTCACGTGGGGTCGGGTGGGGTGAGGGAGAAGAGAGAGATCCCTGTCTTTTCTAGAGGCATCAGAGCGAAGTGGCCGCACATATTCTCGTCCGGAATTTGAGCTCGGCTGACTGATTCCATTTTCTGCACCGATAATCATTACGCCATTTGCATCTTCCTGGTATAACACTCAATAAATACCGACAAGCGTCCTCTGTGACCTTTTTTCCTTGGTGCAAAAATTCATTATGGAAGAATTAGCGCAGACATCTTTTGTAACAAAGTTTATCACTTTTGAGTGTTCTTTTCAAAGGAAAATGAATTCTGCGTTCTTTTTCTTCTCCTCCAAAATATTCTCAATTATTCATTATGTTGTGTGTTTTTTGAGTGATTATTCATTGACGTATTTGATGTCTTAAACTCAATATTTACTTACATGGAATTAGAAGGAAGATAATTCCATGTGGCATGTTTTTAAGCAGAATGATTTAACCGTTAATTATATTATTATGTGTTTCCATAGATTTATGCATTACGAACATAACTTTATCTGAATACATTGACGGAAAATGTTTAATGGCATATCAACGTTTTTGGGTTATTTATTGCCAGAGCCATCCTTCCAGAAGAACAGAAGTAGTACTTTTTAACGCATAGCTGGGAGGATAAGGGTATTCATATCTTTCCAAAGGGTATTTGTCCGAAAGTGAACGTAATAGCGCGACTGGAGTTCGAACTCGCTTACTTCAATTCCTTAGTCCAGCGCTTGAGAATGTATTCATAATAGTCTGAAGGACAATAGCAATGTTGGCCAGGAGGCTAAATATGAATACCGGGTAGTTGATCAAAAAATTATATTATTTAAAATTTAATGATACATTGATTCTAACAGCATATTAGCCTGTATAGGGCTATTTTATGCCTAGAAGTTAGTGAATCGCATTCATTGCACGTTCGTTTATATATTTTTGTGTTATTGTTTTTTAAGAGTTTTTTGCACACAGGTATATAATATTAAGTATTCCTATTTAATACAAATACTTTGCACACTCTTACGTGGTGCCTTCAATAAGTTTCCAGACTTTTTTTGTACAGGCATTTAAAATTGTTGTAGACTCTTGAAAATTCAGTATGTTATTGCTATACATCTTATGAGATAACTGACCAATTTTTGTGGTTTCAGGTTTAAATGAACAGCTATAGCAGGAATTGGAATACACCCTACTAAAGCCTGATTGTCACAGCTGGTGAATTTCAAAAATGCAATCTGGACGTGAGGACACTTTAGAAGGATGATATGCAATAAAATTCCGTTCTAAACTTGGAAAAAAATGCTACAGAAACGTATGGAATGCTTCAGACTGCTTTTGGACCATGTTGCATGAATCAAACATCAGTTTTTAAATGGCATAAGAGATTCAAGGAAGGCAGGGAGTCTGTGAGGGATGATAAGAGGTGTTGGAGGAGTAAGGAAGTCAATACACCAGAATGTTGATTGGCCAAAGAGTTAGGGTTAGGGTTAGGGTTACTATGTTGAGGTTTTAAGGGAGTTCAGGAAGAGATTCCGTCGGAAGAGGCCAGCACTCTTCAAATCGGGTCAGTGGTATTTCCACCAGGACAATGCACCATTCACAACTCCATCCTTGTCACAGACTATTTGACCAAGATGAGCATCAAGACAAATCCTCACCCTCCCTAGAGACCAGACCTTGCTCCCTGTGAATTTTGGTTATTCCCTAAGCCCAGAAGCTGTCGTTATGAGACAATTGAGGAGATGAAAGAGGCTATGACGAAGGTCATTGACACGCTCGAACAACAGGACTTCCATGTGGGCTTCCAGAAATTGTTGGAACGGTACAACAAGTGCATTGCAGCCGGTGGAGATTACTTCGAAGATGACTAGAGTTTCATGTGTGTACTATCAATAAAAGTGCCCATACGAAAAAAGTCTGGAAACTTATTTAATGATCCTCGTATATAATATCAAGTATTCCTATCTAATACAAAAAAATTACACACTCTCATATAACACCAAGTATTCCTATCTAATACAAATAATTTGTACACTCTTATATAATATCAAGTATTCCTATCTAATACAAATAATTTATAGATTCTTATATGATATCAAGTATTCCAATCTAATACAAATAATTTGCACACTATAATATAATATCAAGTATTACTATCTAATTCAAATAATTTGTACCCTCTTACATAATATCAAGTAGTCCTATCTAATACAAATAGTTTGCACACTATTGTATTGCTTTAAGTGTTCCTGTTTAATACTATTAATTATATGGTTTCAAGTGATTATATCTATTTAATAATAGTGATTTTTGTATACAGTTATATGATTTCAAGCAACTAATAGTAAGCTTTCTTAAATGATTATTGTTTCATGTAACAATAACTAAGGCAAGTGATTTACAGGTATTTGGTATCAAGTATTTTATTTGATATTAACCATGATTGACCCATACATGGCGCTCTAAGAAGTACTACCACTCCAGGTCAGATTGGATGTGTGAGAACTGGAACCTCACTGCCAGATACAGTTTAGCGTCATACTCAGAAAACTCAATTTGGTGAAGTCTTACCCCTGCAGCAGAAGATACTATCGGGATATCTTAAGCCCCATAGAAAATGTTTCCCACCAAATAAAAATAATGTACAGGGTGCAAAAGCAAAATTAGGAAGATTCTCGTATAAAAATAAAGGACGCTATTATAAAACGAGATCAATCTTAATTAAGAAAAAAAAAATATATATAAAAAGATTGACACATAACAATAAATTTATTCAACATAGCTGCCATTTTTTTTTCAGTTATTGTATCAACACGCCTTCGAAACGATTTCGCCTTCAAAATAAATCCTTCAGATATTTTATTCCATTCCTCCTCAATAGCAGTCTTAAACGAACCAATATTTGGATGGGAAGTTGCATTTGTTTTGTTTTCTATAACGCCCCATATAACGTAATCAAGGGTGTTAAGGTCTGGGATTAAATCTTGTTCAATTGCTATCCTCACAGTTTTATCGTGGATTTTCAATTCATTAGCGTGCTTTATTATTGACGTTGTGGGGTCCTTCTTAATCGCCGCACTGAGAGCGGTTAAAAAGCCTTCTTTTGGCTATTTGATCACTCCTTCTCACCATTTTCCTTAAAAATCTATTTTTCAGTATTTTTTTTTCTTTGTTTATATACGGTAGACAAAGTAACTTTGGTTTGGTTTGGTTTCGGCGTGAAGCAAAACATAGATTCTTTGTCGTTTCTTTTTTTGCTCATTAATATTAGGCTGAATTTTAATCTTAAAAAAGTTCTTGAATAATAGGACTAATCATGAAGATTTAGATTTATCGCATTTTTTTTTTTCAAAATTTGGACTGATCCGATTTAAAAAATTGTTTTAAAAATCATTCCATATTTTGCTTCCGCACCTTGTATACACAGTAATATGGTTTAAAGTATTAATAATTTCTTTGCACAGAATTTAATCATTTCATGTATTCTCATCTAACACTAATATTTTTCAAGAAGTTTTATTGTTTCAGTTAACCAATAATAATAATAATAATCCTTAGTAAACCATTATAACTAATTATATATCGATTATATATCAACCGGCTCATTGGTATAGGGGGTAGAGTGTTCGCCAATGGTCCAGGGTTCAATCCCAGGTCGCGTCATACCAAAGACTTTAAAAATAGTGCTTAATGCCGCCTTGCTCAACACTCAGCCTTACAAGTTTGGGATCAAGAGTAAAGTGGAGCAATCAAGGGAAAGGAGTAGCGCCCTCCCCTACACCTCGGTGTAGTAGCTATTAAAAAGGGAGCTTTCGTGTCACCATCGATTAAGGTCGCTAACTTTGCTTACTTATATATCAAATTATTCTACTTTGCATACAGTTCAAAGGTTCAAAGTTTTTCTAACACTAATAATTCTTATTAATGATAATCATTTGTTTGCTGACAGATGGTATCAAGTATTCTTGTCAAATACAAATAATTTGCACGCAGTCATATGTTTACAGTGAGTTTGGTTTTATGGCATATCAACCTTTGTATGTTATTTAATGCCAAATCCATTTTTATACATATAAATAGTTCTATTTCAAACAATTCACTTTAGCATAAGTACACAGTTTAAATATCAAAAACAGTTTTGTTTCAAACAATTCAGTTTAGCATATCGACAAAGTTAGATAGGTTCAAATATCGCTATGTATCATTAACAATTCAATTAAACATCAATCATTTGTTTACTCTCAGTTAAATGACAAACATTTCTATTTCAATCAATTCAGTTTAGCCTAAGTTTTTTGTTTACACACAGTTACATGTAAAAACAGTTAATTTCAAGCAATTCGGTTTAGTGTAATTACATAGTTTAGTTCTATTTAACCCATTGATAGGACCTTATCAAGTGCTACCACCTCGGGTTAGAGTGGGCCTGGGACCCATGGCAATGAAGGGGTACTCCACATTCCCAAAAGATCTAGCATTACTGGAACCTCACCATAAGATTGTTTAGCATCATATCCAGGAAACTCGTTTTGGGGAGTCTAAACCCTCTGCAGAGATTCAGTCGGTGTATTTTACAGCCCCAACCGACTGTGCTACGTTGTGGAAGTTTTACCCCTCTGCAGAGATGCAATCGGAGTATTCTGCTGCCCCAACCGACTGGGCCACGTTGTGTAAATTTAACCCTTCTACAGAGATTCAGTCGGAGTATTCTACAGCTCTTGCCGACTGGGCCACGTTGTGGAAGTCTTACCCCTCTGTAGAGATGCAGTCAGAGTATTCTGCAGCCCTAGCTGACTGGGCCACATATGTTTTCAAGTATTCTTATCTAGCATCAATAATTTGAAAGCAATTTTACCGTTTCAAATAATTTATAATAATCCTTAGGGTTTAAGTTTCCTAACTCTGATAATTCTATTTGATAATGAATATTTGTTTGCTCATAGTTATATGATTTCAAAGAATTTTTATACAGTACTAATAATTTGAATCTGGAGAAGCTAGACGGCAACTACACAAGAATGTTGCGAGCAATATTGAACAAGTCCTGGCGGCAAAACCCCACAAGGCACCAAGTATACGGTCACCTGCCACCCATCACGAAAAATATCCAATTTAGACGAACCAGACATGCAGGACACTGCTGGAGAAGCGGGGACGAGCTCATAAGGGATGTACTCCTATGAACCCCCACATATGACCGGGCAAAAGCAGGACGACCAGCACGAACATACATACAGCAGCTCTGTGAGGATACGGTATGTAGCCCTGAAGACCAGCCAGAGGCGATGAACGATAGGGAGAAGTGGCGAGAGAGGATCAGGGATATCCATGCTTGTGGCACGACATGATGATGATGAATAATGAATTGATCTATCTGACTCCTAGATAAAACTCTAACAGGTACTGCTCCTTTTATATTTTTCAGATCTCCAGAAGTGGTGCTTCACCACCAAAATTGGCAGAGCCCATTTTCTTCGACGATAATCATATCCCCTTGGTAAATAAACACCCACAGGATACAGATTATGATTCAGAATGTTTATTATAGTAGATTCTCTAATATATATAATGATCCAACGCATTTACATGGCATAATTGGCTGGGGCAGTAGAATACACCGACTGAATCTCTGCAGAGGGATAAGACAACCCCCCACAACAAATGTCCTTAATATGACACTAAACAATCTGATGGGGAGGTTCCAGTAATGATGGAGCTTTGGGGAATGCGGAGTACCTCTTCATTGTCATCGTTCCCGGGTTAACTCTGGACCGGAGTGGTAGCATCTGATAGGGTCCTATCCATGGGTTAAATAGAACTAAAATGCATACTGACTCTAAACCGAATTGATTGAAATAAAACTGTTTTTATATTGAAACTGCACTTACCCTACACTGAATCGTTTGAAATAGAACTGTTTAGACAAAAATATACAAAACTGAATCCTTTGAATTAGAAGTGTTTGATTTAACTGAATAGCTTGAAATAGAAATGTTTTGGACAATTACATTGTGTACTTCTGTTGAGCTGAATTGTTAGAAATAGAACTGTTTATTTGTATAAAAATCGATTTGGCATTAAAAAACCTACAATGGTTGATATGCCATAAAAGATGGTTGGTTGGTTGGTTGAGTTTTATGGCATATCAACCTTTGTAGGTTATTTAATGCCAAACCCATTTTATGCAAATAGTCTGTTCTATTTCAAACAATTCTACAGTTTAGCATCAATACACAGTTTAATTGTTAAACACATTTCTATTTCAAGCTATTCAGTTTAATATAAATACATCTTTTTTTACACATAGTTAAATGTCTAAACAGTTCTTTATTAAACAAGTCAGTTTTGTATAAGTACAGATTCAATGTCAAAAACAGTTCCATTTCAAACAATTCAGTTTAGCATAAGTACACTTTAAATGTAAGTACACAGTTTAATTGTCAAAAACATTTCTATTCAAGCTATTCAGTTTAGCATAAGTATGCAGTTAGTTCTATTTAACCAATAGATAGGCCCCTGTAAAGTGCTACCATTCCGAACCAGAGTGGACCTCGGAGCAATGGCAATAAGGAGGTGCTCCTCATTCCCCAAAGCTCCAGCATAGCTGGAACCTCACCATCAAATTGTTTAGTGTCATATCCAGGACACTCATGGGGGGAGGTCTTCACCCTCTGCAGAGGTGCAATTGGTGTATTCTACAGCCTCAGCCGACTGGGCAATACGCAGAGTTAATGTCAAAACAGTTTTATTTCAGATATTTCAGTTTAGCATAAGTACACAGTTTAGATGTCAAAACAGTTCTATTTGGAGCAATTCAGTTTAACCTAAATTTGCAGTTTAAACACAACCCCCCCCCCCAGTAAACTCAAGAGATCATGGTTTCGTTTTATTTAACCCATAGATTGGACCCTTATCAGTTGCTACTCCACCGGGCCAGAGTAGCCAGAGTGATGGCAATGAATGGGTACTCCGCATTCCCCAAAGCTCCAGCATTACTAGAACCTTACCATCAGATTGTTCAGTGTCGTAACCAGGACACTCGTTGCGGGGGAGGGGGAGTTTTACCCCTCTGCAGAAAAGCAGTCGGTGTATTCTACAGCCCCAGCCGACTGCCCTAAAACTCAAACAAACAAACAAACCATTTACACAATCAGGATCTGACACAAGGTCAATTTTAAAACAGAGTTTAACAGGTTCGAATTCAGTTTTCTTTCTCTTAGACTGGTAACCATACCAAGGTTAGAGTAACCAATCTAAACAACTATTTACCTTTGGCTGAAGGGAGAATAGTTGAATTCCTACCTTTTGCAAGGGTAGTAATGCTATGTCAAACGCAAACAACTTCGTCCAGGATTTGAACTCGGGACCCCGGGTCAATTACCTTCGACGATGACCATTACACAAAGAGCGCCTATACATCAATAATGATCTCTTTTCTTTTAAGCGCGGGGAAAAAGATACATTTGTATCTATCTTATAAAATAAATATCTTTTTCTGTGTGTACTTATGTCAGTAATAATGTACACGAGATATGTGTGATGGATTGGTTTGGTTTCTTTGTTTAATGGCATATCAACCTTTGTCGGTTATTTAATGCCAAAGCTATTCTCCAAGAAGAACAGTTGTGGCACTATTTAACGCATAGCTGGGAGGATAAGGGGGTTCATACCTTTCTCAAGGGTATTTGCCCGAAAGTGAACGTAATAGTGCGACTGGAGTTCGAACTCGCTTACTACGATTCCGCAGTCCATCGCCTTAACCATTACACCACGAGAACACCCCATTAAATACGAGTGTGTATTGCATACGTATGTGTACTGGTTATGTGTGAGTACGTGTGTATATTAGATATGTGTGTATCTATGTGTGTGTGTATGAGACATGTGTATGTAGTTCAAAAGTTTATGGGTACTATTTACCAACCCCTCCGCTCGGAGAGGATATGACACAAGGTCAGTTTTTAAGCGGAGTTTAAAAGATTTGAATTCAGAGTTTTCCTTCTCCTAGACTAGTTGCCTCACCAAGGCTGAAAAACCTAGTCCGTCCTACTATTTACCCATAGCTAGAGGGAGAATAAGGGGGTTCATACCCTTCCCAAGGGTATTTGCCCGAAAGTGAACGTAATAGCGCGACTGGAGTACGAACTCGCGTACTACGATTCCGCAGTTCATCGCTTTAACCATTACACCAGTTTATGGGTGTATTACATATGTGTGTGCATTAGATGTGTGTATGTGCACGTGTGTGTATTATATAAGAGTATATGTATGTGTATTAGACATGTGTATGTTGTATATATGTTCATGTGTGTATTATAAATGTGTGTACATTAGGTGTGTGTGCATTAGATGTGTGTATGCGCACGTGTATGTATCATATATACGTGTGTATATGTATTACGGCAATTAGTATATGTATGTGTATTAGACAAGTGTGTGTAGTACATAGGTTTATGTGTGTATTATAGATGTGCATGCATTAAATGTGTGTGTGTGTGTGTGTGTGTGTGTGTGTGTGTGTGTGTGTGTGTGTATTATTTATATATACATAGGCATATGTACTGAAAAGCTTTTAGTCCATTTCTCTCAACCAGCGGGGAAATCCCTTTTCTTCTTTCCAATTTGCATCCCTATTGTCCATTCATCTTGTCCTCACTGACCTCTCAAATAACTGAACCACTTATTTTTCCCCCCTCACCTCTACAAGTACTATCAATAATTGATCATTTTCCATCGGAATTCGCTTAAGGAGTGTTCTGCTAACGTTTTCCTAACTCCGCAAAACATCTCTATCTACAGTTACTAACACAAAAAAAAAAAAAAATAGAATAATCTCCCAGAAAACCGTATCGTAAAACAAAGTCATTTTCTTTTTTTTTTTTATCTATCGCATGTTGTAAGAACACACTTTAATGAACCGTAAATGGAAGAAGGCATGTCGTAATGTTACACGGCAGACACGGTTTCTTTTTCCATAACGTACCGAAAGGATTACGAGATATATATGAACAGCCTAGCACACACACACACACACACACACACACACACACACACGCGCGCGCGCGCACACACACACACACACACACACACACACACACACATATATATATATATATATATAATTCTCCACTGTTTCATTGTATCACAATTCTTCAGTGTGGCTGGACACGCGAGATGATTCAAACTAGAACCGAAACCCGGCTGACTTTACATCAGTCGGATATCTTATCATCTTAATATCTTATCCAGGGCCATCGTCATTATTTGCGTTAGTGAGATAATTTTTGCGTATAACTTTTATATATACATTATCGGTTACTGCGATTTCTCAATGAGAAGGGTACATTTTGATAGAATGCACAAAACTCAACCACTCCAGGAAAAAGTTTTATAAGGCGAACAGCATGAAGGAACTATTTAAAAAATGGTTCCCAAAAACATAATCAACTTCATAAAAACAATTGGCCTCCTATTAAAGATATAGACTATGTTACCAACACCTTCGATCATCAAGTTTATACAAACAAAAAGCTTTGACCTATTTTAAAATACTAATTCCGGACTATTTATTTACAATTAATATTCATTTACACACACACACACACACACACACACACACACACACACACACACACATATATATATATATATATATTTACACATACATATCAGAATTTGACACTCAATGACCCTTAAGAGGTTAATTTGCCATAAAACCCAACCATCACCAACCTAAAAATATGTTTTTACAAATCATATATATATAATTGTGTAAAAAGGCTCTGACATTAAATAAGCTATAGAGGTTGATGTGCCATTAAATCTAACTAACCAACTTATGTGGTAGCTGGCAAATTCCACCCGAGAGCGTTCAACCAACGTGGGGAGCCTATATATTGTCATCCTCAGACAGTTTCGTTGTATCACATCTCTTCAGTGTAGCTAGACACGTAAGATACTTCAAGCTGTGATCGAAACCGATTGGCTTTACGTTTGTCGGATATTTTACCCCAGGATCAGCGTCATTCTCTGTGACTAAAAACTTTTCAGCACCCCCATATATATATATATATATATATAATACACACACTTGCACATACACACATATCTAATGCACAAACATCTGTAATAGACACATAAACATATATACTCCACACACGTCTGTGAGGGAATTTTTTACCTTTTTCTTTTTATATATACATTATCGGCTACTGTGAGGGCTCAATTCATTAGAACTTTGTTTGATTTGATTTGGTTTGATTTTTTGTTTAATGGCATATTAATGGATTATTTAATGTTTAAGCCATCCGAGTAGAAGAACAGTAATGATACTATTTTGTCCATAATTAAGGGGATAAGGGTATTAGTCCGAAAGTGAACGTAATAGCGTGATTCGAACTCGCGTACTACGAATCCGCTGTCCCGAACTTTCCCTATTACCTCATGGGACTCCTTTTAGATATACAGGGTTTGGATAAAATAATGGAAACACCTGGATATTTCAAACAAATTTATTCAAATATGGTTTTCTGACTGCAGCCCTCCCGTGAAATCCGGCTTTGTGCAGCTTCCTTCACACAGTTTTTGAGGAAACTGGGTTCTCGAGATGGTCATTGAGCTCTGCTGTAATTTTCGGAGCTGTATTCTTGTGATCCTTCCTAACAATCCGCATTAGAGTCCCATGGTCACTATCAGACAGCTTTCGCTTTTTTCCTGAGTTTTGATTCAGTTAGGTGGTTTTTCCTTCTTTTGCAAATGCTGTCATTACTTTTGAGACAGACTCCTTGCTATACCAAGTGATTCAGCGGTTTTTGTTACACTAGCACCTGCCATGCGAGTATCAACAATTTGATCCCTTCAAAAGTCTGATTGATCTTCGATTTTAATGAATTTTGATTGATTTCTTCTGATGTCAATAATTTTAGTAATATATATATATATATATATATATATATATATGGGAAAAACATCTGATAAAGGTGGCGGTATTATTATTATGGACTCTAGTCATTATGACAACAAAATAATGGAATTATTTAATAACCAAAGAAATAAAAATGAAGGACAATAAGCATACGAACAAATTTCTCTACAAACCATAAATAAAAATGCAGACGTTTTTTCATTAGACTTCTAAGAAAACTAATCACAAAAGAAGATACATTCTGTTTTTCATTAAGTGATTATCACCCCATAGTTCCTAAAATTTGTAGTTTTCCTAAAACCCATGAACCTGCAATTCATCTACGACCAATTATTTCTGGTATTGGATCTGCACTCCGTAACACAGGGGGGGTGTCCTCGTGGTGTAATGGTTAAAGCGGTGGACTGCGGAATCGTAGTACGCGAGTTCGTACTCCAGTCGCGCTATTACATTCACTTTCGGGCAAATACCCTTGGGAAAGGTATGAACCCCCTTATCCTCCCAGCTATAGGTTAAATAGTAGCACTACTATTCTTCTAGGAGAATGGCTTTGGCATTAAATAACCCACAGAGGTTGATATGCCATTAAACAAAGAAACCAAACCAAATCCGAAACATAGCCAAAATGTTCTTCCCTCTCTTCAGTACAATTAGCAATTCGCACATCAAGAACACTGGTGATTAACGCAACAAAATCAATAATTTAAACATGGAAAACAAATCTCTAGCCTGTCTCGACATAAAATCATTATACACCAATAATCCTGAAAGAAAATGTGTCAAACTTTTAGAAATTCACCTCAAGAGAGCAAACATCACATTACCTTATTTCCAAAATATTTAAAATTTGCACATTAAGCAGGAAATATTACTTTTTTTCGTTATAACGTTATTTTATATAAAAAAAAAATCCCGTTTACCTATGGGTTCACCTTTTCGTGAGATCCTCACATGTCTTTTCTTTGAATTTCTAGAATCGAGTCATTTTAAATTCATAATACCAAAATATTCTTACTATTTCAGTTACATAGATGGTATATTACCCATAAAAGTAAAATAAAGTTGGCGACCGCTGTCGAGGGAGACCAGAAGGCTCCCTTTTCAATAGCTACTACACCAAGGTGTAGGGGAGGGCGCTACTCCTTTCCCTGGATTGCTCCACTTTACCCTTGATACGTACCTTATATTGCTGAGTGTTAAACAAGGAGGTATCAAGTATCATTTTTTAAGTCTTTGGTATGACTCGACCTGGGATTCAACCCCGGTCTCCCGGACTATTGGCGAACACTCAACCCACTAGACCATTGAGACGGTCTCTTAGTTCCACTAAATAAGGACTTCAAAATTACGGATAGATTAAATAATTGAACCAACCATTGATTTTACTTACGAACTAGAAAGTAATAACACCTTACCTTTCTCGGGCATTATCTAATAGATAAGAACAATGAATTAGAATTTAAAGTGCATCATAAATTCACTAATAATCATTTGAATCTGAGTAAAAATGCAAATGGTTATTAGTAGACTTGTGATGAACTTTAAATTGTAATTCATTGTTATTATCTATTAGATAATGCCCGGGAAATATAAGGTGTTATTACATTATAACACCAAAACAAATTAAGGGAATTATAATTGGTTTTTACCTCTGAGATCTTAGGATTTGCAACTCCAAATTTTTAAATGATGAATTTGACTATATAGAAAATTCTTTCACGCAACTTCTATATCTTAAATCTTTAATGCAATAAGCCAAAATCATCATCATCATCATCATCATCATCATCATCTTGTCGTGCCATCTGCATGGATATCCCTGATCCTCTCTCGCCACCCCTCCCTATCGTTCATCGCTTCCGGCGGGTCTTCAGGGCTACACCCCGTATCCTCACAGAGCTGCTGTATGTAGGTTCGAGCTGGTCGTCCTGTTTTTGCTCGGCCATGTGAAGAGGTCCATAGGAGAACATAACTTATGAACTCGCCCCTAAATAAAAGCTCTCAAAATTTATAAACGTAAATGTTCTGAAATTCAAAACCAAAATTTTTCAAAGAATAATTCAAACGCAAACCACAAACCACAACCACAAACGGGAGGTGTCCTCGTGATGTAATGGTTAAAGAGCTCGACTGCGGAATTGTAGCATGCGAGTTCGAACTCCAGTTGCGCTATTACGTTAACTTTTGGACAAACACCTTTGGGAAAGGTAGGAACCCCCTTTAATCCTCCCAGCTATGGGTTAAATAGTATCACTACTGTTCTTCCAGATGAATGTATTTGGCATTAAATGACCTTAGAAGGTTGATATGCCATTAAACAAAGAAACAAGTGCAGAAGAAGACAACCACAAACATCACCGAAAAAACCTAAACAATATTGGAAGTAAAACAGCCACTAACTCTTTAAAGACAGACATTTAGTCATAAAAATAACAATGCTCACATCAAATCCAGAGCTGGGGTTTATGAAATTCCATGTGTTGGAATTTTAAAATATATTATTGAGTCCGGACGTTGCATCAAAAAACAAATTCACCTGCCAATTAGAGATTTGAAACAGAAATAACAGTTTGGTCAAGCATAGTTTAAAAACTAATCGCAACTTAATTCTTAAAGATTCCAAGATGTTAGTGAATATACATAATAAAAAATTCCGGAAAATTGTTAAATCATGTATCACTTTAAATACAATGCCTTCAAACAAAGACCCAATTTCTTCGATTTCTCTCCTTATTTGTTAAGATTAGTACAGAAAGTTTACAAGATTCTTATCTAGAATAATTCGGCTTCACCGTTTATATCTAAATGAATAAACAAATTGTTAGATGAAGTAGACAGAACAAGGCTAACACTAATAAATATGGATAGATATGTTATAGAATATTTATAATTGGTAGATATGAACTCAATAATATAAATATTAACAAACATAAATTGATAGATAGATGTGATATGATTTGAAGCAGAACGTTACCAAAATATTTTAAAACTTACTCGTCTTTTTCGCTTCATTTAATAACTAACATACCCTGACGAAGGTCTATATATTGAAACGTTTAACGATGGCGAATACTTCAGTAGATCAAATCATCCTCCGAAGACCTTGCGTTTTCTCATATCTGTACATTTTCATATGTATATATATATGTATATATATATATATATATAGAGAGAGAGATTAACAAACTGGGGAAGATAAGTTTGGTTGGTTGGTTGGATTTAATGGCATATAAACCTCTATAGGTTATTCAATGCCAGAACCTTTTTACACGTATATTATATATATGATTTGCAAACGCATATTTTCAAGTTGGTGGTGGTTGGGTTTTATGACAAATTAATCTCTTAAGGGTCATTGAGTGTCAAATTCTGATATATATATATATATATATATATATATATATATATATATATATATATAAATGAATATTAATTATAAATAAATAGTCCAGAATTAGCGTTTTAAAATAGATCAAAGCTTTTTGTTTGTATAAACTTGATGGTCGAAGGTGTTGGTAACATAATCTATATCTTTAATAGGAGGCCAATTGTTTTTAAGAAGTTGATTATGTTTTTGAGAGCAATTTAAATTAGTTCCTTCATGCTGTTCGCCTTATAAAACTTTTTCCTGGTGTGGTTGAGTTTTGTGCATTCTATCAAAATGTGCTTGATTGAGTATTGGTTTCCGCATGAACATTTTGGGGGAGGTTCTTCTTTAAGAATGAAGGAGTGGGTTAGTTGAGTGTGTCCATGGTGTTGTCGAGTAAGTGTAGTTTTTTCCCTTCTTGTATTATTAGGATCCAGCTTCCTTTCTTTTAAAATTGGTTGTATTTGAAAGAGCTTATTGTAGGGATTTTCATCCTATAATTGTTGCCATTTTTTGGAAGATAAGGAGATAGATGTATACTTATGAACGAATTTGGATAGATTGATATGAATAGACAGAAATTGATATCTAAACCGATAACTATAAGGAGTTGCCCGTGGTTATCGCCTTAGGAAATGGACACGGCGATACGAGTTCAAATCCTGGACGAGACTGATTGCATTTCACATAACACTAATACCCTTGGGATATGTATGAATCCAATTATTCTCCCTCCAGCTATGGGTAAATAGTAGGACAGACTGATTTCTTGGTGAGGCAACTTGTCTAGGAGAAGGAAAACTCTGAATTAAAATCTGTTAAACTCCGCTTAAAAATTGACCTTGTGTCATATCCTGCCGGAGCAGAGAGGTTGGTAAATATTGATAACTATTGATTGGCATGGATAAATGGATAGATAGGTCGATCGATTGATAGATAGATATGTACCGACAGGTAATAGCGGTCAAATAACAGATATTAACAGACTGGTATATATATATATATATATATATATATATATATATATAGAGAGAGAGAGAGAGAGGGAGAGAGATCGATAGGTAGATTGATTTGAAAAGACTATAACTGATAGCTAAATAGTTAAGCTGGAACAGAATGGCATTGATAGATAGATAGATAGATAGATAGATAGATAGAAACCGACTGATATTGGTAGCTAAACAGATATCGATAGATAGAGAGATAGATAGATAGATAGATAGATAAGAACAGACTTGGCTTATAGCTTTCTCTAGCTCTCTCTCTCTCTCTCTCTATATATATATATATATATCAGCAGACTGGCATTCGATTGATAGATAGATATATCTTGTGAGAATCTATTTTATATTTATAATGCAAGTTCGCCCCGCGAGAGGACTTAATATAGAGATTATTATCTTCAAAAGAAATAGAAACAAAGTAGAAATCTCCAAGCATAAAATCATTCTAAAATCTATATCAATTCATCCACTTATATATTACTGCAAATGAAGGGAGCTGACTTTGGAGGAATTTCAATGCTAATGGGTTCCGTATTAGTCAACATTCAGAACAAGGCTTTTTCTAGCTTAGGCCACCTTTGAAGATAAGTGATATGCTTTTGCAATCTGATAATGTACAGGATGACTGCAGCTTAAGGATCAGACATGCAATCACAACGGATGAATGGACAATCTTAGTTCACCCACTCGACAGTCCTGACCTGGCACCCTCAGACTTTTATCCGTTTTGGCCCGTGTACCAGGCACTCAGACGACAGTGGTTCTACAGTTATGATGTGACGAAAGAGGCAACTCACACATAGTAAAGTAGCCAAGAAGCTTATAGAAGGAGACTTAGTTGAAAACTAGGTATCTGAAGACTTTTGTGTTCATCTTGAATAGTTAAAGTCCATGAAACAAACCTTCATGGACTTTAAGTATTCAATCTTTCTAAAGTAAAGAAAAGTTATTATATTTAACAGACAATCACATTTAAGCACGCATTTAAAAAATATCTGTTTTAAAGAAATCTATCTATCTTTTAAAGAAATCTATCTATCCGAGGATCGTTCAAAAAGTTCTAAGCTCCATCAAGAAAGAATAACTGGACATTTTTAACTGAAATCTTTGGGATGATCAAGTTGTCTTTTAACTTACAACTTTCTTTTGAACTTTTAGAACCACTCTGATGATGAATATATATATATATATATATATATATATATATATATATATATATATATATATAATTAGAGCAATTGATATTCTATTATTTAAATTACCACGACCAGAAAATCCGGCAAACACCCACATGTGACATACGGAACACTGAACAGCTGTTTCGACCTTATTGGGTCTCATCAGCTGTGCATACCGTGATTTCCACCACTAGAGATCGAGCCGGCAACCCCAGAATGCAGAAACTGAACTTTTACCAATGGGCCACCAGTTCATGCCACACATAAGCGATGCCAAATCAGCTAGCCATGGTAAGAAAGCGCGACCACATGATTGCGCTTTCTTACCACGACTAGAAACCTTTGGAGCGTTTGTTTCTCGAATTCCGTGTATATTTGTGATTAGCCTTGTTGGTGGTTTAAAAACGATGAATTGGAACCATTCTAGAGAAACCGGAAAATAAACTGGAAAAATCCAGAGATTCAGAGATGGACTGAGACCATCCAAGGCACAGGATTGTGGAGATTGGTCTGAATATTCAGAAGACCAAAATAATTTGATGAGGCTTGCCGTCACTTAAACATTTCAATCCCAGGTCGTATCATACCAAAGACTTTAAAAATGGTACTTGATTCCTCCTTGCTACGGTCGCCAACTTTACTTTACTTTTACTATCTCCAAAGCTCTAGCACTGGAGCCTCACTATCCCGTGTTTTAGTGTCATAACAGGACACTCGTTGGCGTGTTTTATCCCTCTGCAGAAATACAATCAACGTATTCTACAGCCCCAGCCACTTTAAATTAGTTATAGCTTCTTAAAGATATTATACGAGAGAAGATCAAAAGCTTTGCACTATTTCAAGCTATTTCGTATTTCAAGTATTTCACTTCATAAAGCCGAGCTTATAGAGGAATCGATTGATGGTGCTTTGTGAAGGACCAAGATCTGACAACAAGGTATGAGAGTTTGTGCTTGAATGTTGTTTTGAAGTTTCAAGCAAGGCCTAATCTTCCGCAACAAAAGTACTCTCTGACTTTTGTTTGTCATTGAAGCTAGTGTCACTTTCCTTTATAAGGAATAAATAAATAAAAGAAAATTTAGAGTGAATTAAAATAATTATTAAAATATGCAGAAGCTCCCAGAGGCCTCTGACAGAAATAGGATCGCCGCATGAGCAAAGAAAAAGGACCATCCCGATAAAAGGAGGAAGCTCACTCTATTTCACCAGCGACCAGCGGAGTGACAACACTTTGCTAAGTGGTAGAGGACACCATGCGTCCATCTTTAGACGGCGCATTGGCTAACCCTTCGACTGGTTGTAGTTGTCTCTTTCACTACCAACCCATGACTAAAACACCGGATTTAGACGAACTCCCAAAAGTGACTAACCCATCGCTAAAGCTTTATATACTGAACATGTTGTTAAAGTAATGAATACCGAATAAGGACTCATACACACCCAAGAAACGAATAACGCATTTTTAACACCTTAACTGGGGGATTCAACCATTTCAATTGTATTCAGGGAGAATTTCCTTACCCACTGAATAGTTGTTGAACGCAGAAATAAAGGAAAAATATTAAAAAAAGGTCTTTGTCTCCTATCTGTTACTATCTTCTTTCATATAATTCTTTTACGGCCTTCTTATCCAAGGAGTTACACCAGTAAGACAACGTGGGGTAAAAATGGAATAACCTCAGAATTGAGTCATAACAAACGGTATCACAGCTTGCCCTGTGACACCATAACTTAAAACATTTGAACCTGTTTTGTGCCCCGTATTCATTGACATTTCCTGGGTCTTCCACATCTTTAATTTCTTTTACAGCTTACCCTTGCACTCAGCCCTTTCTTCGACAGGTAGTGTGAAATGGATCTAATTGCATTTTTTCATCATTTATTATCACATAGTAAAATAAAGAATAAACAATGTTGATATGTTTTATATGAAAATAAAGAATAAGCAATCTAGCAACGATTTTATCAAATTAATAATATAACATGGCGGCTGTAGAAGATATGACTAACCCCGTGTATGCCTGGTGTGCAAAATGAGTGGTGGGTTCGAGGGAAAAAGAAACATGGAAATAAAAGTTGTTAAAAATGAGTGAAAACCAGAAAAACTTCTGATTTATCCTGGTAGACTGAAATATTGCCAAACTTTTGATTCACCAATACCACACAAAAAAAGAAAACTTTGGATTTAAAAGTCGAAAGTGGCCAACACAACTAGACGAACTTGATAATTTCGAATTCTTTATTTTGACTGACAAGGAGTTTGTTTGTTTGTTTGTTTGTTTGTTTGTGTTTATGACACATCAACCTTTGTAGGTTATTTAATTCCAAATCCATTTTTATAAAAATAAACAGTTCCATTGCAAACAATTCAGTTTAGCATACAAAAAAGTTCTATTTCAAGCAATTCAATTTAGCATAAGTACGCAGTTTAGTTCTATTTGACCCATAGATAGGACTCTATCAGATGCTATCACTCCAGGTCACAGTGGATCTGGGAGCAATGGCAATAAAGGGGCTCTCCGCATTCCCCAAAGCTGCACTATTACTGGAACCTCACTATCAGATTGTTTAGTGTCATATCCAGGACACCTATTTGGGGAGTCTTACCTTTCTGCAGAGGTGCAGTCGGTGTATTCTACAGCCACAAACGACTGGACAATGCTGACAAGGAGAAGATGTTATATGAACTAAAACTACTAGAAGGCAATAAATTATGTAGATTCAAGTTGCCAAAAATCAGAGATAAACTGAAAAAGAAACAAAAAAACTTGTGATTTATCCTGGTAGACTGAAATATTGCAAAACGTTTGACTCACCCTTGTAATAACTTCAATACCACACAAAAAAGAAAACTTTAGATTTAAAAGTAGAAAGTGGCCACAACAACTTGACGAACAAGGTAATTTCGACTTGTTTATTCTGGCTGACAAGAAGAACATATATGAACTAAAACAACAAGAAGACAATAAATTCCTCAGAGAAAATATCATTAAAACATACAGCAAAGCACCTAACAATAGAAAAGGCAAAAGAAACCGACAAACAAGAAAAATCGTTTGCAAACTTAACCTCGATAACCACATAAACCGCTTAGCAAAATCACAAGATTTAATAACAATAAAAGATCATAAAGAAAAACATTGGAAAGTGATCCAGGTAAAATAAGTAAAATTATATTAGAAGAAATTAATACTGAACCAAGAAAAACACGAGAAATAAATCAATGGGAAGTATGAGACCAGTTATAAACTTGAATCGTCATCTAAAAAAAGCAAAATAAACACACAAAAAATGCACGTTTATAAAACTAAATATCAAATATTTCTCTTCCTCAATAGCAGAAAATATACGAAATAAGATCTTTAATTTAACTAATAAATACATAAAAATAACAAACGATTAATCAGAAATCATTATACACAGTCGAAAATTCCATTTATTCGATAGAGGAAGGCCACACAAGGGGCCCCGCCCTTCGATGTAACATTGGGCTGCTACGACAAGGCTGAAACCTGTGAAACCTAGCAACGTTAGATAATAAATTAAAAAAAAACGAAACAGGGACAATTGATGAATAATTCTAATAAATTGCAACGGACCAAAAACATAAAAGTAGAAAACTTATAAAAATATTGAAACAAATAAAAGTTCATATGGATATAAAACCCTACCTAAATGAAAAAGACTTTCAGATATAACATTTAACCCCCCCCCTAAATTCCCACACGTCTTAAACATTTAGAAAACAAAACAGCACTATCCCTGCAACCATCCACCAATTATAATCAAACAAATACCACAATCAGTCACAGATTATCCGAACACTCACTGTATGAAACTATCAACAATAAAGTTAAAAAGACCACGATACACTTACGAAAGAACAGTGGATTCTGGGAAAAATCAACATACACACCTAAGAGAAAAAAACAACAAAAAACGGTGTAGAAATAGGAGTATTATTTTTTTCAACCCACCATGCAATAAAAATGTCAAAACAAACGTTGGAAAAAAACAACTAATAAATAAAAACTTCCTACCACCAAACTACAAAATATTCAATAGAAATTCACATAAACAGCTTTACTGAAAACATACTGCAAATAATAAAAAAAAGTACAATAAGAAAATCTATAACATACGCCAAACATAAAACTCACTTGTGACTGTAATAGAAAAGAGGAATGCCCACTAAACTTAAATTGCGTTCAAAGCCGACAAGAAGCTGTTTGTGTTTCATATCATATCGTATAGACAGAGACAGAGATTGATGTATATAGATGGATAAGATATATAGATAAGAATAGGCATAGATAATCTTAGAATAATACAGAATGACTCTTAAAACATTGATATTAGAACAAAGTCGTTGAAGGGAGACACAAAAAAGTTGGTTGTTAAAAGGAGAGTCTAAAAAAGCTGGACATTATGCAGAAACATACAAAGAAGCGGGTCGTTGAGGAGAGACACATAAAAGAGTTGATACAATAAAAGAGTTGAGATACAAGAAGAAGCTGGTCTTTACGGAGAGATAAGAAGCAGTTCTTTGAAGAGAAATACAAAAAAGAGCCGGTCAAGAAATAGAGACGCAAAAAGGAGCTGGTCATTAAAGAGAGATACAAAAAGTAACTGGTCGCTAAGGAGAGACAGAAAAAGGACCAGGTCATTAAAGAGAGATAAAAAAAAGGAGCCGGTCATCAGGGAGAGACACAAAAAGGAGCTAGTCGGTAAAGAGAGACGCAAAAAGGAACTGGTAATTAAAGAAAGACATAAAAAGGAACTGGTCATTAAAGAGAGATACAAAGAAGACCTGCTTATTAAAGAGACACACAAAAAGGATCTGGTCATTAAAGAGAGATACAAAAAGGAGTTGGTCAGTAAAGAGAGACACAAAAAGGAACTGGTCATTGAAGAGAGACATAAAAGGAACTGGCCATTAAAGAGAGATGCAAAAAAGAGCTGGTCATTAGGGAGAGACACAAAAAGGAGCTAGTCATTAAAGAAAGACACAAAAAGCTGGTCATTTAGGAGAGATGCAAAAAGAAGCTGGTCCTTAAATAGAGACTCAAAAAGGTGCTGGTCATTAAAGAGACACACAAAAAAGAGCCAGCCATTAATTAGATACGCAAAAAGGATCTGGTCAGTAAAGAGAGATGCAAAAAGGTGCTGGTCATTAGGGAGAGACACAAAAAGAAGTTGGTTATTAAAAAGAGATTAAAAAAGGATATGGTCTCTAGAGAGAGACACACAAAATTAGCTGGTTATTAAAGAGAGACACAAAAAGGTCTATGTACTAGAAGAAATAAGACTTACTAAGACCAAAAAAAACAAAACAAAACAAAAACAAAACAAAAAACAACCCCCCAATAACGAAATGACTATTGTCCTCCTCCCCAAGGTGCCTGTGGTGTAATGGTTATCGTCGCCGGAATTGGACACGGCAACACGAGTTCAAATCCTGGACGAGACTGATTGCATTTCACATAGCACTAATACACTTGAGAAATGTATGAATCCAATTATTCTCCCTCCAGCTATGGGTAAATAGTAGGACAGACTAGGTTCTTCAGCCTTGGTTCGGCAACTAGTCTAGGAGAGGGAAAACTCTGAATTCAAACCTGTTAAACTCCGCTCAAAAAATTGAACTTGTGTCATATCCTGCCCGAGCGGAGGGGTTGGGTAAATATGATTGTCCTCCTCCCCAAGTAGTAGACCTACCCAACCTTTATCTAAATCCATTAATGACTAAACGGTAGAGGACAACGCCAGCTATGAAGAACTAACGATGTGCTACCAGAAGCCAAGAGTCAAAAACTGGTCAGTATATTGTCTTTAAGTCCTAATAATTTAAAATGCCCAAAATGTTACAAAATTGTATGCCGTTTTCTTTGTAAAATGTCGCTTGTACAGTGTGTTTTAAATGTAAAGACAATTTTACCGTAAATCCAAATTTAATATATGATCCTGGTCAAAGGTGCAAGCACGCTTGGTACATGGAAGAGTCTTTTCTAAATGCTTAGCATCCCCTTAGTAGTTTAGAAAAACAACAAAAAACAAAACAAAACAAAAAAAAAAAACAGCCTAAGTAAAGAAAGTCCCCTATGCAAAAAAAAAAAAAAAACAACAACCAAAAAACAAAAACAAAACAAAACAAAAACAAAAACAAAAAACATGTTAGGGCCAACATCTGAAGACTGGAGAAAATATACAAAAGAAAAACTCCTGTAAATATACAGTAGTCTTGGACTTTAACTAAGTCAAAACTTACTGAAAAAGAAAGACCCATTTTTTTTACGTACACATGGGAAGCAGCATGACGTAAAGGTATGCGAATAAACCCTCTGACGGCCAAACGCAATGCCTAATCTGGTCCTGGACGTATGAGTCTCGCGGCTCAACGCTCAGGATCGTCAGTTCAATCGGGGAACTACTACTGCTCATATATAACAGTGGCTTCTATAGATGAGAATAAAAACAGCCATCGAAAGATAACCATGACCCACACTCAAACCACATGCATAAACCGCATCGCTCTTCGCGCGGGTAAAAAAGGAGCGCGTCCTGCATGGGTTGGAGCCCCTGCCTTAGTGTTCGAAAAATCAGCTACAGAGCTCAAACAACAAAAACTACTAAAATGCAAACAAATAATACAAATAGCGACATTTAACGTTAGAACCTTAAATAGAATAGGTCCACTACCGGAGCTGATTGCATCGGCCGTAGAACATAAGATAGACATAATATGCATACAAGATCACAGATACATGCTCATCGAGGATATCAAATATCACGATACTGGCAATGGATGGACGCTAGCCACTGTATCAGCATGGAAAAACTCTGTCAATGCCACGGTAGGAGGTGTAGGAATACTTATAGGACCAAGAGCGTTCAAATCACTTAATAGCATTGAGAGAATACAACCTAGGTTGATGGTAGCTACTTTTAATGGCAATCCCAGAGCAACAATCATCTCCTGCTACAGTCCTACCAATGTTAGTGAAGAAACTGAACTCGTCGCCTTCTACAGCGAGATATCCCCTTTAGTGCGTAGCATTCCGAAAGACAACGTGCTAGTCATTGGCGGAGACATGAATGCCCAAATCGGGAAAAACGGAAACAACAAATACAGCCTACACAACACGTCAAATAGGAATGGACAAGATTTAACAGATTTCATGATAAAAAATAGATTAACATGCCTCAATACAAACTTTCAAAAGAGGGAGGGAAAATTATGGACCTACACATACGCGAACATAATAAAGCACAGATAGACTACGTCTTTATAAATAAGAAATGGAAAAATAGCGCAATGAATTGCGAGGCATACTCCTCTTTCGAGGGTGTGTCTTCCGATCACCAAATAGTCACGGCAAAAATACGACTAAGCCTATAAAAAACGCCACACGAACAGCGACCACCAAACACTATGACTTGGCTCTTCTTAATAACAGAGATATTAGAGATAGATATGTATTAGAATTGAGAAACAGATTCGAGGCACCAGAGGAGAAGACAGGAAAAGGTACCCCAAATGACGAATATAAGAATTTCGTCAACTCACACCTCGAGGCAGCAGTGAATTGTATTCCAGCAAAAACTAGAACTAAATATAGAGTCCCTTGGGAAACGTTAGCGGTTAGAGAAAAATGTGCAGACGTGAAAACTGCCCCCAAATGCTATAGGAAGAACCCAACAAACACAAATGCCCGAAAACTAAAAAATGCACAAAATGAATTAGCAAGCATATATCTAAAAGAACAGAATACATACAAAATCAGATAGATAAGATTAGAGACTCAGTGGAAGATAGGCAATCTAGGATAGCCTGGCAAACGATAAACGAAGTGAGCAGAAGGAAGAGCACAGCCAAAGCTAAATTGAAAGCTACAAACCAAGAAAGAATAAAACTGTGGAAACAGCATTTCGAAAATCTACAAGGAAACCCACCGAAAGTTACAAATCACCAGAATTATTAGTAAGCAATTGGACATGAAATTAGGACCGTTCATTCAAGAAGAACTCGACTCAGTTCTTAGAATAATTAAAAATAGGAAAGCCGCAGGGCTTGACGAGATTCCCCCAGAAGTATGGAAGAACAGATAATTCGACGACATACTGCTCCAACACTGTAACGCAGTCTATAATCAAAATCCGATAGACAGATGGATGAAGGGATGCATCCTCCCCTTTCCTAAAAAGGGTGACCTCGGATTAGCCATGAACTACCGAGGTATAACACTTACATCCATAGCAGCCAAAATTTACAATGCCCTACTACGAAACCGCATAGAACTCAAAATTTACAACATTTTTAGGAAAAAACAAAATAGCTTCCGAAGAAATAGAACGACGACCTCACAAATATTGACTATCCGTAGAATCATTGAAGGCATGCGGGCAAAAAACCTACTGGTGACAATACAATTTGTCGAATTTACTAAGGCCTTCGATTCCATTCACAGAGGAAGAGAGTACATATCTTACTAGCATACGGTATACCAAAAGAGACCGTCGCAGCAATAATGATTCTCTATAGAAACACCAAAATGAAAGTACGTTCACCGGATGGAGACAGAATACTTCGACATTGTAGCAGGAGTACTGCAAGGGAAAACGCTAGCCCCATACCTCTTTACCATCAGTCTAGACTACGTGCTTAAAACATTGATTGATAAAATCAAAGAAAACGGTTTCGAACTGACAAAGAAAAGAAGCAGAAGGTACCCCGCAAAAACAATTACCGACGGTGACTAAGCCGATGACATAGCGATTCTGGCAAATACACCCGCCCAAGCCGAAACACTACTTCATAGTTTGGAACGAGCCGCCGCAAGCATTGGCCCCCATGTCAATGCACACAAAACGGAATACATGTGCTTTAATCAGGCGACATTTCCACACTAGACGAAAGCTCTCTGAAACTAGAAGACAAGTTCACCTACCTAGGAAGCAGTGTCTCATCAACCGAAAAAACATCGACACGCGGCTAACGAAGGAATGCACTGCTATCAATAAGCTATCGATCATATGGAAGTCAAACCTGACCGATAAAATGAAACGTAGTTTCTTCCAAGCAGCGGTCGTATCGATACTGCTACATAGATGCACTGCTTTGACGCTAACAAAACGACTGGAGAAAAAGCTAGACGGCAATTACACAAGAATGCTGCGAGCAATATGGAACAAGTCCTGGAGGCAACACCCAACAAAGCACCAAACTCCCATCATGAAAACTATCCAAGTTAGACGAACCAGACACTGCTGGAGAAGCAGGAACGAGCTCATAAGTGATGTTCTCCTTTGGACCCCCACATATGGCCGAGCAAAAGCAGGACGGCCAGTTCGAACATACATACAGCAGCTATGTGGGGATACGGGATGTAGCCTAGAAGACCTGCCAGAGGCGATGAACGATAGGGAGAAGTGGCGAGAGAGGGTCTGGGATATCCGCGCGAGCAGTACGACATGATGATGATGATGATGATGATGAAGCTCCAGCTTGAGTTGTCTGAATTTCTGAGACGAAGTTTGATGATTTTATCATTCAGGGTTTTCGCACTATTATCTACATCTTTATTATTATATTCTCAACGTTTTGTCCGTTTTGTCCTCTAACATTCGTTAGGTCATAGGCGTTGGTTCCCTAAGCTTCTAAAGAGACAATCATCTGGAGGTTGTCAGTTCAATCCTGACTGCTGGCGAGTAACTATACAGGGATACTTAACATTGTACCAGGTAATGGTAACGGAATCAGAGCAAGCGATCCCCGTGGATTAAATAAAAGACGTGGTTCGAAGTTTCATGTAGGCTCTCAAGTTCGACAAAAAACATCTGAAGAAGGCCGGAGGACATATCGATCAAACAATCATCTGGAGGTTGCAGGTTCAATCCTGACTGCAGGCAAGTAACAATACAGGAATACTTAACACTTGTACCTGGTTATGGTTAATGGAATCAGAGCAAGCAACCCCCGTGGATTAAATAAAGGATGTGGTTCAAAGTTCCGTTTAGGCTCCCGAGTTTGACAAGAAACATCAACCAAAATGTTGTGAATACAACAATAAAGATGAAGACAATAGTCCGAAAACTCTGAATGATAAAAATCCAACTCGAGTACTGCTCTAATTTGTGTGTGTGCGTGGTATATCTAGAGAATGTTATTTACTAAGGCACACAGGCTTCAGGATTTTTTGAATTGTAGCTGCTTTTGCTTAAGTGGTCACTCATCTAAACAGACTCATCGTTGCTTGAATTCGGTTTTCAAATGAGAACTAGTAGTTTCTGCGTAAGTTGAGCGTAAGTCCAGAGCATGTTAAAATGTTACCATATCCTAAGAGATACTCCACTTTGATCCAAACTGGTAGTGCATGTTAGGGTCCCGTTTATGAACCAAATAAGTATGTAATGGTACCGGGTTTCTAGGTGATAGGGTAGGAAAACGGCTGTCAGATATAAGGGTTAGTTGTAAATATGGTAAAAATAAATAGATTTAGACCAAACAAAAGGAAACACAGAAAGGAGTAAACCAAACAAATATAAATCCTCCTATTTTGTTAGGGTTAGGTATGTAGTTATTGAAAACTTCGAAAGACTGATGTCTTGGATCAACGTCTCTTCTTCCATGTAAACAATCGGATAGTGAGGTTCCAGTGATGCTGGTGTTTGGGGGAATGCAGAGTATCCTTTCATTGCCATTGCTCCCTGGTCCACCCTGGTCCCGAATTGGTAGCACCTGATAGGGCCCTATCTATGGGTTTAATAGAATTAACTGTATACTTATGTCAAACTGATTTTTTGAATTAGAACTGTTTGACTAAACTGAATAGCTTGAAATAGAAATATTTTTGAAGATTAAACTGTACTTACATTTAGATTGCATATTTATGCTAAACTGAATTGTTTGAAATGGAACTGTTTTGACATTCAGACTGTACTTACACTAAATTGAATTGTTTAATATAGAACTGTTTTGACATTCATCTGTGTGTAAACAAAATCTGTACTTACACTAAAATGAAGTTGCTGAATTAGAACCGTTTTGACAATTAGACTCTGTACAAATGCTAAACTGAATAATTTGAAATAGAGCAATTTGAATAAAAATGGATTTGGCGTTAAATAACCTACAATGGTTGATATGCCATAAAACCCAACCAACACACACACACACACACACACACACAAAAGTATATATATATATATATATATAGAGAGAGAGAGAGAAGGAGACAGAGATGTTTTTAGTGGTACAAATCTTAATAATAGCGATTTAAAAAAAACAAGGTTTTATTCATAAGAGTAAAAGCTTGCCAACCGGTTTCAATCCTCGCTCAACAGAGCCAAATCGAGGAAAATAGAGGAAAAAAGAAAGAAAAAAAAACTACAAATGAACAAAAAAAAAACCCCAAAGGGAAATATGTTGGGTGCAGGTAAAGATTTGTAATGAAGACTTTATCGAAATAATATCCTAGCAGACATTCCCTCTATCTACAGAAGGAATGCCTGCCGCACAAAATATGAACAGTCTCCAATACTTTTAGATACAATGAATAGTGTGACTTGTTTAGTATTGAGAACAAGTCAACACTATATATATATATATATATATATAGTGTTGACTTGTTCCCTAACTTTACCAATCACACACTTCGTTCTATCTAAAAGTATCAGATGGTTGGTTGGGTTTTATGGCATATCAACCTTTGTAAGGTATTTAATGCCAAATCCATTTTTATGCAAATAACCAGTTCTATTTCAAACAATTCAGTTTAGCATGAGTACACAGTTTAATTGTGAAAAACATTTCTCTTTCAAACTATTCAGTTTATTCAAACAGTTCTAATTCAGCTAATTCAGTTTGGTACAAGCACATATTTTGTTTAGACACAGTTAAATGTCAAAACAGTTCTATATTAAACAATTTAGTTTAGTGTAAGTACAGTATTAATGTCAAAAACAGTTCCGTTTCAAAGAATTCAATTTAGTATAAGCACGCAGTTTAGATGAAAGGACTGTTTAATTGTCAAAAACATTTCTATTTCAAGCTATTCAGTTTAGTCAAACAGTTATATTTCAAACAATTCAGTTTAGCATAAGTATCCAGTTAGTTCTATTTAACCCCAAAGTTCCAGCATCACTGGAAACTCACCATCAGATTGTTTAGTGTCATATCAGGACACTCGTTCAGGGGGTGGTCTTACTCCTCTGCAGTGAAGCAGTCGGTGAATTCTACAGCCCCTGCCGACTGGGCAAAAAGTATCTGAGATTGTTTATATATATATATATATATATATATATGTGTGTGTGTGTGTGTGAGAGAGAGAGAGAGAGTGTTTACATATGATCACCGGTCTAGAGCGAAGAGTGATTGAAAATTTGGTGGTGGCAAAACCGAAAGTAAGTATACAAAAATTCGCACATTTGTCGGTCGTGATGCACGAGTTTCGAGAAAAATTCGCTTTTCAAATGGAAGATAAATAGTTCAATTTCGGCTCCAAAAAGAAAGTTTCCGGCAAAACAATAAAATTTGTTATTATTCAATCAATGGAAAGGAAAGAAAGAAAGAGTTACTAATGTAGTCTTGAAAACAATCCTCTTTCAACAAGAAATACATTCACAGTTTTATATAGAATCTTTCAGCAAGCCCTCTTTCGTCTATTGAAGGTTAATGTGAAATAATCTTTGGAATAATAATGCTCTTGGGATTGATTCTTTTCTGGGTTTCGTCAAGCAAATACCAGCAACGTAGACTAACATAATTGTAAGATATATATATATAAAATTTGCCAGCATTCCCTCGTTCAAACATTGCCCAGTCGGCTGGAGCTGTAGAATACACTGACTGATTCTCCGCAGAGGGGTTAATCCTCCATGAACGAGTGTCCTGTATATGACATTAAATAATCTGATGGTACTATTTACCAACCCCTCCGCTCGGGCAGGATATGACACAATTTTTAAGTGGAGTTTAACAGGTTTGAATTCAGAGTTTTCCTTCTCCTAGACTAGTTGCCTAACCAAGGCTGAAGAACCTAGTCTGTCCTACTATTTACCCAGAGCTGGAGGGAGAATAATTGGATTCATACCTTTCCCAAGGGTATTAGTGCTATGTGAAATGCAATCAGTCCCGTCCAGGATTTGAACTCGTATCGCAGTGTTCTTTTCCTACGGCGATAACGACTACACCACGGGCACCTCCAATCTGATGGTGAGGCTCCGGTAATGCTGGAGCTTTGGTGAATGCGAAGTACTCCTTCATTGCCATCTCTCCCAGGTTCACTGTGATAAACCAACAAGGCTAGAAAGCCTAGTATACTATTTTATCCATAGCTAAGGGAAGAAGAGATGGGTTCATGCCTTTTACAAGCGTATTAGCACAAAGTAAAATGCAAACAGTCTCATCCAGTATTTGAAGTCACCAAGTCCATTTTCAACATGGATAATCATTATGACAAACATATTGTAAGTAACTTAATGGAATATTTGAGTAAGATGGGTTGAGGAGTCCAATAGCCTTATTTGCTGTTGGGGTCAGATCCCTATCAGTCAGCCCTTGAAGTGCACTTTGGACCATATAACTTTCAGAGTTTTTCCTTCTTCTCGATTGTTTTGTCTACCAACAAGGCTAGAGAACCCAGTTTACTATTGAGCCATAGCTGAGAGAAAAAAAGGTGGATTCATGCTTTTTACAAGGGCATGAGCTTGAAATGAAGGGGGTGTCCTCGTGGTGTAATGAGTAAAGCGATGGACTGCGGAATCGTAGTAAGCGAGTTCGTATTCTAGTCGCGCTATTATGTTCACTTTCGGGCAAATACCCTTGGGAAAGGTATGAACCCCCTTATCCTCCCAGCTATGGGTTATAGAGTACCACTACTGTTCTTCTAGGAGAATAGCTTTGGCATTAAATAACCTACAAAGGTTGATATGCCGTTAAACAAAGAAACCAAACCAAACCTTGAAATGAAATGCAAATAGACTTATCTAGAATTTGAAATTCGCAGGCTGATCCCATTATGCCATATGCGCCATTTTTCCTTGTTTACTTAAGTGATTTAAAGGGATTTCAGTTGATCAATGCCCCTGCATTCTTAGTCCATGAATATAACTGATGATACTATTTGTAACTATAGACAGACAGAAATGCTAAGCTATATGCTAAATAGTCCCATGAAAATACAAATAGTCTTATTCCGAATTTAGGCTCGGGGGAACTGTAGAATTCACCGACTGCTTCTCTGCAGAGGGGTAACCCCCCCTCCCAACGATTGTCTTGGATATTATACTAAATAATCTGATGGTTAGGTTCTGGTAGTGCTGGAGCTTTGGGGAATGCAGAGTACTCCTTCATTGCCATTGCTCCCAGGTCCACAGTGAACCGGAGTGGTAGCACCTGATAGGGTCCTATCTATGGGTCAAATAAAACCAAGCTAAATAATTATGCTAAGCTGAATTGCTTGAAATAGAATCATTCTTGACATTAAAACTGCATACTTATGCTAAACAGACTTGTTTGAAACAGAACTGTTTTGTATGGTAAATTGAGATACATAGCAATGCTAGGAACCATTTGACTTTGAGGGCATACTAAAATGAATCGTTAGAAATAGATCTGTCTTTGCATTTAACTGTGCATTCGTATTAGATAGAAATAAGGGAAACCATTAAATGTGTGTTAAAAATGAGCCCAGGTTCGTTTAAAAATGTTATCTATAAAATGTGTTTAGAAACCATTTAATATACATGTATAAAAAGGATTTGGCTTTAAATAATCTACAAGGGTTGATATGCCATAAGTAAGATAAGTTGGCAACCGTAGTTGAGGGTGACCTGAAGGCTCCTTTTTCGATAGCTACTACACCAAGGTGTAGGGGAGGGCGCTACTCCTTTCCCTGGATTGCTTCACTTTACCCTTGATCTGTAGCTTATAATGCTGAGTGTTAAGCAAGGAGGCATCAAGTACCATTTTTTGAGTCTTTGGTATGACTCGACCTGGGATTGAACCCAGGTCTCTCTGGCCATTGGCAAACACTCTAACCATCATGTCAAAACAAACAAAATCAAACCAAATCAGAATGTGAAATTGGCAAGTCGAATCCATTTGCTATGATAATCTTTATGTGATCTGTGCCTTTTTTTGTTGTTGATAAAAAAAGATTTCATTTGACCAATGCCCCTGTATTTTTACTTCATCAACATAGCAGATGCTGCTATCTTAGACTCATAAACCGATATCAGGGCTAATCTCTAGGTAAATAAACATTATGCCATTTCCACCACAGTTGATATGATATCTCTTGGACCACCTGATGTTATATCTCTAGGACTGTTCGTATTTGAATTTTATTCGGCAAATGGATAATTTGAATAATACAGACGAACCATACTAGCCTCTTACGTCGAATGATTTGCAATTTAAGTCGATCAGCCTCCTGCAGAGAAAAGAAAACACGTCTTCTCCGCGTGAAACTAGCAATTACCGATTAGAATCCATAAAACTTTCGATTAGAATAAACTTTCCCACATTTACTAATTAATAAAATTGATTTTTGCACAAGTATAAAATGTCCACTTTATTTCTGATTTCTTTTATCGATTATTAGAGGCATTTGTACTTGTGTGTTGGGCAGGTATCTCGCTGTAGGAATCTACAGTTACGACCCATTATGTCTGGGTTGGGTATCGGGTTCATACTTCGTTTTCATTTTAAAGACGTGGGTTATTAGATAAATAAAGTGAAATTTTTGATCGAGGAGGACCTATTATATACATTAGGGTCATTCAATAAATAAAGGGAATTTTTGACCGAGGAGGGACCTATTATATACATGATGGTCATTCAATAAATAAAGGGAATTTTTGACCGATGGGGGACCTATTATATACATGAGGGTCATGTAAAAATTGAAAGAGTATTTAATTTCTGCACTCATAAAAATCTTTCCAGTGGTGGTGCGGGGGAGGGGTAAGCCAGGATCGTTAAGGCATTTTTGTCTGGAAAAAGCTCTCCATGTAGTTCAAGTTACAGCGGCTCAATTCGCATGGATGTGCTAAAGGAGGGTTTCTTTGATAGCTGTATCTAAAAAAAGGTTGCTTGGTATCTACGTGTCCCACAAAAATCCGTAAGTGTAATATATTGCCTTGATCGGCGATGAATCCAGCAGATGTAGTTGATAGATACATCCAGAAGTAGATAAAATCAACAAAGAGACTCCAGGAAAAGCAGAAATGCGTGGGCGTAATACCAAGGAATAAAAAATGCGTGGGTGTAAGCCATGACCAATGGAGAACAAGCATTGCGTGGGTATTAACCATGGCCAATGAAAATCAAGTATTATGTGGGTGAAGAGGCTTTGCTATGAGGGTCGTGTGGGAGTTTTAAGACTATATAAGGCGTAGAATTTTGACTGAAGTTAGTCTTCGCTGGCTGTTCCGACTCCTGACAGCTCCTTTGTGTGCGCGAACTCTCTCTCTGTCGAAGAATATAATATAAGATTACATTTTCATATATACGTTTTCGTGGTTGTTCGTCAAAATCAAGTGATAATATACAAAATTAGGAGGTCAGGAAAATTCAAAATAATTCGCTTATAAATTTCTGTCAGTGCAAATTCCAAGAAACCAGGAAAAGACAGGATGACATGCTGGTGACTGGAATCATTAACCTTGGTACGGCAACCCAGCCTATGAGAAGGAAAACTCTGAATTCAAACTTATTAAACTCCACTTAAAAATGACCTTGTGTTGCTGCCTGCTCCAGTGGGGGTTGGTTAATTATTTATATGGTTTCAAGTAACAAATAATAATAAAGATAATTTACACAGTCATATGGTTTCTTATCTAATACTGATAATTTAAACACAATTTCATGGTTTAAAGTAACTTATAATAATTATTTCTTTGCTTACGATGGTTTTAAGTAGTTTAATCTAACAACAATAATTTGCAAACAATTATATGGTGCTGGGCCGCTGCAGGCATTGGACTCCATGTCAATGCACACAAAACGAAATTTATGTGCTTTAATCAGAAAGGCGACATCTCCACACTAGACGGAACCTCCCAGAAACTGGTTGACAAATTCACCTACCTAGGAAGCAGCGTCTCATCAACCGAAAAAGACATCGACACACGGCTAACGAAGGCATGGACAGCTATCGATGGGCTTTTGATCATATGGAAATCAAACCTGACCGATAAAATGAAACGCAGTTTCTTCCAGGCGGCGGTCGTGTCGATACTGCTGTATGGATGCACTACTTGGACGCTGACTAAACGGTTGGAGAAGAAGCTCGACGGCAATTATACAAGAATGTTGCGAGCAATATTGAACAGGTCCTGGCAGCAACACCCCACACGGCGCCAACTGTACGGCCACCTACCACCTCTCACGAAAACTATACAAGCTAGACGAACCAGAGATACCGAACACTGCTGGTGAAGCAAAGACGAGATCGTAAGTGATGTGCTCCTGTGGACCCCCGCATATGGCCAATCAAAAACAGGACGACCAGCTCGAACATTCATACAGCAGCTATGTGATGATACGGGATGTAACCCCGAAGACCTGCCGAAGGCGATGAATGATAGGGAGACGTGGAGAGAGAGAGGGTCAGGGATATCCGTGCTAGCCGCACGTCATGATGATGATGATGTCAAGCCAAAGATGAAGAAGAGAACTTCCCAGGATTGAGAGTTGCATAGATAAAATAATCTGAGAATTAGAAAAATATACAAAAAAGAACAAAGAAAAACTATTTACAGCAGCGAGTAACAGCAATGTTAACTCGAATAAAAACAGTAAAACAACAAAATATAGAAGGAAAAAAAAGAAAGAAAAACAACGGTACGGATACTTCAAATGTCATGGCTAAGAAAGATGAACCTCTGGAGAATGGTTTGGTTTGGTTTCATGGCATATCAACCATTGTAGGTTATTTAATGCCAAATCCATTTTTATACATATTAACAGTCATGTTTCAAGCAATTCAGTTTAGTATAAGTATAGTTTTTGGTTACACTCAGTTAAATGTCAAAACAGTTCTATTTCAAGCAATTCAGTTTAGCATAAGTACACAGTTTAGTCCTATTTGATCTATCGGGTGCTACCTTGGAGAAATGGAAACGAAGAGGTACTCCGCATTCCTCAAAGCTCCAGCATTACTAGAACCTCACCATCGGATTATTTACTGTCATATTCAGAACGCTCGTTGGGGGAGTTTTACGGCTTTGTAGAGAAGCAGTCGGTGTATTCTGCAGCCCCAGCCAACTGGGCAAAAACCTCAAGAGAGAAACTGAAGCTCTCACATTATCAGTACGAAATATTGCCATAAGGACCAAATATATCCAAGCGAAAATTTGATAATACACAACAAAATAACAAAAGTAGTTTATTTGGTGACGAAAACGAAATAATAAATCATATAAAAAACGAATGAAGCAAACTAGTACAGAAGGAATTCAAGAGTAGACACGACTGGATGTGAACAGTGAGCAGTTAGGAACTGTGCAAGAAATGTAACTTTGGCCTTATGACCAAATGGTATATGTATCATCATATGCCACCAGCACAGATCTCCCTGACCCTCTCTTGCTACCCGTCTCTATCGTCCATCGCTTCCGGTAGGTCTTCAAGGCTACATCCTTTATCAGCACAGAGCTGTTGTATATAGGTTCTAGCTGGTCGTCCTACCTTTGCTTGTCCATCACTAATGAGTTCGTCCCTACTTCTCCAGCAGTGTCCTGAATGTCTGGTTTGTCTAACTTGGATAGTTTTAGTGATGGGTGGTAAGTAGCCGTACAGCTACTGTTTTGTGGGATGCAGCCTTCAGGACTTGTTTAATATTACTCACGGCATTCTTGTGTAATTGCCGTCAAGCTTTTTCTCCATACGTTTTGTTAGCTTCCATGTGGTGCATCTATATAGCAGTATCGACATGACTGCTGCTTGGAAAAAATACATTTTATTTTATCGGTTAGGTCTAACTTCCATATGACCGATAGTCTATCGTTAGCTGTCCATGCCTTTACTAGTCACGTGTTGATGTCTCTCTCGGTTGATGAGATACTGCTTCCTAGGTAGGTGAAATTGTTTACTAGTTTCCAGGAACTACCGTTTTGTGGGGGGATGTCGCCTTTGTCCCAATGAATGAGACGGATAAAATCCTTTGGGATTTTGTGATTATCACCCGGCCAGAAGAACAGACTTAATGTAAATAATATACATTAAAAAGAAGAGATCTAGCCAGCTAAAGGATTTTGCTGTTCCGGTGGATCACGGAGAGAAAATAAAAGAAAGCGAAAAAATAGACAAATACTTGGACCTTGCTGGAGGGTGACAGTGTTTGGTGCGCTAACAAAGGTCTGAAAATGCTTGGAAAGAAAAGACTGGTGGAATTAGAAATCAAAGGAAAAATCGATACCATCGCGACTACAGCATTATTAAGATTGGCTAGAATACTTAGCAGAGTCCTGGAGACCCGAAGAAACTTGCTGTATCTCAAGGTAAAGACCACGAGCTAAAGCTGGTCTGGAAAACACCACAAGGAGTAATATAATTACAATATTGTGTGATATGTAGTAGGAAGAAGGTTTTTAGTCAAAAGAAAAATACTAATAATTGACCATTCAACTTAATGGCACAGGGTGGGGAAGCAAAATTAGGTATATTCTAGTATAATAATACATGACTCTATTATAGAACAAGATTTATTTTAATTTAAAGAAATGACAACAAAACAAGAAGATAGACTCAAAACAGTAAATTTACTCAGTATGACCACCATTTTTTAAATCATACTATCAACAAGCCTTCAAAACGATTTGCCTGCCTTCAAACTAAATTCTGTAGACAACTTATTCCATTCCTCCTCAATAGCAGTTTTAAGCGAACCAACATTTGGATGGGAAGTTGCATTTGTTTTGTTATCTAAAACGCCTCATATTGTGTAATAGAATTGGTTAAGGTCTGAGCTTAAATCTTGTTTAATTGCTGTTCTCACAGTATTTATCGTGGACTTTTATTTTATTAGCGTGCTTGACGTTTTGGGGTCCTTCTTAATGGCCGTACCGAGAGCGGTTAAAAAGCCTTCTTTTGGTTCTTTGTTTAATCCTCCAGTCCCTCTTTTCCTTAAAAAATCTATTTTTTTGTGAATTTTTTCTTTCTTTTGTATATGGTAGACAAAAAAAGGTTGGCTTGGTCTTGACTGAAGCAAATCATAGATTCTTTGTCGTTTCTTTTCTTGCTCACTCATATTGGGCTGAATTTTGATAAAAATAAGTGCTTGATTAATAGAGCTAATCATGAAAATTTAGATTTATCGCGTTTTTTTATTGTTTTTTTAAAAATTTGACTGATATGATTAAAAAACCGCTTTAAAAAATTATTCAATATTTTGCTTCCGCACCCTGTATACGCACAAAATATAATCCTTAATAAATAGTTACTGCTTCAAGTAACAATTCTTAAAACAATTATGTACACACAGTTATATGGTTTCAAGTATTCCTATCTAATACTAATAATTTTCAAATAGATCAATTTGATCCATAGATAGGATCCTAAAAGGAATGGCCATTTCAGGTAAAAATCGACTTGAGATTAATGGCAATAAAGGACTTTCTACTCTGCTCAGATCTCCATAACTCTAACTTCACCATCAGATTCAGTTTAGTATCGTACTCAGTACACCCTCTTTTGCGGGGCTGTATTACCCCTCTGCAGGAAATACAATCTACGTATTCCAAGACCCGCCGACGTTTATTCAAATTTATTATAATTGTTGGCAAAAAATAGAAAATTGGTTCTGTAATATTGAATGAAAGTAACATTTACTGATGAATGTATAGAAGCGTGAAATCAGTTGTCAGTCGTGACATTTATAAAAATATTGCGTGTTTGGTAAATGTTCATGCTGAGAGCAGGAAAATGGTTCATGTCAATGAATGATCAGATTACATTAACACTCGAACAGTAATCTAAGTTCAATTTTCTTTTGTAAGAGCATTACTTATTTCTATGTTTAGTTCCCCCCACCCCCCTCTCTCTCTCTATGTCTCACACACACACACACATACACACTTTTATATATATATGTATATATGAACACACAGATCGTTTGAAAACGTTTTTATAAATCAAGAAAATGCTAGCTCAGTCAGCTGAGCTGTAAAATACATCGACTGCATCTCTGCAGAGGAGTAAGACCCCTACAACGAATGTCCTAGATATGTCACTTAACTATATTCAACGGTAAGGCTTCATTCCCTGAACTTTAAGGAAAGTAGAGTACCCTTTCATTGCCATTACTTCCAGGTTCACTCTGACCCTGAATGGTTGTATCTTTTAGACTCCCATGTATAGGTCAAATAGAACTGTTTAATAAGTTACGACACTTTCCAATCTCAATTTGACCCAGTCGGTTGGGGCTGTGGAATATACCGATTGTATCTTTGCAGAATGGTAAGACTCCCCAACGAGCGTCCTGTATATGACACTAAACAATCTGATGGTGAAGTTCCAGTAATGCTGATGGTTTGGGGAAGGCGGAGTACCCCTTTATTGCCATCATTCCCAGGTCCTCTCTGGCCCGTAGTGGTATCATGGGTTAAATAGAACTACACTGTGTGCTTGAGCTAAACTAAATTGCTTAAAATAGAACTGTTTTTACTTTTAACTGTGTGTAAATAAATGACTGATGTTTAATTGAATTGTTAGCAATACTTGGAACCATTTAACTTTGTTGGCTAATTGAATAGCTTGAAAGGAACTGCTTTTGACATTTAAACTGTGTACTTATGCTAAACTGAATTGTTTGAAATAGAACTGTTTATATGTATAAAAAAGGATTTTGCATTATATAATCTACAAAGGTTAATATGCCGTAAAACCAAACCAAACCAAACCAATTTCAATTGATTGAAAGGGAGAATATAAGAATATCCCATTTGGCTGCGGGAAGAGTATGTGGATGAGCGTAATGTGTAAATGAACAGACAACAAACAATGTAGAACATAAGAATAGAATGACTTATCGCTGTAAATAATTGAGTGGAAGTTGTTCCCTACAAACTGTCAAACGGCTTTATGTAGAGATACCCAAATCAAATAATTTCATAAACACTTTTATACTCAAACCATTTTCAATGCCTTTTTATAAATAATTGCCAATTAAACTTCTAAGTAGAAATGTAGGCAAAATCTTTATATTTATGATAAAGAATAATTTGTTTATCTGCCTTCTATTGACGGCCAAAGAATTTGCCGAAGAGATATCAAATTTACAATACATTGTACATGGCTACTCTAACTTCATCAACTCATGCTGATAGCACGGTGTTCCCTAATTCTGTCTGGATCAGGTCCCTATCATCCATCGCTCTTGGTAGGTCCTCAAGACCTCATCTAGTCTCCGTACTGAGCTTATAAATCCTTGGTGGTCGGCCAGGGGTTGCTTACGTGTGTAAGGCGTGTTGTTCAAAAGTCATTTTTAAAAACACGAGCAAGCAATCCCTGATGATGGCCTATGAAGGGTCCGAAAGCGCTCCGGACAGTTTTGGTAAATTCTTCTAGCAATTCCAACCTGAAACTAAGACACTTACCAGATTACTTTTTGAAAGGAACTTAAATGAATTATACACAGAAAATGTGTTTTTATTATTTAATATATATATATATATATATATATATATATATGAAATATCATCATTTATACTAAGTAAATTTTCTTCTACACCAGAGATACCAGAATTTTATTATTTCTTGTGAAATAAGAAAGAATACGAATCCTATTAGACATTATTTATTACCAAACTCTACATCTTTGAAACACTGTTACCAAAGATATGTATATGTAGTAGTTTAGTTTAGTTTCTTTGTTTAATAGCATATCAAACTTTGTGGGTTATTTAATGTCAAAGGCATCCTTGTCGAAGAACAGAAATGATACGGCAGTGGCGGTGGGGGATAACGAGGGTTCGTTCGTAACGTAATAACTCGAATGGAGATCGAACTCGCTTATTACGACGTCGCTGTTCAGCAACTTAGCCACTACGCCACTAATATATTTCCCATTTTGCTGGGACAGTAGAACAGACCAACTGCATCTCTGCAGCGGAGTAAGACTCCCCAAACAAGTGAGACCATTGACAATTCGCCCCTACCGTAAGTTGTGCTTTTTCAGGGCATCACTGTTCAAATTATGTCTTAAATAGTACTGTTCAACAAGTATGGCTTTGGCATTAAATAACCCATGATGGTTAATATGCTATTAAATAAAGAAATCGAAACCAAACTAACGTTATAGTAAAACTTTCAAAACTAATATATCTGGAAGCTGTAATAAGGTTTCGATACTATATACATTAAGATGAAAGGTTTGTTTTGCTCTAAAAGAAAATTTCAAGTATTTCTTTATAACGAATTGTATCACTCGCGTTTTCCAAAGCCCCCTCGCCACTGTTTGTCTCAAGAGAGCTGCTAAATCATATCAATTTACTTCCCAATACGTAATGTAGGCCTATCGGAAGGATTTTATATATGAGAGTATCTTTCGATTCGATTGATCGGAGATTGCAAGTTTTATCTGTCCAGATCGCTTGATAGAAACTCTGGCTTTCTTCTTGTCATGAAATCCTTCTTACATATCTGTCGTGTTTTGGCGGGAAGATTTCAGTTGATCGTAAATGTTGTTTTCGCCGAGGAGCATTCATAATAATGGCGGGTTTTGTATGGAGGTCGCATTAAGAAAAATGTTCGAGAACAAAATAAAAAAAAAAAAATTGGAGAGGATTGCATTTCGGAAGTGATCATTCTTTTGTCGTTCTGAAAATCTCCAAGGTGGCTAGCAGAGCAATAAATTATGAAATCCATGCCGAGCGTAAGAAATCCGATTTTCCCGCCTTAGCGAGGGAGGTAACAAGGGAAAAAAATCCGAAGAGATGAATAGGTGGGTAAGAAAAATTGGGAGGAAGAAAAGTTTTTCGGGTTTGTTTGTATATCTCTTTATTACTGTTGAATATTTCGTTGCAGTAAACACGTTGTTTTTAGTCTTAGTTGAAGAAGTGCTTTTTTTCATCAGAACCCTTAGTTGATTAGTGGCTAATTTGGCCTTGCCTAGAATGAATCATATGATTATATATATATATATATATATATATATATATATATATATATATATATATGCATATATATATATATATATATATATATAAAGAGAGAGAGAGAGAGAGAAAGAAAGAGAGAATATGCATATGTAAGATATATATACAGGAAGAGAGAGAGAATGAATGTATGTGTGTAATATATATACGTATATAGAGAGTGACAGAGAGAGAAAGACGGAGTGAGTGTGTGTATGTATGTGTGTGTGTGTGTGTGAGAGAGAGAGAGAGAGAGAATTTGCATTTTTGCGTGATATATATATACACACACACACACACAGAGAGAGAGAGAGAGAGAGAGAGAGGGGGGGGAATGTGTGTATGTGCGTATGAGAAAGAGAGAGTGTTTATATGTGATATATATATATACATATATACATATATATATATATATAGAGAGAGAGAGAGAGGGAGAAAGAAAGAGAATGTGAGTGTGCATGTGTGTGTGAAAGAGAGAGAGAGAGAGAGAGAGAGAGAGAGAGAGAGAGAGTGGGGGAGAGACGAAACAGTTAATCACATAATTAACGAGCGCTGTAAGAAAGAGGATGAGAACAGGTACCTATGGTTGGGGAAAAGTAATCAACAGGGAATTGTGCAAGACATTGAAATTTAACCATATTGACAGATATTATATGCAGAAACGAGTATCTGTCTAAAAAATAAGTACAAAATTCTCTGTGATTTTAGGGCTTGTTTTCTTTGTTTAATGGCATATCAACCTTGGTGGTTTGATTCATACCAAGTCCATCCTTCCAGAAGAAGAGCAGCTGCGATATTAATTAACCCGTAGCTAGTGGGGATAAGGGGGTTCAATACCTTTCCAAAGCGTATTAGTTTGAAAGTAAACATATTAGCATGACTGGAGCTCGAAATCGTTCACTTCCGGATCGCAGTTCAGCTCGTAGGCCATTATGCCACGGTGACTCCCCCTTCTCTGTAATTTTTAGATATAAACGGTTCGATTTCATTTTTAAATGGTATATCATCCTTCGTGGGGTTTTTATATCCAAGTCCATCCATGTCAATGAAGGACACTGCTGATACTATTTAACACATATCTGGGGACCCCACTCCAAGATACAAATGGGTCACCCGATCCAAGCCGAAAGATCAGACTTGGTATCAGCTAAAAAGAAGAAATGTAAGTTCTGGGATTTTGCCGATACAGCAAAACCACAGATATAAATAAAGGAAAGCAAAAAAAAAAAAAAAAGCAAAAAAAAAACAAAAAAAAAAAACAAGAAAAATACCTGGATCTTGCCCGAGAGCTGAAGATATGAAACAATAAAGTTATAGTGGTAATAAGGTAGTATTTTAAGTCAAAGAACAGTTCTGAAAATCCTAGAAAAGAGATCGGTTGAACTGGACATGAGAGAAAGAAATGAGACCATCCAGAACACTGAGGTCAATTAGAATACTGAGACAGGTCCTTATGATCTGATGAGTCTTACTCTCATTCAGACTTGAGTGAAAACTGGGAAACAGTCACTCATACAATAAGCGACAAAAGTAAAAGTAAATATGATCGAGTTGGAAAAGGGAATAACTCGGAACTGTGCGATAAATTAAAATTTGAAAAATGTTGACAAATGGTAAATGCACAAACCGGAATCTGTCCGAGAAAACGAGACCCATTAAATTCATTGGGATATTGAGATACCCACGGATCATCCCAGACCTAGTATTAATTAATTAGAAAAAAGAACTAGTCATCTAGTCTATTTTACCATTTCAGCAGACCTCAAAGGGGAAATAAAAGAAAACGAAAACACTTAGATCTTGCTAGAGAGTTGAAAAAGCTGTAGAACATGAAGATGACAGTAATAGGAAATGCAGTTGATGCCCTTGGAATGGTCTCCAAAATACTGGAAAAGGATTGGGGTAGATTGAGATCAGAGAAAGATCGTGACCATTCAGACCATAGCATTGTTAAAATCAGCTATAATACCCAGGAGAGTCTTGGAGATCTGAGGAAACTTGCTATCGCTCAGACACGAGTGAAAAAGGATAAATTTCGCCAAGTTTGACAAAAGGCCAGACGTATGGGAACTCAGTGAGACTTAGAATCACCAGTAACTATAAAACCACACAAGTTACTCGAGTCGTTCTTAGTTATTTACCAAGCGTAGCTGAGCTATCGTACAAGGCTTAAAATTTGGGATTCCCTGTTAGAATCGAGCTCACTAGTAAAGATCTCCAAACCTAGCTCGTTAAGCATCACACCATGCGAGATACCTGTTAGTAATTTATAATTTAGCTTCGTTGATTCGTATTGAGGTTGCGCAAAATTAGATTGAAAACTGAGTGAATGAGATATCATCTTACCATACATTATTCTGTTATTATAAATAAATCTGTTAATATTATTCTGTTAATATTCTGTTAAAATTATTCTTGTAATATTATATTGTTAATATTATTCAGTTATTATTATTCTATTATCATTTTGTTAATATTATTCTGTTAATATTTTGTTAATATTATTCTGTTAATATTATTCCGTTAATATTTTGTTAATATTATTCTGTTGATATAATTTGGTTTATATTATTCTGTTAATATTATTCTGTTGATATTACTGATGACTACAGGAAGGTATGCACCACAACCCCCCCAGAAAACAAAGAAAGAAAGAAACATTGAAAGAGTTCTTCTTGTTTGTACATTGTTGTATCGTATCGAAAGAGAACGAACAAAATAGAAATACTAATTTGTGATTTAGTTGATAATAGTAATACCAAAACATGATTTGTCATATCAACCTTTTTACTTAGAGCCCTGTCGGCTGGGGCACTGGCTGCATCTCTGCAGAGAGTCAAGACACCCCACAAACAAGTGTTCTAGAAATGGCACTAAACAATCTGATAGTATGGTTCCAGTAATGCTGGAGCTTTGGGGAATGTGGATTACCCCTTCATTGCCATCGCTCACAGGCTTACTCTAGCCCGGAGTGGTAGCACTTGATAGGGTCCTATCTATAGGTCAAATAGAATTAAACTGTAATTATGCTAAACTGAATTCTTAAAAATTAACTGTTTTTGCATTTAACTGTGTATAAACAAAAAAACTATACTTATTCTAAAATGAATTGTTTGAAATGTTTATCAAAATGACTTAATTCAGCATTAAATGACCCGAAAGGGGTTGATATGCCGTAAAACAAAACGACTGATCGAACGACCATTTTTTCTCATTAGGTTCAATGCAAACAAATCAATAAGGATCCTACCCTTTAATTTAATTCACAGCAAAGATTTACAACTGACTATGGACACATAAATTCCATTGTATGAACGAATATCGCTGAATTCAAAACAACAGTTGATTTCAACAACACAACAAAATAAACACGCTTCATGAAATATCATCATTATCCCGAAGGCGTACAGACAGAACATATTCCCTTGACTCTTTCTCGAAATCTGTCTCTATTATCCATCGTTCTTCTACTGTCCGTGAAGAGCTGATGATTGTAACTTTTTACTGGTCGGCTAACACTGATGTTGATGTGTTTGAGTCCACAAGAAAATATCGCTTGTAAGTCCGTCCTTACTTCTCCGATGGTGGACAGCATGTGCTACTCGTCTTACTTTGATGGTTTGTGAGATGGGAGGTTGGTGCCCGTACAGTTGCTGTTTTGTAGGGTGCTGCTGTTTTGTAGGCCGCTGCTTCCAGGATTTGTTCAAAACAGCACGCAGTATCCTTATGTAATCCTCATGTAGCTTTTTATCTGGGAGTTTCATTAGAGTCCAACTGGTGCATCCATACTGTAGTATTGATACGGTTACTGCTCGGAAGAATTCTTGTTTTATCTTATCAGAGTGATCAGATAACCTGTCAATAGCTATTAATGTTTTACCTATGCGCATGCTAAAATTGGTTTCAGGGGATAAGATATTGCTACCGAGTAATATAAACTTGTCTACTAAATTAAGAGGGTTGTCAATTGATGAAGAAATGACTCCATCTTGATTAAAAACGTATGAAGTCCGTTTTATCTGAATTCGCATAGACCAATCTCTCTAGCTGCTTAATTCGCGAACTTATGCTTTACGATTTCGAACTGAACCATAACACTACGGACGCAGCCAAAAGCATTTGTCGTGTGAAAAGTGAAGGTGCAATTGATGACAGCACTGTAACCAGATGGTTCAAGTAATTTTTCCCGGCCTGCAAGAACTTCAACGATCAGGTAAGGTCAGTTAGACCGAAAACTGTGGATTCCCGCGCCGTGCTCCAAGTGATAAAAGGCAAATATGGTGAGTAGCACTCAGAGAGTATCAGGCAAGCTCTGTATCTCACAGTCTAGTGTGGTTCGTTTTCTTCACGACCTCGGCAAATCCAATGAGTAGCACTCAGAGAGCATCAGGCGAGCTCAGCATTTCACAGTCCAGTGTGGTTGGTTATCTTCACAACCTCGGCAAATCCGGTGAGTATCACTTGGATAGTATCAGGCGAACACTGCATCTCACAGTTCAGTGTGCTGCACCATCTGCGTAACCACGGCAAATCCAGTGAGTAACACTCAGAGAGTATCAGGCGAGCTCAGGATCTCTCAGTCCAGTGTAGTTCGTCATCTTCACGACCTTGGTAATTCTGGTGAGTAGCACTCAGAGAGTATCAGTCGAGCTCAGCATCTGACAGTTCAAAGTTCGTCATCTTCACGACCTCAGCAAAAGCATTCAGAGCAGCGGAGTTGTCCCTCACGCTACCAAAATATTGCAAAACTTTTGACTCACTCTGGTAACTAATTTGGATTTTCATGGGTGGAAAAATCCTAACATGTTGTAAGTTAGTTCTAAGAAAGCCGTTAACAAGAAGCCATGAGAATTAAGAAATCAATAAGCCAAGTTGCAGAATTGTGTTAAAAGAATCTTGGCAGTTTTTGTGATGTACTGAGAAAACTCTACTGAAGTTGGTTTTATCTCAAAATTATCTAAAAGTTTCGATCTTTAAAAGAAACCGGGGAAAGGTATTGCTTTTATTTACTCTACTTGCATATTTCTTGTCAAAAAGAGAAGGTTGCTCAAAGTGTGAATCAGTACTTCCGCTTAAAACCAGATTTTTGTATACATTCCCTCAGTTTAAGATCAATAGTGTATTACAACCGAGGGATAGATTTAAATACCGTACTCCCTCCTTAAAAACAAACAAACAAACGAACAAACTTTAAGTGGTGGGAGTGTCTTGTGGTGTAATGGTTAAAGCGATGGGCTGCGGAATCGTAGTAAGCGAGTTCAAACTCCACTCGCGTTATTACGTTCACTTTCGGACAAATACCATTAGAAAAGGTATGAACCCCTTATCGTCCCAGCTATGGGTTAAATAGTACCACTGTTGTTCTTCTAGACGAATGGATTTGACATTAAATAACCCAAGAAGGTTGATATGCCATTAAAATCAAACAAAACAAACTTCAACTCGTTTCTGTAACTCGTAAAATATAAGATCAACTCTAGCTATTGAAATGGGATTAGAGTATATTATCTGTTCCTTTTATCATTAAGAGTTTTCGGACTATTGTTTTCATCTTTATTGTTATTTCTACAACGTTTCGGCCGAAATGTCCTCCGGCCTTCTTCAGGTGTTTGTTGAACTCAGGAATCTTCACAGATCTTCGAACTACATTTATTGAATCCATAGGAGTCACCTGTTCTGATTCTGTTTGCCATAAACGGGTACAAGTGTTAAGTATTCCGGTATTGTTACTCGCCTGCTGTCAGGATTGAACCTGCCCAGCAGGACACATAGCGTAACGGTTATAGGCGTTGGTCCCTTAAGCTTCTAAGGAGACAATCATTTGGAAGTTGCATGTTCAATCCTAACTGCAGGCGAGTAACAATACCGGAATACTTAACACTTATACCCGGTAATGGTTGACGGAATCAGAACAGGCGACCCTCGTGGATTCAATAAAGGACGTATTTCAAAGTTCAGTATAGTTCCCGAGTTCGATAAATACCTGAAGAAGGCCAGAGGACATATCGACCGAAACGTTGTGGAAATAACAATAAAAATGAAAACAATAATTCCAAAACCCTTAATGATAAAAATCATCAAACTTCGTCTCAGAAATTTAGACAACTAATATCTATTCCTTATCAGTCATGTTCTCATCTCTGGGTGTGAGGTGGCACCATGAATGTTTTTTTCGGATGGGACGTTGGATGGTTGGTGGGTTCATTGCTTGTTTTGTTTTACGGCGTATCAACCCTTTATGGGTCATTTAACGCCAAATTAATTAATTTTGATAAAAGTTTAAAACAATTCAGTTTAGCATAAGTACGCAGTTTAAATGTCAAAAACAGTTCTATTTCACACAATTCAGTGTAGCATAAGTATACAGTTTTTTGTTTACTCACATTTAAACGGAAAAACAGTTAATTTCAATACATAAGTACACTATTTAGTTCTTATTAAACCCGTAGATAGGAGCCTATCAGGTGCTACCACTCCAGGCCTCAGTGGATCTGGGAGCCATAGCAGTGAAGGAATACTCCACATTCCCCAAATCTCCAGCATTACTGGAACCTTGCCATCAGATTGTTTAGTGTCATATCCAGGACACTTGTTGGAGGATATCCTATCTCTCCGCAGTGATAAAGTTGGTGTATTCAACAGCCCCAGCCGACTGGGCAACAGGATAGGACGTGGGAACCCCCTTACTCCATAATTGGTTAAGTTGGCCGACAGTAGTCGAGGGCGACTTGAAGGTTCCCTTTTTAGTAGCTACTACACTAAAGTCTAGGATAGGGCACTCCTTCTTTCCTTGGATTGCTCCACTTTCCTTGATCCGTACCTTATAATGCCCAAATGTTAAGCCAGGAAGCATCAAGTACAATTTTTTATGTCTTTAGTATGACTTAACCTTCGATTGAAATCCAATCAGCAATAACATCAACAACAACAACAACAACAACACACAGACACACACACACACACAAACTTCAGTCTGATCCCAGGAGATTCCAATGCTGTGGCAGCACTTCACCTGTTGTGTCTTTGGGCGTGAGACAGTGCTGTGATTTTTTTCTTTTGGTAAAATGCGGTACTTCACAAAAAAAAAAAAAATCAAAAACAACAAAAATCGACCAAACACGCACACACACACACACACACACACACCAAACAAACAAATAAAAAACAAAAACAAGAACTTCACTCAGATCTGGTGTGGTTCCAATTCTGTGACAGCACTTCCACAGTTACACCAAAAAGACTTGGTTGGAATATTTTGACACTTCTTTGATAGTTGTTATGGTTACAAAGGCTGATTTTGCCAATGAATGCATATATGATAGCCCTTGTTAAAAAGATGACATGTTTCATACTCCGTACAAGTGGATCTAATTGAATAAAAGATAAAACCAGGTGACAGGAATGAGATTAGCGTGTAGTATCCATTGTTCTTCCTCTGCTCTATTCTCATCTTCTGGCAGAATGTGGCCTGTGTTCTGGTCAAAATCGAAACGATTTGGTTCTGGGTATTCATGGCCCGGGCACCACCTCCCCAATTGCAACAAGCGGAGGGAGTAGTATGACCACCAACCTGACAGTTTCTAACTGGGTTCCTCAAGTCTCGCGAATATGATCCATTCTTTGTTGAGGTCCTTCATTTTTGATGCAAATTCCGAATAGCTTTTCTAAAGAACAGCTGTAATGTCGATCCAACTCTTCCGTAAATATTTTCTCAACTGCATTTATATCAGAAGCTGTGGCATGTAAAGAGAAAGAAAAGGGTCTAGTTCCCGTTAACTCACAAATTATTGGTACCCATATAAGATAATTAGAAATGCCCAGGTTAAAAATTGAAAAAATATCAACAGACAACGAGTTCTGATTGGCTGAAGGGCACTAAAACGAAACCGCCATCAGGCAGTGGATGCGATATAGGAAACAGGTAAAGAGTTAGTTGGCGGCCGGACACGACGGCGTAAAGATAGCAGATTAAGACCAGCCACGACGATGTAAAGACAGCCGAAAGTTGCGATCCTTTTGAGGTGAGCTCCGAGAAGGGGTCTCACACCAAGACACGAACCTGTGAGGACGAACCCCATGAGGAAGTACGTGTTAGAACTACAATAGAAAACGTGAAAGAAAATTCAAGGTCTGTCTCTGCTCTCTTTCTCCTCGCGAGATTTTGTTTCTCTTTGTCTGGCTAACGCGGTCGACGCAGTTTTCATACTCTGTTTATCTCTTCTTGATGACTACTAAGTTGTGTAGTAGCGAATAAACTTTTGTATTAGCGAGCCTAGACCAGGTTTTTGTGGGTTCGTTACTTTTTCTCACGGCGATGTTTTCAGGAGGTCCGACTGACGCTTAAGACGTAGTGCTACACTCATGGACATGTGAGACATATGAGGATGGAAGCATCTATGTAAGTAAGTAAAGTTCGTGACTTTTTCAGTAGCTACTACACCGAGGTGGAGGGGAGGGCGATACTCCTTTCCCTAGATGGTTCCACTTTACCCTTGATCCCGATCTTTTAATATTGAGTTTTAAGCAAGGCGGCATCAGGTACCATTTTTTAAGTCTTTCGTAAAACTCAACTTGGGATTGAACCCCGGTCTCCCAGACTACGGGCAAACACTCTACTCAATAGGCCAATGGCCCGATGGTTTGGTTTTATTGTTTAATGGCATATCAACCTTTGTATGTTATTTAATGCCGAAGCTAATCTCCTTGAAGAACAGTAGTGGTACTATTTAACCCATAGCTGGGAGGATAAGGGGTTTCATACCTTTCCCGAGGGTATTTGTCCGAAAGTGAACGTAATAGCGCGACTGGAGTACGAACTCCCTTACTACGATTCCATAGTCCATCGCTTTAACCATGACACCACGAGGACACCCCTGCCAATGGCCCGAGTACAAATTTCTATTGAGAACGCACCGGCACGAATCGCCATTTGAACATCATAACGTTGCAAGCGTTTATTTGTGCTATACATTTGGTGTGTAACGCTACATCAAGTCTGGAGTCCATGAATATTACACAATCCTGTTCAGCATTAAATACAGAAAGGGTAAAGTTTCAAATAGGGAATTTCAAATTGTAAATCCAATATTTTTAAGATGTCTTTTTCGTTGCAGGATACGTCGTATTAAATGGTTTACACGAACTCAGTCTTTTACTGTAATTAGAAGATCAATTTTTCCCAGAATACAAAGTCAATGATTATTTATTATAGACAGGAAATTGTTTAAGGTTATCCCAAGATCTCACAGCAATTATGTGAGCTGGAGATGTTCAAATTTCCCTCACCAGCCTTTGACACACTACCATTTTTTCAAATCCCCGAAAGTTGTACAGGATTACCTACCTCCCGATGGACCGTAAAAGAATGGTTGCGTCCATTAGCTGTCGGACAAAGTGTAAGTTAGTTTGTATATGAATTCCTTATCGAATAGATATACTACAGGGTGAAACGATAAAATTGTCGTCCTAAAGAAAACAACACTACAGCTTTATTTTAAAACTTTTATTGAAAAAATCAATTCAGGTAACTTGATTATGTTGTAGAGCTGACATCTATTCAATGTAGCCGCCTTCAGCCTCAATCACCGCCTCGATAAGGACCCGGAACTAGGAGCATGCCTTTTCTACAAGCGCCGGCGGGAGCTCGGCGAATCCTCTGCGGATGGCGGCGATCAGGCTGGCTTTGGTGTTGTGGAAGGTTATGTTTGTGATGTTCTCGACGTGTGACCGAAGGAATTAATCCAACGGGTTCAGGTCGGTAGTGGAGGGGGCCAGTGAGAGAAGGGTACAAAGACGTAGCACTCCTTCTGAAGCCAAGCCTGGATCTCTTTGGACTTGTGGGCCGGCGCCGAGTCCTGCTGCCACACCCAGGGTCTGCCACCAGCCACCTGATTGCACCAGGGGATCACCACACTCTTCAGCACATCCAGGTACACCTTGATGTTGACTTTCAAGTCGACTTTGAAGATGTGAGGTGGCATGATGTGGCCCTCACTGGAAACCACACCAAAGACCACAACCGTAGCCAGAAACTTTGTTTTCATCACCCGGGCATTATGAACCGTCCGGATTTTCATTTTGAGGGTGCTGGCAATAGTCCGGTTGTCATAACTTGGATCGGTAGAGAGCATGAGTCGTATAGCGGCGCATCTCCGATCTCGCTCGTTGAACATTGTGTCACTTTCAGACGTGATAGAAGGTTCCTATCGCTCTTGGGATTTGTACACAACTGGCCAACTAGTAGATGGTCTACAACAAAAAAAGAAAACCTGTTTTCATTAAATGGAATCATGTCGTCTTTTCTGGGGCAACAATTTTATCGTTCCACCCTGTATTACCAAGTATTTGTCTTTTTCTCTTATTCGCTATTATTACATATCTCCTACTTTCTCTTTGTGTGGGTAATTGGCCACCTTTACCACGACATACTATCAAATCTTTTTTTCTATCTATTCACTTCATCTTATCACCAGTTGTTTATTTGATTTGGTTTTGTTTAGTTTCTTTGTTAATTGGCATATCAACTTTCGGGGATTATTTGGTGCCAAAACCATCCTTATAGAAAAACAAAATGGAACTATTTAACCCAAAGATGGAGCAATTGGGAGGTTCATGATTTACTATAGGGTATTAGTCTAAAAGGGAACCTAATTGCCCGACTGGAGTTCGAACTCGCTTATTACGATGTCACAGTGCTGCACGTTATCCACGACGTCACATAGACTCCCCCTTACTGATTAGAGGCCAATATGAGTTGGGACACGCTCTGATAAATGGTTCATCAATCCCATTTCAATGGTTTGATAGAATTAGGTCTCAATTATATGCACTGATATGTAAGCACTAAGTGCAACGCTTTTATTTTTAGCAAACATGGAGACGATGTGTCGAGTTTTGAGAATGGATGATTGCAACCATTCTTCGTTTGATCAATGTGCAACGAGATTTCTTTTCTGCTGAGAAGAAAGAAAAATAGTGAATAATCATTGTAGATTTTTTCTTTGAAGGGCAGCCAAGAAGGAATAACGCAAACGGAATCGGTACATATTTAACACGGTCCGGACAAGACAATTTATGCTTATTGTGGAAATCTTACTGTGTGAATTCATTCAAACATTTCTTAGCTAACTTCCGTTTACAGCTTAGACACGTTTAAGAGATACAGGTTTATAGAAATCGTCATCATTGTGTGTGAGGATCATTAATACCATAACTGTTCTTTTCGCTTGGATAGACTCATTCTTCTCTTTCATGGATGCATTGGTCTTTTTTTCTATTGTGGTCATATTATCTCCAGCCCATTACAAGCTCTCCTTCTTCTTTCGGACTTAGGACTAGTATTGATTGAGATATGAACTCCATAATTTTCATTATGCAGAAATACATACATACCCCCATATATACATATATATATATATATATTCAAGTGATCATATTATCTCCAGCCTACCATAAAACCTCCTTCTTCCAGCATTGGTTTTCAATAAGGAGTTTTCTAGCAGGTGTTTCTATCGAATAGCTTGGTCAGTTTTGTTATTAAGCAATTATTATATAACTAAAATTATTATATATAATATATATATAATCATGTATATATGTATCCATATGAAAATCTGATCTCTATAATAAAATAAAATCTTTTCCAAGGTGTGGCTGTATCAGGCCTACTGTATGGATGCACTACCTGGACGCTAGCGATAGGCGTGAGAAAAAAGCTAGATGAGAATTACACAAGAATGCTTCTAGACGACATTCTGTGTCCGTACAGAGCTGTTGTAGATAAGTTCTTATTGGTCGACCAACACTCGCTTGTCCATGTGAAGAGGTCCATAGAACCTCGCTTATGAGTTAGTCCTTGCTTCTCCTGCAGTATCCCACATGTCTGGTTCGTCTTATTTGGATGGTTTTAGAGGTGAAAGGTACTTACTCAGCGTCCATGTGGTGCATCCATATAGTAGAATTGATACGACCGCTGCTTGGAAAAAACTGCGTTTTATTTTATCGGATAAGTCTTACTTGCATATGATCGATAACCTATTGATAGCTGTCCATCCTTTCGCTAGTTGTATTTTGATATTATATATATATATATACATATATGTGAACATTTGATCTCTCTGATAAAATAAAATGGTATTTTTTCCAAGGTGTTGCTGTATCAGGCCTACTGTATGGATGCACCACCTGGACGATAAGGAGACGCATGGGGGAAAAGCTAGATGAGAACTCCACAAGACTGTTACGGCCTCTTGTGAACAAATCCTGGAAGTAACACCTCACAACATAGCAATTGTATGGCCACTTACATCCCATCGCTCAAACCATCCAAGTAAGATGATCAAAACATTCTGGCCACAGCTAGAGAAGTAAAGACGAACTCATAAAATACGTTCTTCGATGGACACCAACAAATGGTCACTCCAGTACTGGCTGACTAGCAAGGACTTACGTAAGCTCTGTGCAGACACTTGAAGATCTGCTAAAAGCGATGAAATATAGGGACGGATAGCAAGTGGAAGTCTACACAAACTGATGATGATTATATTTATTCATTAATTTATTTAACTAACTCCTCTCCCACGGACTGAATGTGACACGAGGTAAATTTCTTAGATGAATATCATCATTATCACAATGTCGTGCTGCTTGCTCGGATTTCCCTGCCTCTGTCACTATTCGTTCCTAGCATCCATTGCTTCCGTCAGGTTCTCTAGACTACATACTCGGTCCGTACAGAGCTGTTGTAGATAAGCTTTTGCATGTCCGTGTGAAGGGTTCCACAGAAGAACGTTGCTTATGAGTTCGTCCTTACTTCGCCAGCAGAGTCCCTCATGTCTTGTTCGTCTAATTTGTATGTTTTTAGAGATGGGAAGTAGGTGGCCGTACAGCTGCTAGTTTGTGGAATGCTGCACCGTGGTAGCGTGTTTGCTAATGGTCCGGGAGACCAGGGTTCAATCCTAGGTCGAGTTATACCTTAGACCCAAAAGAATGGTACTCGATACCTCCTTGTTTAATACACAGCATTATAAGGTACGGATCAAGGACAGCAATTCATGGAAAGGAGAAGCACCTCCCCCTAGAACTCGGTGTAGTAGCTATTGAAAAGGGAGCCTTGGGGTTGCCCTCGACTATGGTCGGCCAACTTATCTACGATCTATATTGAACAAATCTTGGAAGCTGAATATAGATGGTTTGTATTTAGAGATTTCCTTCTCTTAGATTGGTTGCCTTACCAAGACTAAAGAACACAATCGGTCCTACTATTTTACTCTTAAACGAGGACTGAACAAATGGATTCCTGCCTTTTGCAAGGGTATTAGTGAGAAGTGAAATGCACACAGCTCGGTACAGAAATTGAATTCAGGTCGCCGATTTCATTTCCAACGATGATAAACATTATGTAAAGCGCGCATCTCTACATGCAGATTTGTATGAGTGGGTGTACATGTACGCGTTGGGTACGTGTATTTGTGTGGACCTATGTGCATAATGGTTCGCTTTAGTTTCTTTTAATGGTATATCAATCTTTGAGGGTTATTTAATGCTAAAGTCGCTTTTGTAGAAGAACAGTAGGGATACTATTTAAACCACTGCGTGGGAAAAAGTGGGGTCAGTACCTTTCCCAATAGTATTAGTCCAAAAGTAAATGTAATTGTATGACTTGATTGAACACGCTTAGTTTTGGATATTGACATGTCGCTTAAATTGTGTGGGTGTCACTGGGAACAAAAAAAACCCAGGATATATACCTTTTACAAACAGTACGCAGGTGTTCCTCCAGTCGAAATGCCGCGTAAATTGCTTAAGGTGCTGGCTAGAAGCGGGGTCCCCGAGCAACGTGCAAACTGCAAGTTGGAGATGTGACCACGAGAATTTGCGTGGATATCCAGAATGTTATATAACCACGGAGATTTCGACCCGAAGTGCAGGAAGGCAGAAAGGTTTCAAAAAAGATTCATACCGTCTGCCCAAGTGCGTGTGCATCAAAGCCGTCTTCGATTTTCTCTCACCCGTCTGTAAATTTTGGGTAATAAAAGGAAAAGAAAAGAATCTGATTATATTTTTATATATCAGTGTGGCTGTCTTAATCTGCCATGGGGGTGTCCTTGTGGTGTAATGGTTAAAGCGATGGACTGAGGAATCGTAGTTAGCGAGTTCGTACTCCAGTCGCGTTATTACGTTCACTTTCGGGCAAATACCCTTGGGAAAGGTATGAACCCCCTTATCTTCCCAGCTATGGGTTAAATAGTACCACTACTGTTCTTCCATGAGAATAGCTTTGGCATTAAATAACCTACAAAGGTTGATATGCCATTAAGCAAAGAACCCAAACCCAAATCTTCCATATAACATTAGTCCGAAGACGCAGTCCCGCATGTGGACTCCCCTTCATAATTTTATTAAATTGATTTAATTTATCTACGTTTTCTTTTTAAGTAGAGGAATTATATTGTGAATTGAATTACCATGACCAGAAAATCCGGCGAACACCAACGCATGACATACAGAAACATAGGACAGCTGTTTCGACCTTATTATGTCACAAAAGCAGGGTATACCGTGATCTCCACCACTGAAGATCGAACCAGCGACCACAGATTACAGCGATGAACCTCTACAACTGAGCCATCAGTCCATATCGCACAGAAGTGACACCAAATCAACTAGTCGTGATAATTGCCCGGCCAATTAATTTGATTAAAATTTGATAAAAGATTATGCATATTATGTCAAAGAAATGCAAAGTCTGGTGAGTCATAATATTTATTTGGTATAAATGAATACGTACATTTGCATTTGAGCATATAACCCAGATTTGGGACACTACAGACGTACTGGTTATCATCGTAGAAAATGGAAACGGTGAACAGAGTTCACACCTGGATAAGGCTGTTTACATTTCACATACTCCTAATATCCTTTGGAAAGCTATGAATCAAACTAATCTCTCTTTAACTATGGATAAATAGCTGGGTAGACTGACTCTTTAACATTGTTACAGCTATTGATTTCGGAGACAGAAAACTCCGTTTAAGAATTGGCCTTGCGTCACATCCTGCTCGAGTAGAGGGGTTGGGTAAATGCATATAGACCAGATTTTTTGGTGGGTAATGGGGAGAGTCGCCATTCGTTAACATTTAAATTGTTTTCTTTTATCTTAGCTAGTTTCGTTGATTAACCCATTTATCCTTAGAATAAATACATTCATATAGTAGTCTTTCATCCCAGGTGGGGTGTAGTGGTTAAAGTCCTGGACCACGGCCTTGAAGTAAGCGGGTTCAAACTCCAGCCGCGCTATTACGTTCTCTTTGACTAATATTCTTAGAAAAAGGATTGAACGTAATTGAACGGTTCATGGAGGATTGAATTTGAGTAGATGAATGAATAAATAAAAAAACGGGGCAGACAGTCTCCGAATGGCCAGGCCAGGGCACTCGTGGTATTTGGAAATGCCTGGGAAGAGCTGGAGGTCCGAAGATCGTGTGCACATGTGCGGAGCTGGCAGAAGCGGATGTTACTGCCCCGACACGACAAGTGGAAGTGAGTGGACGACTCGTGATAAGGTACAGACAGACTGTTGAACCCGAGCCGCGATGTGAGGAGGCGAAAGTTTACCAGCCCAATTCTTGGGGGGTGCGCTCCAAAGAAGGGCGGGGCTTAGACGCAACCAATCGGACAAACATGTTTGAACCAGGAAAAAATTCAAGGTCTGTGTCTGCTCATCTTTTTCTCACTATGAAATGTTGCTTGTCTTTGTCTCGTTGACGCAGTCATCTCGGTTTCTATACTCTCTTTCTTTCTCCCGGCGTCTACCAAAGAATGCAGCAGTCAATAAACCTTCGGGTAGTTAAATAGAGTTTCTTGCCTTCGTCCACTTAATCACGGTGGGTCACAACGGGGTCTGAAGTCTGGTATCGCAATGGTACATACCCCATTATCCCTCAAGCTATGGTTAAATAGTATCTCTACAGTTATTTTTCGAATGTTATTTACTATATGGATGATAGAGGAGTGAACAGAAAAGATAAAGAAAAACCTCAGCAACTAGCTGTTAGATTCACAAGATCCTCCCCATACCCTGTTCTTTTTTCTTTCCTAATCACTTGCCAGCCCGTTTTTTTTTTTGAGGATCTTGAATGCACATTACTGTATTCCGTATTGTCCTATTTCCCGGCCGCTCCCCTCCCCCCATGTTTTTTTTTATCCCGATTAGGATAGGCCCCCTCCCCCATAGGGACAGCCCGGCTTGTTTTCTGTCTATCCTTGAGACCGGAAAACAATCGGCTCTCCACATCATAGAGGGGGGATGGGAGGGAAACCAAATAGGGTTTATTTTATGTTCACTTGGGGCTTTTTTCTCCAATCCCCCCTCATGCTGTTTTTTTCAATTGTATATATATCATCTCACCTCATCGGGTTTTTCAGCAGGTCTTCTGTCCATGGAGTGAATGAGGTATTATAGTTACTGCTTGTGCGTTCGGTGACGAAAGAATGGATTTATTGTCGAGAGGTAAAGATGATTGGAACTAGCTAGGGGCCCATAGGAAAACTATTGAATAGCACAAGTCTCTTCCCCTTCCCCCTCCCCTCAAAACATTTCAGGCCTTGTGCCCACTTTTTAAAATGTATACATTTTTTAAAGAAATAAAATCACTTTATTCTATGGAAGATTATCTATTGTTTTCCTGATGGTCTCTAAGAAGAGACGGGTTCTAATATTAGGGAACAAAAACGGAGTTTGACGAGAGAAGGTATACATTTATATAATATATTAATACCAGATATTGGTATAATGGTTAGAGTGTTCACTAACAGACTTGGGTTCAATCCCAGGTCGAGTCATACCAAAGACTCAAAAATTGTACTTGATGCTACCTTGCTTAACACTCAGCATTATTAGGTAAATATCAAGGGTAAAGTGGAGCAATCCAGGGAATGGAGTAGCGCCCTCCCCTACACCTTGGTGTAGTAGCTATTGAAAGGGAGCCAACAACTTATATAATGAAACTGATTCCTACCAAAACTCTGTGTGCTGAGGTTGTAAAATACGCCGACAGCATCTCTGCTGAGAGGTAAGACCCTTTTCCTCCAACGAGTGTCCTTTATATGACATTAAATCATCTAATAGTAAGGTTCTTAACCTGGAGTTTTAGGAAGGGTAGAGTACCCCATTACTCCCAGATCTACTCTGATCCTGTGTAGTAGTACCTATTAGGGTCCCATCAACTGATCAAATAGAACTGTTTGACTGTTTGAAAGCCTCAGGATTAATTTGAGAAGATTACCATTAATAAAGATAGGTTTGTTTTGTTTTTCTTTCTTTGTGGACATGGCCCATTGCTTCTGCAGTTTCGACCAAAACCAGCGACCGCCCTTTTTTTTTTCAAAGCGAACACAAGGTGAGTAAGGGTTGTTAGCCTGAGAGAAAGGACAACCCGCAGAACGGTATCGCTACAAATATATTATAAATGACTTATTCAGTTTTCTGGTTAACTTGAGTTGCAATTGGAGTTACGATTACCGGCAGAACACCGGCTCATTGGCCTAGTTAGTCGAGTGTTCGCCAATGCTCCGAGAGATCTGGGTTCAATCCCAGGTCGCGTCATACCAAAGACTCTAAAAATGGTACTTGATACCCCCTAGCTTAACATTCAGCAATATAAGGTGCGTATCAAGAGTAAAGTGGAGAAATCCAGGGAAAGGAGTAGCGCTCTTCCCCCTCCCCTCGGTGTAATAGCTATTGAAAAGGGAGACTTCAGGTCTCCCTCGGATACAGTCGCCAACTTTACTTTTACTTACTAACAAACTAATTCAAAAGCTATTAAATATCAATAGTGATGAGATACTGTTTTTGATTGGTCGGAAATAATGAACTAAAGAAGAAAAAGGTGACAATGAAAGAAAAGATATCAAAGAAAGGAGTTAAGAGAAAAAAAAGTAAAATAATTGGCCGAAAAAAACAAGCAACAAAAAACAAAACAAACTAAAAAAACCGAAACCAGGAAATTAGTAATTTACTAAGTCTTTTGCTTAGATATGGCACAAGGACATATGAATGGAGCACCCAAGGAGACTCGAACTCACTTGTGAATTTTGCTAGTCTAGCTTGCGAACCAATACACCACCCGAAGCACCCGAAAACGGGAAAATAATATAAAAAAGAAAGACAAAAGAAAGACGAAAAGAAAAAAGTAGAGGGTAGAAAGAGAGACTGGACAATGAAAAAGAAAGAAACAAGGAAAGAGATGAAAAAGAGAAAAGACATAGTCAAGCAAGAAGATATATATATATATATAGAGAGAGAGAGAGAGAGACAGAGAGAGAGAGCAAGCAGAGAGAGAGAGAGAGAAACAGAGAGAGAGAATGAGAGAGAGAAAGACGAAGAGAGAGAGAGAGAGAGAGAGAGAGAGAAAAGGAGAAATAATACAAAGAATATTAAAAGAAAGAAAAGAACGCCCCCGCCGAAAAAAACAATGAAATAAAGAAAAATTAGAGGAAAGAAAGAGAGAAAAAAAAAGAAAGACAAAAAGGGAATAGAAGAAAAAGAGAAAGAACAAAGTCACGCAATGAGAGAGAGAGAGAGAGAGAGAGAGAGAGAGAGAGAGAGAGAGAGAGAGAGAGAATATTGATAGAAAGAAAGGAACCCCCTAAAAAACCGAATGAAATAAAAAAAAAAGCAGAGGAAAAAAGGAGAGAAAAAAGCAGAGGAAGAAAAGCAGAGAAAAAAAGAAATGATTAGATATTTGCCTTAACACAAATATTCTTGATGTCATCTCTCAGGCCAATATAGGTCACTTGGCGTTGTCCGTCTCTTCTCAACGGTTGGATTACGTTACTTGATACCAGTAACAAAGAACGATCTATGACCCGATATCATCGAACACCCAAGACAGATTGCCATTTCCCAGGTTAAAGGGTTCAGCAGGAAGTGCGAGATAAGGGTCATAAATTCACGCTTTTTATAAGAGCATTTGTGAAGAGAAAGGAAATGGTTCCAGAGTTGAAATCCGGTTTGCTGATTCCAATCTCCGTGCCATTATCCGTTTGTTCATTCGCATCTTCAAAGTAAAAAACACCGACAACGAAAAGAATGCTGTGTGAGTAAAGTAAAGTAAAAAGTAAAGCTGGCGACCGTGGTCGAGGAAGACCCGAAGGCTTCCTTTTCAATAGCTACTACACCGAGGTGTAAGGGAAGGCACTACTCCTTTCCATGGATTGCTCCACTTTACCCTTAATACGTACCTTTTCTTGCTGGGTGTTAAGCAAGGAAGTATCAAGTACCATTTTTAAAGTCTTTGGTATGACGCGACCTGGGATTGAACCCAGGTAAAGAAAGATAAAAAGAAAGAAAGAATTGAAATTGTGAACCATGAACAAAAAGAGAAAGAAAACATTGAAGACTAAGATAGAGAATCGGTATAGCTGAGAGAGAGAGAGAGAGAGAGATAGAGAGAGAGAGAGGGGGAGAGAGAGAGAGAGATTGTTAAGTTAATTTTACTGATCAATTCTACAATTCGAGTGATTGATTTTGACGGCAAGCCAACCGGTCTCGTGTTATTTTAGGCCTAGTGGTTAGGGAATTGTGTACATAGTACGCTTATATTTACATTTTTTGTGTGGTTGTTTCTTAAGATTGATTGATTGATTTTAACGGCATATCAACCAGCCTAATATTATTTTATGCCTCATGGTTAGAGAATTGTGCACATTGTACGCTTACATCTACATTTTCTGTGCAGTTTCTTGAGAGTTTTTGTTTTTGCCCACGGTTTTATAACATTGAGTATTTTTATCTTATACCAATAACTATATGTAAGTAAAGATGACGACGAAGTCGATGGTAACCCGAAGGCTCCTTTTTCATTAGCTACTACACCGAGGTGTACAGAAGGACGCTACTGTTTTCCCTGGATTGCTCCACTTTACCCTTTTTTCCTGCCTGATAATGTAAGGAAGTATCAAGCACCAATTTTTTGAGTCTTTGGTATGACTCAACCCCGGTCTCCTGGGCTATTTGCGAACACTCCACTCAATAGAACGGTGGGCCATTTATGGTTTCTAATAATGATTTTTATCTGAAAATAATTATTTGTTTGCGCATAGTCATATCGTTTCATTAACTAATAATAATCCAAGTAAACAATTATAGCTTCTTATTAACAGTTCTTAAATAATTCACATCAAGTATTAGGTTTGGTTTGGTTTCTTTGTTAAGTGGCATATCATCCTTTGTGGATTATTTAACGCCAAAGCCATCCTTCTCGAAGAACAGTAGTGGTACTATAATTGTCATTCAAAATGTTCTAAGACTAACCCAGAAAGAATAGATAGGAGCCGTAGTAGATAGATAGGTTTCGTTTTTTTTGTTTAATTGCATATCAACCTTCCTGCCAAAGCTTTCCTTATACAAGAACAGCTGTGGTACTAGTTGGAGGAAAAAGGAGGTTCATACTTCTACAAAAGATATCAGTGAACGTAATATATTACCTTGACCGGCGATGAATCCGCTGGATGTAGTTGACAGATACATCTGGGCGTAGATAAATTCAACAAAGTTACTACGGGAAAATTTGTAATTCGTGACCAATGGAAAACAAACATTGCGTGGGTGTAAACCATGGCTAATGAAAAACAAGCATTGCCTGGGTGAAGATGCGTGGTTATGTGGGTCGCATGGGAGTTTTAAGACTATATAAAGTGTAGAATTTTGGCTGAAGTCAGTTCCCACTAGCGGTCTCGACTCCCGACAACTCCTTCGTGTATACTGCTCTCCTGCTCCACACAATCGTCGCCATCGAAGAATAAAACTATAAAACTACGTTAGGGGACATTCTAATCAAGAATTACTATCGAATACGAATTATATTTGAACAGAATTATTTGACTCGGATCGGATCGGATCGGGTCTTAACAGGTACTACCACTCCGGGTGAGAGTAGAACTGGGAGTAATTGCATTTTCATTTACTTACCTCTTATTCATCATTTATCCAGAACTGGAACCTCACCACCTGATGTAGTTTAGTTTCATACCCATGAAACCCTTTGGGGAGTTCTTACCTTTTCGCAGGGAATACTGATGAGCATATTCTAAGATCCACAGACAGGACTTATGTTGGGTTAGATCCTCACTGAGTGTCCTATACTTGTAGCATAATACGTTTTCATGATTATACTACATGCGTAAATGTATAATTTAAGAATGTAATTAAAGACTCACTGGTTAAAACCGTTTAAGAATAAATTAATTTCTTTCAAAGTAGCCATTTAATTTCGGAAAAAATGATCTCGTTTTGAAAAGTTTTGTAACTCCTGACATATATTAATAAAAAACCTGTCTGCTGTTTGTTACATGCAGTTACTAGTGGGATGAGTCAAAAGTTTTGGAGCATTTTGGTAACATTACGGCAGTTCTGAATGTCATATCCAGGACACTCATATATATATATATATATATATATACACATACATATATATATATATATATATATATATGTATATATATATATATGATTTGGAAATTGTGACGGTAACAAATCACACTGGACTGTGAGATGCTCAGCTCGACTGATTTGCCTTTATGGTTTGAGCCTTACCTAACCTTGCTTGATTATCGAGGTTCTTGTAACCCGAGTGAAATTTCTTCAACCACTTGATTACTGTACTGGGATCAAATTGTTTTCGTATTTCGCATAACAAATCTTTTTGATTGCTTCGGCGGCTTTATGGACAGGATCAAACTCGTAAACATCCCAGTTGGCTAAGGCTGTAGAATACGCCGGCTACATCTTTGCTGAGAGGTTAGAACCCCCTCGCCAACGAGTGTCCTGGATATGACATTAGACCATTTGATACCAAGGCTGCAGCTTTGGAGGTTTGGGAAATGCGGAGTACATCTTCATCTCCATTAATCCCAGGTCCACTCTTACCGGGAGTGGTAGCATCTGGGTCCTATTTATGGGTCAAATAGAACAATCTGCTAACAAATGACTGGTGTTAAATTGTGACTGTTCTATTGTAATACATGAAACCATTTAACTGTGTGCGAAAAAAGAGCTCAGGCTCGTTTAAGAGAGTGATCAACAAAATTTATTTACAAATCGTATATACATTTAACATATGTGTCTAAAGAAGATTTGGCATAAAATAACCTACAATAGTTGATATGCCGCAAAACCCAACCAAACCAAATCATATATATTTAATATATGTGTCTAAAGAGGATTTGGCATAAAATAACCTACAATGGTTGATATGTCGCAAAACCTAACCAAACTAAATCATATATATTTAACATATGTGTCTAAAGAAGATTTGGCATTAAATAACCTACAATGGTTGATATGCGTTAAAACCTAACGAAACAAAACCATATATATTTAATATATGTGTCTAAAGAGGATTTGGCGTTAAATAACCTACAATGGTTGATATGCCATAAAATCAAACCAAACTAAACTAAACCAGACCAAACCAAATCAAACCAAACTCGTAAAGGGTGGATGATGTTGCATGTCCATCTGTGCGGCATTTAAAGCGATGCACAACGTGATATCACACCAACTACCTTGATACTATCAAACATAGCTTAAACTGCTTCGGTCACTTAGTAAAATAGCCCCATACAAGTACATAGCTAAATATTACAAAACTTTTGATTCACTCGTGTATTTTCTTGAAATGTTTGAGTTTGTTATCGAATTTATGAATTCAAAATATCCATTTTATCAACCAGGTTATATAAAAATAAAATAATTTGAACCAGATGTTCTCAAACTGTGGTCCAGGATTTTGCAGACGCTGCAAAATGTCTTTATATTATCCGATGGAACCGCTAAATCGTATTTCTAGTTTCGAGCACTCACCTATGAAAATTCAATTTAAACAGCAAATTTTGGCTCAACGGCATTTGAGTATTAATAGTTGTGTCCAAGGGAGGTCAAAATGCTGGTACGTTTTGCAACCACATGTTTATGCGAAACTTCATTTTCAGCACTTAGTTGTTCGATGACCAAATATATATGTAAACAAAGAGATTTGAGTCAAGCAAAGCAAACACGTCCCTCTCACTAAATGTTATCACTCAGTGAAAATATTGGATGTAATTTTCATTAGATATTTTGATAAATATCATTTTTATTCAAATGAAAGTTCACGAGATTTTTTTTTTTTTTTTTCATTTATATGGGGGTCCAGGATATTAACCCTGATATAGAAAGGGATTCCCGTTCTAAAAAGTTTTGAAAATCACTGATTAAAACGAGTAGGGTTTTTTTTCTGTAAAGAGTTCAGAAAACTTGGGAGACAAGTTAATAAATGTATATTAATAACCACTCACACAAAAATAATAGGTTATTCTTTCTCCGATTGGGATTTTTTTCCACGTGTTCTGACTTTTTTCCTTTTCTTTTAATTTGGTATGCTCACTCAAAGACGAAACAAGATTGTCTTTTTTTGCAATTTTTATTGCAATGTCTGTCTTATTTACTGTTGACCTTTTTTGTTCAGTTCATTCAAATCGATCCACGCCCAAACCTTGCATTCAAATGAGGAGTTTGAAATCGATAATCACTGATTAGAATACTCACTAGAAACAACAGATATATATATATATATATATATATATATATATATATATATATATATATATAGAGAGAGAGAGAGAGAGATAAAGAGAAGGGTGAAAAAGAGAGGGGGAATAGGGAAAGGAAAAGACGAACAGAAAAGATGTAGATGGGGAAAGATAATGTTTGTAAGAGAGAGAAGAAAAAAGCATATGAAGAAAGAAGAGAGAGAACCACGTGTGTTATTCAGTGAAGGTGCGAGCAAGAGAGAGAGAGAGAGAGAGAGAGAGAGGATAGAAAAAGAAGAAAGAGAAAAAGACGGACAGAAAAGATGTAGATGTGGTAAGATTTAGTTTGTAAGAAAGAGGAGAGAAAGCACATAAAGAAAGAAGAGAGAGAACTACGCGTGTTATTCAGCGAACGTGCGAGCGAGCGAGCGAGATAGATAGATAGATAGATACATAGATAGGGAGAGTGACAGAGAGAAGGGAGAGAGAGAGAAAGAGAAGGAAAAAGGAAAAATAAAGAAAGAAGGAAGGGAAAAAGAGGGAAGATATGAAAATGGAAGAAGATTAAGTTTTTCAGAGAGAGGAGAGAAAGGATATCAACAAAGGAAACACGGATATTTCTGAGCGGGCGAAAGAGAAAGAGATAGAGATGAAGATAGATAGATAGATAGAGAGAGAGAGAGAGAGTGTGTGTGGGAGGGAGAGGGAGAGAGATAGAGAGGGGGAGAGAATGATGATTACTAATGAGATAGAAGAGAGTGGGAGCAAAGTGCTACCAAGAGAAGAGGAGGAGAGGGAGAGAGAGATAGAGTGAGCGTCAGAGAGAGTAAAGAGTGTTACTGAGATAAAAGAGAGAGGATGAGTAATAACTGTTGCTGAGAGTAAAGTGAGAGGGAGCAATGAGCGCAATGGAGTGAGGGATCAGTGAGTATTATAGAGAGAGAAGAAAGAGGGAGTAATGAGCGTTACTTTGAGAGAAGTGGTAGGTAGGTATGTGTACTGTTCTCTGTGTCACGTGGTAATGGACCGGCTTAACGTAGGTGACCCTATAACGACGGTTGGCTAACGTGTTATTTCTGTACAGCAATAACAGTATGAACAAATTACTGTGTACCTTGTGGTCCGAGGAGTGTGTGGTGGATATTCGCTTCGGACAGTTGTGTTGCGTGAGGGTTGTTCGGCTAGTTGGTCTTTACTCTTCTTTTATGCTAAGGGGTGATCGGATTTTCGTCGTCCTTTGGTTTCCCAAGAAGCAAACAAGTTCCCGATAGATGCAAGATATCTTTCTTATTACCAAAAGATTCTTGCCCAGTCGGCTGGGGCTGTAGAATACACCGACTGCACCTCTGCAACGAGTATCCTGTATATTACACTAAACAATCTGATAGTGAGGTTCCAGTAATGCTGGAGCTTGGGGGAATGCGGAGTACCTCTTCATTGCCATCGCTTCCAGGTTCACTGTGGCTCGGAGTCGTTGCACCTGATAGGGTTCTATTTATGTGTCAAATAGAACTAAGTTGCGTACTTAAACAAAACTGAATTACTTGAAGTAGAACTGTTTTGACATTGAATTGCGTGTGGACAAAATCATTATCATCATCTTGTCGTGCCATCAGCACGGATCTCACTGACCCTCTCCCCCCACTCTTCTCTATCGACCATCGCATCCGGTAGGTCTTCAATGCTACATCCTGTATCAGCACAGAGCTGTTGTAGGTAGGTCCTTGCTAGACGTCCTGCCTTTGCTCGTCGACGTGAGGGGATCCACTGGAGTACGTCACTTATGAGTTCATCTCTACATCTCCAGCATGTCTGGTTCGTCTAACTTGGATAGTTTTCGTGATAGGTGGTAGGTAGCCGTACAGCTGCTGCTTTGTAGGGTGCTGCCTCCAGGACTTGTTCAATATTGCTCACAGCATTCTTGTGTAGTTGCCGTCAAGCTTTTTCTGCATGCATATAGTTAGCGTCCATATAGTGCATCTCTGCAGCAGTATCGACACGACTGCTGCTTGAAAAAAACTGCGTTTTATTTTATCGGCCAGGTCTGATTTCCATATGACCGATAGTCAATCGATAGCTGTCCATGCCTTTGCTATTCGTGTGTTGGTGTCTGTCTCGGTTGATTCAACACTGCTTCCTTGGTAGGGGAATTTGTCAACCAGTTTCAGAGAACTACCGTTCTGTGTGGAGATGTTGCCGCTTTGATTAGTTTGAATTAGAATTGTTTGACTAAACTGAATAGCTTGAAATAGAAACGTTTTTGACAATTAAACTATGTACTCATGCTAAACTGAATTGTTTGAAATAGAACTGATTATATGTATAAAATTGGATTTGGCGTTAAATAACCAAAAAAGAATGATATGCTATAAAACCCAAACAAACAAACCAACAAAAAGAATCACCGATGCCAACGCAAGGAATCTTAGTTTTATGTTTGTTAATTGTCTATCAATAATTAATCAAAATATGATTTATTTTGAAGAGAGAGAGAGAGAGAGAGAGAGAGAGAGAGAGAGAGAGAGAGAGAGAAGCGAGGGGAAGTGCTATTTAGAGAGAAGAGCGAGGTAGCAATGAGTTCTACTTAGAAAAAACGGAGAGGAAAAATGAATGAAACTAAGAAAGAAGGTGCAATGAGGGTTACTGAGGTCGAAGAGAGTGGGAGCAAAGTGTTACCAAGAGAGAGAGAGAGAGAGAGAGAGAGAGAGAAAGAGAGAGGGAGAGTGAGAGTGATGCGTGCTTCTAAGATAAAAGAGAGAGGATGAGTAATAACTGTTGCTAAGAGAGAAGTGAGATGGAGCAATGAGTTCAACGGAGTGAGGGACCTGAGAAGAGAGAGAGAGAGAGAGACAGACAGACAGACAGACAGAGTAATTTTCGTGACTCACTTCTGATACAAACCCCTAGACTTTTCAATTTTGGAGATCAAAACTTTCTTGACAGTCCGGGTTGTTGGTTGCCGGTAGGGGACACACGCACACACACACACACCATGATGTAATGTTAACCCAAGTTCAAATCCTGGACAAGGCTGTTTGCATTTCACATAGCGCTAATTCCCTTGGGAAAATTGTGAATCCAAGTATTCGCCTTCCAACAATAGGTAAAATATTGGGGAAGACTGGGCTCTCTAGCCTTGGTATAGCAACCGATCTAGAAGTAAAACTGAATTCAAACCTGTTAAACTCCGCATAAAAATGGCCTTGTGTCGCATCCAGCTCGTTCGGAGTGGTTGGTAAATACACACACACACACACTTTCTCTCTCTCGCCGAAACACAAATTATGCTGGTCGTTCACCTCTAATAGTCGAATACTGGCTGACCTTGAATACACTCTGACCTGCTACCCGAGAGGTTTTCCCGTTACTACTTCAAAAACCTTCTCATAAATTTTCAGACTGTCCAGAATGAACTTCAGTGGATGGCTGCTACGCTGTCTGGTATTTGATATTTATTTTGTCTCTGTGTGTGTGTGTGTGTGAGCCGACCGATGATTTAGTTAATCTATTTAAACTAAGTAGTACTATCGACCCTCTGACATAAGGTAACACAATGAGTGTTACTCATAGAGAAAGAAAGCATTGAGTACTACTGAGAGAGAAGAGAGAAAGAGAGCAATGTCCGATACGGGGAGGGAAAAATACGTGGTAGTCAGAGAGAAGAGAAAGAGACAATGCTACTCAGTGAGAAGAGAGAGAGAGAGAGAGAGAGAGAGAGAGAGAGTGCTTATGAAACATGAGAAGAGATATTGAGATCAATAGAAACGGAGCGAGTGATATATTTATATATATATATATATAGAAAGAGAGAGAGCAATGATTGTTACTGAGAAGGAAGAAAGAGAGAGTCGTGAGTGCTCCTGAGAAAGCGAGAGGGAAAGAGAGATGAAGAGAGAGAGAGAGAGAGAAAGAAATAGAGAGAAAGAGAGAGAAGGAGGCGGAAGAGACAGAAATTAGAGATGGAAAATACTACTTAGAGAGAAGAGAAGGGTAGCAATGAGTTCTACTTAGAGAGAAGGGAGAGGAAAAATGAATTATTCGAAAACAGAAATTAAAAAAAGGACCAATGAGTGCTACTCAGACAGAGAGAGAGAGAGCGAGAGAGAGAGAGAGAGAGAGTATGCAAAGTTTTTACGCTGAGGAAGTCGGCGTGAGTTTTATCAGGTAACTTACGAATATTTGTTTTTTTCCTGGGGAACAAATATTAGCCATTCATTGAAATCTTCCCTGACGTGTGGCTTGTTTCGTTTGGTCAGATATTTTTTCCAGATGGTCATCTTAGTAATTTGCTTTGACATAGGAATATTCATAAGATTGTTTGTTGCATTTTCCCTAGCGTTTTAGCCCAGTGCTTCAAGCAGAGGAATTGTCCTTTGTTCTAAACATTCAGGTCTGAGGTTGTATTTCAAGTTCTTTTTCTTATATAGTACTTGCCAAAATCAGAGTCACGCCATTGCGTTCACTGTGGGCTGATGCCATAGAGAAAGGTATGAACTCCCTTAACCCCACCCACCGCTATGGGTTAAATAGTATCACCCCTGTTATTCTACAAGGATGGCTTTGGTATTAAATAACCCATGATGGTTGATATGCCATTAAACCAAGATGTGACGGTACAGCCGTCTTCGCCAAACACGGAGGTGATTCGTTGATCGTTCCGCTTGTCGGATATATCTTCAGGTGATACGACAGATTCGTTAGATGTCCACGTTGTGTTTTTTTAGATCCAGACTACAGATCAATCGCTAGTCGGCGTTTGGCCCAGTCAGCTGGGGCTGTAGAATAAACCGGCTGCATCTCCGCAGAAGGGTAAGACTTCCCTAACGAGTGTCCTAGATATGACACAAAACAATCTGATGGTGAGATTCCACTAATGCTGGAGCTTTGGGGAATGCGGGGTACCCTTTCATTGACATCGCTCACAGGTCCACTCTGGCCCGGAGTAGTAGCACCTGATAGGGCCCTATCTATTGGTTAAATAGAAGCAAACAGTGTACTTATGCTAAACTGAATAGTTTGAAATAGAACTGTTTGTATGTATTAAATGGATTTGGCATTAAATAACTTACAATGGTTGATATGCCATAAAACCAAACCGAACCAAACCAAACCACAGTAAACGTAGTCGGAGTAGCCGGTCTGCGAGTAAGCGAATGAGACTGCACAATTAAGAAAATAAGAAAAAAATATAAGGAGGAACAAAATACGGCTTGAAAAAAACAATATTTTGTATATAAAATGTCTTTTGAAAATGATACATATATTCACCCATCCTGGGGGTGGCAAATTTTAGTCAGAGACTAGTGCATGAATTAACAGTCCGTCAATTCCTCGTATAAGTTTTAGGCTTTTCTATCGTTCACTGTCTATAGTCTGGCACAAGGCAATCTTAAATAACGGTTATGTTTGCTTTCCTCAATCTTTGGTACTAGTTCACAAGTGTATTATATTAAGCTCATCCTCAGAGTAATTTCCTTCGGAAACGTATGTGATGGTACTTCCATCCTCGATCAACACGAGGGTGATTTGTTGATCGTTCTGCTCGTCGGATATAATCTAGGATGACACGATCAATTCATTATCTGCCCACATTGTGTTTTTTAAATCCATCTAACAGATTAATCGCTAGTCGGAGCCAATGGTCAGCGAGTTAACAAATGTGATCGCACAATTAAGAAAGTAAAAAATAAATAAATAAATAATAAAAGTCGATGCCTAGAAACAAGGAACAAAACATGGCTTGCAAAAATAATAATATTCAGTACGGAAAAAATGACTTTCGAAAATAATACATATATTCACCCATCCTGGGGGGGGGAGTTTTAGTCAGAGACCAGTGCATGAATTAACAGTCCGTCAATTCCTTGAATAAGTTTTCGGCTTTTCTATCCCTCGCTGTCTGTAGTCTGGCACAAGGCAATCTTAAATAGCGGTTTTGTTTGCTTTCCACAATCCTTGGTACTACTTCACAAGTGCTTATTATGTTAAGCTTTTTTGCTTTTTCTCAGCGTTGTATTATTATTTCTTGGCTTTTTATTCTCAGGGCAGTCTGGTACAAGGTCAGAGATGTGGAATCTAATAGTCATCTTTTTCTGCTAATACGCATATTCGGGCTTTTTTCTGTCTCTCTGCAATTGTTGTGTTTTCTCAATTCACTTCGTTTTTTTACGACTTCCAGGGTAGTCTGGTAGAAGGGGAGGTCTCAGAGAGACAGAGAATTCAACAAGAGTTTTCTCCCCGGTACTCTCTCTTCTTGTTTTGTTCTCTTTATTCACTTAGCGTTTTCTATTCCCAGAGCAGTCTGGTAAGAGCTCTCTTTGTGGTATCATGTTATCTCGAGTATTCTTCGTTTCTTTATTTCTACGACTCTGGCACAGGGGCATATCTCGTCCGCTCCACGCTAGTCTCTAAAGTATCATATTATCTCGATTTCTCTTCGCTGCTCCATCTCAGCCGGTCTAGCACAAGGTTATTTCACGAGTTTGGCACAAGGCAATCTCGAATGGCCTCGAATTATCTCAGGCTTCATTTTGCTTTTCTAGTTCCAACTGCAACAACATGTAATATGTTTTTTATTTTCCTCTCCATTCAGGGCAGTCTGACACAAGGTCAGAATCCAGAGTGCGTGAGATCTTGTAGCTACCACTTGTTCGTCTCTCGCTTTTGTCTACTCCTGTCTACTTATGTACGTTTTTATCTGAGGAGTGGGTTCGAGAAACCCAAAAATATCAATTTTCGCCTAATTTTGATTTCAATAATTTTCTGCTGACGCGTATTATTTCGGGATTATTTAAAGAAAATAAATTCCCTATCCGAAGTTTAGGAAATAGGTTCACTCTAATTTTCGAGCAATCACTTTTGATTAGTGACAGGTGTTGGCTTTGATCTGTATTCAGCCCCTTCACTTCAAACCGCCCGGAACACAGTGATCTGTCAAAACAATCCATCCATCTTCTGATTTCTTTATAATTAAACAATGAAATTACATTTGCTTTTCTTTTTTCCCCAATAACAATTTCTTTTTGTCAAATTCCTTTCACATCAAAATAATATAATTTTTTTTATCTACATTTCATTTCAAAAATCCATTACGCCATTACATATTTGTAATGTATTGGTCTGTTCTTCTTTAATCCAAATAGGTTTCTTTTTTCTGTGGTTAATAAAATTTTTCTGACTGTTCTCCGACTCCCATAGGATAAAAAAGAAAAAGAAAAAGAAACCAAAACAAAAAACAAAAACAAAAAAAAAAAAAAAAAACGGATAAAAACATGATGATTATCTTTTGGCTATTAAAAAAGTGTTAAATTGTAAAAATTATTTGAGTCCCTGAGGCTTAATGTCTAACATACTGGACAGCGAGATCTTAGAATACGAGTTCGAACTTCAGTTGCGCTATCATGTTTACTTTCGGACTAATTTGCTTGGGAAATATATATAAATCCGCTTATCCTCCCAGCTACAGATTAAATAGTACCACTAATGACTTTCTGCAAAGGATTGCCGAGTCGGCTGAGGCTGTAGAATACACCTACTGCAACTCTGCCGAGGGGTAAGACCCCCATCCCCGCAACGTGTGTCCTGGATATGACACTAAACAATCTGATGGCGAGGTTCCAGGGATGCTGGAGCTTTGGGGAATGCGGAGCACCCTTTCATTGCCATTGCTCCCAGGTACACTCTGGCCCGGAATGGTAGCACCTGATAGGGGCCTATCTATGGTTTAAATAGAACTAGACTGCATATTTATGCTAAACTGAATTGTTTGAATCAGAACTGTTTGACTAAACGGAATAGTTTGAAATAGAAATGCTTTTGACAATTGAACCGTACTTACGTTTAAATTGCGTGCTTTGGCTAAACTGAATTGTTTGAAATGGAACTCTTTTTGACATTGAAATTGTACTTACACTAAACTGAATTGTTTAATATAGAACTTTTGTTTACATTTAACTATGCGTTTACAAAATCTGTACTTATACTAAGCTGAATTAGAACTTTTTCATAACCTGAATAGGTTGAAATAGAAATGTTTTTGACATATAAACTGTGTACTCATGCTAAACTGAATTTTTTAAAATAGAACTATTTGCATAAAAATGGATTTGGCGCTAAATAACCTACGGTTATGGCATATCAACATTTGGTTGATATGCCATAAAACCCAACCAACCAAACAACCAATCTATCTGCAAAGGATTGTTGTTTCATTAAATTATCCAGGAAATTTGATATGCCATTAAACAAAACCTCAAAATATTTTCTAAGCTTAGACTGGTTTTCTTAGCAATCTAAAAAAACTCGTCTGTCTTCCTATGTTACTCATAGCTAAGGAACAGTTGGATTCATGCCTTTCTCAATGGCATCAGTGTAAAGTGAAACACAAACTGCTTTGTCCAGGGTTGGAACTCTTGTCACCGAATCCATGTGCTACCGTTACGCTAAGAGTACCATGTACGAAGTTAAACATAAAACGACTCTTGTAAGGTTTCGAACTGGAATCACTCGGTTCATTTCCGAGCAAAATAACCATTACACCATTAACTGGAAATAAATCGACAAATAAATAAATAAGATAAAACGGCCATATTTATCTCCTTTGAAAAATAATAATAATAGTCGGATAAAGGCTCTAATCTGTTACATTATAGAATTGGAAATTGAACTGGAAATTACTTTATTTATTTAGAGCATTTTAACGGTATTACATAAACAAAAAACGTTACAACAAAGTTTTTGCAGTATTAGGGTAGCATACAAACAAAATTCGGATCATCATTCAATAGATTTGTAATTTGAAGTCGAAACTGGTGTAGCACTAATCGGAGTTTGGATTCTTCTAGCGATCAATGTCGGTAGGGGAAAAATTATTGATATATCTTGTTAAGTAATTTCATTTACGGTTGCAATGAATATTATAAGAAATTTATCTGCTGGTATTCGGACTCACAGGTCAGTATAGTTAATTGAGTTGGTTGGTTGGTTGGTTGCTTGCTTGAGTTTTATGGAATATCAACCTTTGTTGGTTACTTAATGCTAAATCCATTTTATATAAATAATCAGTTCTATTTCGAACACTTCAGTTTAGCGTGAGTATAATTGTTAAAAACATTTATATTTCAACCTATTCAGTTCAGTCAAACAGATCTATTTCAAACAATTCAGTTTAGTATAAGTATATATTTTGTTTACACACAGTTAATGTCAAAATAATTCTATATCAAACAATTCAGTTGAGTGTAAATACAGTTTCAAGGTCAAAATATTTTTTTATTTTTCCAGTTTAGTTTAGCATAAGTATAGTTTTTGCTTACACACAGTTAAGTCAAAACAGTTCTATTTCGAGCACTTTAGTTTAGCAGAATACAATTTCAATGTCAAAAACAGTTCTATTTAAAACAATTCAAAAAGAACTGTTTTGACACGTAGCCTGCTTACTCAAGAGTAAGCAGGCTACATGTCAAAACAGTTCTTTTTCAAGCAATTCAGTTTAGCATAAGTGCGCAGTTTAGTTCTATTTGACCCATAGATAGGACCCTATCAGGTGCTACCTCTCTAGGCCAGAGTGAACCTGTGAGCAATAGCGATGAAGGGGTGCTCTGCATTCCCCCAAACCCCAGCATCACTGGAACCTCGCCATTGGATTGTTTGGTGTCATATCCAGGACACTTTTTGGGGAAGGTCTTGCCCTTGTGCAGAAAAGCTGTCGATGTATTCTATAGCCCTAGCCGACCAGGCAGTTAATAGAGTTTTTTTAGTACTGATAGAAACTCCCTTTTCAGTGTATATAATCTTAATATGAGATATTATATGAAAATTATATGTCTGTCTGTAAACGAAGGTACGTTACCATTAACGTCACAAGGCCTTTGTCATTTACATCACATTTTCCATGGTTATATTTTTATCTCAGTAATTAAAAAAAAAGTGTTTCAAATTATTAATACAGTTAGCCTTATCTACATATTAATTAGATGCAATCTTGTTTGCATATACAACCAAATAGTAGTTCACTGTGTAAACAAGAAGGATCTAAAAAAAATTAATTTTGATTATCATTTGTTTTATTTTATTGATTTCAAATCGTTTTTTTTTTTTTTGTTAAATATGAACAAAAATCCCATCGATAGATCTTAAAAGAAATCCACCAATAAAAAGAAAGAACTTTACTTTCAGTCTTTATTGTTTAATTCAGTTAGATAGTTAAATAAGGAAAAGTTAGTAATGAAAGCCAGGAGTGATGGGAAGAGCTAGTATCCAAGCTGTTCTATTCTTTGATTATACACTTCTGTTTCAAATGAATTTAACGTAATAATTTAATTTTAAATATATTGCTTATAATGAAGATTTTATGTCTGCTGGTCAGTCTGTTATCAAAACTACGTCACCTCTGACATCACCATTTCCAAAGTTATTTACGTCATATTCTCAATAATTATAAAACAATTTAAGCTTAATTAACATCTTATTTATTAATGATGTCTCCGTTAAAGTCTTGCTGAATTAGATTTGCCTCAACACAGCCCATATCATTATTATAATCAAAATCTTGTAATGTGGGTTATGAAAGTAAATATGGATCTAAATCCGACAGTATGAAGAAAGCAGAAAAACAGAATAATCCAAATAGGTGAATTTATTTTGATGTAAAGTCGACATTAAACGTTTCGATTTCAATAACCATCATCAGGACTTTGATATCAGGAAAATTATTCACACAGCGATGGATGCTTGTCGAAATAACAGGAGCAAATAAAATGTATACAACGAAAAGATATAAACGTACGCATGGCGTTCTTATTTTAAAAGTATTAAGTACTTGTTTGGCACATAGAAAGTTGTAATTGTTTTTAATTGGAATCATTTTGAGATGAGGCTTCTTAATCTGAGAATTAATTTTTATTTATTTTTGTCCTCATCTTGGTAGTTTTTTTTTTGTGTTGTTTCTTCTTTCACTACGTTTCGGCCAAATTTCAACTCTGGCCTTCTTCAGGTGATTTTTACCGCGACCTCGGATAGGAATGATGAGTCTTGTAACCGTATCCCCAGTTACCTTCCATAGTTGTTGTCAATCGCACCACGTTTTTGACCAAGTAAACCTCTGGCCGGCTTGGGTAGGATTTGAAACCGCTATCTTCTGACAATGCTCACCTGGAACCGTAGAGACTCAACGCCTCTATCCGCCCCGAAAAAAAATTAATTCACATAGAAAGTTATTTGAAACGGTTGGACTTTTTCAATGTGGGTCATATATATCTCTAAGAAATAAAAATTTACATAGCATTTGGTGTGGATAATTTGTGTTGTATAGTGGCTCGTACCACGTGACTTCTGGTATGGTGGAGGTATAAAAGACACTGTGTTTCTTAAGCACGACAGGGTTCTGCAAGATCTCCGTCAGTAGTAAGACCAACTTCGGACGTAACACCCACAGCGTGAAACTTATAATATTTGTTGGACTGTACCGCTTCAGTTAATAAATAATTAACTCTTTATTTCACTGTGTATCTCTTCCTTACCATGATACAATTTACATACTGGTTCTTAATAAAACCGGGTTTTTATCAATTATTATTATATTTATTTTCGAATTAATAAACTTGAGAAAGGCATGAAATGGTCTAGTGGGAAGAGTGTTCGCCAAAGGTCCGGGAGACCTGAGTTCAATCCCAGGTCTCGTCAAGCCAAAGACTTTAAAAATGGTACTTGATACCTCCTTGCTTAACACTTAGCAATATAAGGTACGTATCAAGGGTAAAGTGGAGCATCCAGGGAAAGGAGTAGCGCCCTTCCCTACACTTTGGTGTAGTAGCTATCGAAAAGGGAGCCTTCTGGTCTCCCTCGACGACAGTCGCCAACAACAACAACAACGACTCATTGACCGAAGGCCCTGGAGACCAGGGTTAAATCCCAGGTCGAGTGATATCAAAGGCTCAAAAATGTTTTTGATACCTCCTTAATACTCAGCATTATAAAGTACTTATCAAGGTAAAGTAGAGCAATCCAGGGAAAAGAGTTGCGTTCTCCCCTACATCTCGGTGTAGTAGCTATTGAAGAGGGAGCCTTTGGGTCGCTCTCGATTACGGTTGTCAACTTTACTTAGTCTTTCTCTAGAAGGATGGCTTTGATCTTAAATAACCCACAAAGGATGATATACCATAAAACAAAGAAAACAAATTAAACCTTTTCCATACACCAAAATTCCTTCTCTCGGTAGGTTTCTTTAGAGTGCTGAATCCTAATCTTTTGCCCGTGGTGGTACTATCTTCTCTGTGATATTTTCAGCAGTTGAAGGAATTTAAGACATTTTTCTTAGAACAGGAAACTGACTTGACTTTCGGGATTAAATTAACATCTTTTGGAAGATGATATTCTTGAATCATCTCTGTATTAAAGAAAACTCGAAATTCCGTGGAGAAAGTTCTTTTTTCTAAGAAGCCATCAGCAAATATTAGCAGTGTCAAATTTCTCCATGAATATCTTGGTAGTTGGAAAATATGGACCATTAAATTGAATGTAGTGTGGAATTTGATCAAAGTCGCACACAGCACTGAACTCAAGAGATTCAACTCTAGTCGCATGCAGCATTGAAATGCTTCATTTGGGTCAGTGTATGATATATTATATTATCATTTAAATCACCGATGTTATGATAATAAAAGTAAATGTTATATACTCGTGCTAAAAATGCTACCGCCAAAAAATTTAATATCAAAATGAGTAAATTTATTGATTCTCTTATTTTTAGGTTCAATCCCCCCCCCAATAGTCGAACTTTGTGTAAAAATAACAAGAAATTTCTTAGCAAACTTTAACGATGTTTTGAAGATTGGAACCAGCAAACTGAATGTGATAGGAAATTCGACTAGAGTTGCAGATAGCTCGATGCTATAGATTTGACAATATTCGTATCCAGCATTGAAATGGTTTATTTGGGTTAGAACATATGATCGTCCCATCATACTGTGCCAATGCGGTTGGTTGGATGGGTTTTATGGTCAATCAACCCCTGTATATTATTCAATAACAAATTCCTGATCTCTCTCTCTTTCTCTGTCCCCCCTCTTTCTCCCTCTCTTTCACACTCACATATTTTGAAAACGAATAATTTGTAGGTAACATTTTTAAACGAGCCAGACTTCATTTGTTGGCACATAATTATATGATCTTTAGCATTGCTAATAATTCTATTTGATATTGATAATTTGGTTGCACACAGTAAAGTGGTAACAAGTATTGCTCTTCAACACTAATAATGCTATTTGATATTAATCATTTGTTTGCACACAGTTAAGTGGTTACAATTATAGCTATTTAACACTAATAATTCTATTTTATATTAATCATTTGTTTGCACACAATTAAAAGGTTTCAAGTATAGTTATTTAATAGAAATAATACTATTCAACATTATTCATTTGTTTAGATACAGTTACATGTTGGTTCGTTGGTGGGCTTTATGGCACATCAGCACTTGCCTGTTATTTAATACTAATTCCTGTTTGCATATATATATATATATATATATATATATATATATATATATATATATATATATATATATTCTATCCAGGACACTTGTCTTAAGATTCCAACGTCTTACCCCTCTGCTGGGATCCAGTCAGTTTGGTGTTCTATCCAGGACAATCATCTTAAGACCCCTACGTCATACTCCTCTGCTGGGATGCAGTCAGTTTAGTGTTCTATCCAGGAAACTCGTCTTAAGACCCCTACATCTTACCCCTCTGCCGGGATGCAGTCAGTTTGGTGTTCTTTCCAGGACACACGTCTTAAGACCTCTACATCTTACCCCTCTGCTGGGATGCAGTCAGTGTATTCTATAGTCACAGCAAAATGAGCTGGGATGAATTTTTTTTGTTTGTTTTGTTTGTTTTATCTTATTTTTTAAAACATAAGTGCAGTTTTTAAAGATGGAATGCATTTACCATATACCCTCTGACATGGTCTTTCATGCTTTGATATTTTCATATCAAAAAATCTTCCTCAAACAACATTCAGGGAGTCAGGCTTTCCCGATGTCATTTAGCTTTGCTAATTCATCTCACCACATCTAAAACGTCTGATACAAATATTGGCTTGATGGATCGGGAGAAATGGACGCGTCTTTTGAAACAAGCCTTCCTGGCCGGCTGTCTGTGATGCTGACGTTTGTAGCGAATAATATTGATTCCAACAAGACGCACGGATGTTATACATCCGCTCCTGTCAAACGCGTGACCATTTGTGAGGTAAAAGTGACGGTTGGAAATTCGATAAAAGTAAAAAATTGCATATTGTTGAGAAAAAAAAAATGCCACAAAATCCCTGAAAAACTTTTGAGGCAGAAAGAAAGAATGTGGCGAAAAAAGCGAAGAAGGAAAAAGACAGGAAGGAAAGAAAAAAAATCAAACCGAAAGAAAGAACAGCGCGTGATGTATAGAAGGGAGTAGTCGTTTGATTAGCTTTGCTGAGTTTGAGACGAGTTCAAAAGTAGAGGTATCTTGTCGGTGGGACTTAGAATATCATAATTGTATCTTCTACAGAGGGGTAAGCCCCCCCCTTTAAGGAGTGTTCTGTTTTGGTTTCAGTTTCTTTGTTTAATGGCATATCTACCTTCATGGGTTATATAATGCCATATCCATTCTCGTAGAAAAACAGCAGTGATACTATTTAACCCAAAGCTGGGGGTATAAGCGGGTTCATGCCTTTCTCAAGGGTAGTAGCCCGAAAGTGAACGTTATAGCGTGACTTGAATTCGAACTCGTTTACTTCGAGACTGCAGTCCAGCAATGTAGCCAATTCACACCCTATGGGTTATTCAATGCTGAAATTGGATTCATTTCGAAATGTTTGATTGTAATATAGAAGAGTAGAGAGAAATAGTACAGAAGAGAGAGGGGGAGGGGGTTCATTTATTTAACGGCATATCAACTCCTTGTGAGTTATTTTATTCCTATATAATATAGATGACTAACACACTCATAGTATTTCTATTCAATACGAATAATTTATGTAAGTAAGTAAAGTAAAGTTGGCGACCATAGTCGAGGGTGACCCGAAGGCTCCCTTTTCGATAGCTACTACACCAGGGTGTACGGGAGGGCGCTACTCCTTCCCAGGATTGCTCTACTTTACCCTTGATCCGTACCTTATAATGCTGAGTGTTAAGCAAGGAGGCATCAAGTACCATTTTTTGAGTCTTTGGTATGACTCGACCTAGGATTGAACCCAGGTCTCCCGGCCCATTGGCGAACACTCTAACTGCTAGGCCAATGTCCGGTACAATATATAATTTATGTACAATCATATAACTATTTCTTGGTTACTAAATAATCACTTCTTGCACACAGTCACATGATTTTTTTGTATGACTATTCAATACTAATGATTTTCAAAACTGATCTATTTGATTTAGAGCTAGAACCCTCATAACTATTCAATAAGACATAGAATACGTCAACTTTAATCTCTGTATGAGATTGATCCTGGTATGAAACATGTGACGAGATTCCAGTTCTGGAGATTGGGGGAGTATTGAGTGTTTCTTCATTGCCATTACTCCCAGTTCCAGTCTGACTTGCAGCAGTAGAACCAATTAGCGTTCGATCGACAATCATACAAACTGTATGATTTACGATCATACAAACTGATATGGTTGAAAATTATTTGTATTCCATAAGAATACTTCATCCCATAAAACTGTGTAATCTTTTAAAAAAATCTTTGGAAAAACACAACACAAAAATGTTAATGTAAACGTACAATGTACGCAATCCCTTAATCTGTATGCAAAAAATAACCCACGACGGGTTGATATACCGTTAGAATCAATCAATCAATTAACCTAAATTGTATTATCAATTATGTCAGAGTGAACCTGTAAATAATTACAATGAAAGGGTATCCCACACTCTGAACCGGATTTAACACAGCTATGGCACAAATTTAAAGTTGTAACGCTACGATGTTTGTACTACTACAACGCCACAGAGGCGTTTACACCACCACGTGTCTAAGGGATCTATGCGTGTAGCACTACGCCGTAAGTATAAGTTGGTCCTCATGGTAGCTAAACCGTGATGAAAAGAAGTGACGAACGCACCAAAATACCGTCTTGGTTCGTTAATACAAAATTTTATTCGTTACTACACCTCTTAATAGACGTCGAGAAGAAAGAAACAGTGTATGAAAGTAGAGTTGACTGCTTTAGCTAAACCGAGAGAAATAAAACGTCGTGAGAAGGGGGAGAGCAGACACAGACCCTGTATTATCTTTCTCGTTTTCTGTTGAAGTTCTCAAATGTGCTTGCTTGCTAATTCCGTCTTGAAAATGGGCGTCGTAATTTTCGACCGTCTTCACATCGTCGTGGCTAATGTTCAACTGCCGTCATTATATCGCCGCATCGCGTACCCAACTAACCCTTTTTCTTCCAGCCAATCAGAATTCGTCACCGAGGGAACTTAGCCTTCGGCACAATATACGTTCGGCGTATTGTTAGCCCCACCGACAAGGATTCACACACACACACACACACGCGCATATATATATATATATATATATATATATATATATATATATATATATATATGTATGTTCGGTTAAAGACCGCAGAATGTTCTCGCTTTAAGGTCTTCAAGTGACGACATTCAAGTCTTCTTGTTATTTTTCTTATGTCTACTAGATCAAGGTGGTGGACAAAGTGTCCCATACCAGCCCAAGTGCACTCGACCATGTTGCTGGTCATCCTCAAAGGTTGTATTTGTTTGTTGCTGTGAGTTGCTGTGAGGTTTTATATTTATTTGGAGTATTTTTTTGTTGTTGATCCAGGCATATGAAAAATAGCAAGAAGACTTGAACGTCTTCACTTGAAGATCTTACAGCGAAAACATTCTGTGGTCTTCAACTAAACATACCTAGGTAACGACTTGCCGCCTAAGTACACAATAGACCGGCTTATTATTAAGTGGGTAGAGTGTTCGCCAATTAACCGGGAGACCGCGGTTCAATCCCAGGTCGGGTCATATCAAAGACTCAAAAATTGTACTGATGCCTGCATTATAACATAAAGATCAAGGTAAAGTGGAACAATCCAGGAAAAGGAGAAGTACCCTCCCCTATATCTCGGTTTAGTAGCTATTGAAAAGGCTGCCTTCGGGTCGCCCTCGGCTAAGGTCACCAACTTATATATATATATATACAGTGTATCACAAAAGTGAGTACATCCCTCATATTTCTGCAGATATTTAAGTATATCCCTTCATGGGACAACACTGACAAAATGTCACTTTGACACAATGAAAAGTAGTCTGTGTGCAGCTTGGAGGGAAAATGACAAGCAGTACTCAATTTGGACATTTAAGGGTGTAGTTTCTTAGGGGTGTACTCACTTTTGTTGGCAGTTTCGAACTTACACGCTTGGGAAAGGCTTGAAACTAATTATCCCTCTTAAACAGTACCACTATTGTTCTTCTACAAGAATGACTTTGGCATTAAATAACCCCTGAAGGTTAATGTGTCATTAAACAAAGACACAAAACTAAACCAAATCAGAATTAATATGTCATGTAGGAATAAAAAGAATTTGGTGGATATCTTGCGTTCACCAGACACTCAGCATTATAAGGTACGGATCAAGGGTAAAGTGCACCAATCTAGGGAAAGGATTGGCGCCTTTTCTTACACCTCAAGGTTGTGGCTATTGAAAAGGCAGCCTTCGGGTTGCCCTCGATTACGGTCGCCAACTTATATTAATAATACGGGGCTGAGTTAAAAGTTTACAATATTTTTCTCCACGCAAGGTTTTGGTATCTATGTCATGTAATCGTAGCAGTTCATGTCGTGTGAAGTAAACGCTGTGGTTAATAGTATCGTTGTAGTTTGTGCGCTCACACGTTGTGCATTGCCGTACTCCGGATGTAATTTGAAAATCGCAGAGATGAACATGAATTTTAGTCTAATTCGAGAACTTATACTTTACGAGATCGAACTGGACTATAACATTACTGAAGCAAGCAAAAATTTTGTTGTGCAAAAGGAGATGGTACAGATGAACATATCTCAGTAACAAGAGGACGAGCTCCAAGCCAGAAAGTGAGGAAGCATTCGAAGAGAATCGGGTGCTTCATAATCCATTGTAGTTTGTCAACTTCACAATCTCGCCAAAAATATCCAGGGTTACCCAACTGTGCCTCACGTTACTAAAATATTGTAAAACATCAGACACGCTGTAAATAATAACCGCTGTATATAGATTTAGATTCACAATAGAATTGCGATCACCTACGTTAGTATTTAAAGAAAAAAAAAACTCAGTTTACTTTAGAACGACACACAAGAAAAATGAATATTGGGTGAATTTTAAGTATTTAAAGAAATACACTATCATTCTCATGATTGCTATATTTACACACATCTATCTTATAGTTATTTTTTTCTTTTCATTCTTCTTTCTTTTGTCAGGCCGTTCCTTCAATGCTTCGTTATTTTCTTTCTTCTCTCGTTCATCATTCTTTAATTAATTTCTTTCATTGGTTTATTCTTTCCTTTCTTCACTCTTTCATTATTCTTTCATTCTTTTCTTTCCTTGGTTCATTCTTTTCTTTCTCCCCTCTTCCATTATTCCTTCGTTCTTTCCTTTCATTGGTTCATTCTTTTCTTTTTTCCCTCTTTCATCATTCCTTCATTCTTATCTTTCATTGGTTCATTCATTTCCTTCTTCCCTCTTCCATTATTACTTCATTTTTTCCTTTCATTGGTTCATTTTCCTTTCATCACTCTTCCATCATCCCTTCAATTTTTCTTTCTTGGGCTCATATTTTTCTTTCTTCCTTCATTCCTCATTCCTTCAATCGTTTCCTTCATTTGTTCATTTTTCTCTCTCTTCCTTCTTCCTTCATTCCTTCATTCTTTCTTTCATTGGTTCATTTTTCCCTTTTTTCTTCATTCCTTCATTCTTCTCTTTCATTAGTTCATTCTTTTCTTTCTTCTGTCTTTCATTATTCCTTCATTCTTTTCTTTCATTGGTTTATTCTTTTCTTTCATCCCTCTTCTATCATTCCTTCATTCTTTTCGTTCGTTGGTTCATTCTTTTCCTTTTCCCTCTTCCATTATTCATTCATTCTTTTCTTTGATTGCTTCATTCGTTTCTTTATCCCCTCTTCCATCTTTTCTTCATTCTTTTCTTTAATTGGTTCATTCTCTCTTTTTCCCCTCTTCCATTATTTCTTCATTCTTTTCTTTCATTGGTTCATTTTTTCTTTCTTCCCTCTTCGATAATTCCTTCATTCTTTTCTTTGATTAGTTCATTCTTTTCTTTCTTCCCTCTTCCATCATTCTTTCATTTTTTTGTTTCATTGGTTAATTTTTTTCCCCTATTCCATCATTCCCCCATTCTTTCCTTTCATTGGTTCTTTCTTTTTTCTTCCTTCTTACATCATTCCTTAATTCTTTCTTTCATTGGTTCATTCTTTTCTTTTTTTCATATTTCATCATTCCTTCATTCTTTTCTTTCATTGATTCATTCTCTTCTTTTTCCCTCTTCCAATATTCCTTCATTATTTTCTTTATTTGGTTCATTCTTTTCTTTCTCCCCTCTCCCATGATTCCTTCATTACTTTCTTTCATTGGTTCATTCTTTTCTTTATTCCCTCTTCCACCATTCCTTAATTCTTTTTTTTTATTGGATCATTCTTATTTTCTTCCCTCTTTCATCATTCCTAAATTCTTTTCTTTCATTGGTTCATTCTTTTCTTTCATCTCTCTTTCATTATTCCTTCATTTTTCTTTCATTGGTTCATTTTTCACTTTCTTCCCTCTTCCATCATCCTCTCATTCTTTTATTTAATTGGTTCATTCTTTTTTCTTTCTTCTTCCATTATTCCTTCATTCTTTTCTTTCATTGGTTTATTCTTTCCTCCCTCTTCCATCATTCCCCCATTCTTTCCTTTCATTGGTCCTTTCTTTTTTTCTTCCCTCTTACATCATTCCTTAAATCTTTCTTTTATTGGTTCATTCATTTCTTTTTTCCCTATTTCATCATTCCTTCATTTTTTCTTACATTGGTTCATCTTTCCTAACTTCCCGCTTCCATCATTCCTTTCTTTTTTTTATTGTTCCATTCTTCCCTCTCGCTCGTTCATCATCTCTTCATTCTTTTCTTTTATTGGTTCATTCTTTTCTTTTTTCCATCTTCCATCATTCCTTCATTCTTTTCTTTCATTCGTTCCTTCTTTTCTTTCTTGCCTCGTTCATTATTCCTTCATTAATTTCTTTAATTCGTTCATTCCCTTTTTCCTCCCTCTTCCACCATACTTTCCTTCTTTTCTTTCAATGTTCCATCCTTCGCTCTCGCTCGTTCATCATCTCTTCATTCTTTTCTTTTATTGGTTCATTCATTCATTTCTTCACTTTTCCATTATGATTTCATTTTTTTCTTTCATTGGTTCATCTTTCCTACATTCACTCTTCCATCATTCCTCAATTCTTTTCTTTCATTGGTTAAATCTTTTCTTTCTTCCCTCGTTCGTCATTCCATCATTCTTTTTTTCATTGGTTTGTTCTTTTCTTTGTTCCCTCTTCCATCTTCCTTCATTCTTTTCTTTCAATGCTTCATTTTTTTCTTTCTCCCCTCTTCCATGATCCCTTCATTCTTTTCTTTCACTGGTTCATTCTTTTCTTTAATCCCTCTTTCATTATTCTTTCATTTTTTTTCCTTCATTGGTTCATTCTTCACTTTCTTCCCTCTTCCATCATCCTTTCATTCTTTTCTTTCATTGGTTCATTCTTATCTTTCTTCCCTTTTCCATAATTCCTTCATTTTTTCTTTCATGCGTTCATTCTTTTCTTTCTTCCTTCTTCCATGATCCCTTCATTCTTTTCTTTCATTGGTTCATTCTTTCTTTCTTCCTTCTTCCATTATTCCTTCATTCTTTTCTTTGATTGGTTCCTTCTTTTCTTTCTTCCCTTTTCCATTATTCTTTCATTCATTTCTCTTATTGGTTTATTTCTTTCGTCCCTCTTCCATTATTCTGTCTCACTTTTCTTCCATTCGTTCAATTTTTTTCTCCCCCCTTCCATCATTCCTTAATTCTTTTCTTTCATTGGTTTATTCTTTTTTTGTCCCTCTTTCATCAGTACTTCATTCTATTCTTTCTTTGGTTCATTCTATTCTTTCTTCCGTTGTTCATCATTCCTTCATTTTTTTCATTCATTCCTTCTTTCTTTTCTTTCATTGGTTCATTCTTTTCTTTCTTCCCTCTTCCATCATTCCTTAATTTTTTTCTTACATTTGTTCACTTTTTCTAACTTTCCTCTCCCATCAATCCTTTCTTCTTTTATCATTGTTTCATTCCTATCTCTCTCTCTCTCACTCGTTCATCATCCCTTCATTCATTTCTTTCATTGGTTCATCCTTTTCTTTCTTCTCCCTTTCATTATTACTTTATCCTTTTCTTTCATTGGTTCATTCTTTTCTTTCTTCCCACTTCCATCATTCCGTCATTCTTTCTTTGATTCGTTATTCTTTTCTTTCTTCCCTCTCCGATATTTCCTCCATTCTTTTCTTTCATTGGTTAAATCTTTTCTTTCTTGCCTCGTTCGTCATTCCATCATTCTTTTTTTCATTGGTTTGTTCTTTTCTTTGTTCCCTCTTCCATCATTCCTTTATTCTTTTCTTTCATTGATTCATTCTCTTCTTTTCCCCTCTTCTAATATTCCTTCATTCTTTTCTTTCAATGGTTCATTCTTTTCTTCTCCCCTCTTCCATGATCCCTTCATTCTTTTCTTTCACTGGTACATTCTTTTCTTTCTTCCCACTTCCATCATTCCGTCATTCTTTCTTTGATTCGTTATTCTTTTCTTTCATCCCTCTCCAATATTTCCTCCATTCTTTTCTTTCATTGGTATATTCTTTTCTTTCGTCCGTCTTCTATCATCCCCTCATGCTTTTCGTTCATTCGTTCATTCTTTTTTTCTTCCCTCTTCCACCATCCCTTCATTCTTTCATTGGTTCATTCTTTTCTTTTTTACCTCTTCCATCATTCCTTAATTTTTTTCTTACATTGATTCATTTTTATAACTACTCTCTCCCATCATTCCTTTCTTTTTTCTTTCTTTGTTTCATTCCTCTCTCTTTCGCTCGTTCATCTTTCCTTCATTTTTTCTTTCATTGGTTTATTCTTTTCCTTTTTCATTCGTTCATTATCACTTTAATTTGTTCATTCCCTTCTTTCTTCCCTCTTCTATCATCCCTTGCTTCTTTTCTTTCATTTGTTCATTCATTTCTTTCTTCACTTTTCCATTATGCCTTCATTCTTTTCTTTCATTGTTTCGTCTTTTGTGAATTCACTCTTCCATCATTCCTTAATACTTTTCATTGGTTAAATCTTTTCTTTCTTCCCTCGTTCGTCGTCCCATCATTATTTTCTTTCATTCGTTCATTCATTTCTTTCTTCTCTCTTCCATCATTCCTTCATTCTTTTCTTTGATTGGTTAATTCTTTTCTTTCTCTCTTCCATCATCTGTTCATTCTTTTCTTTTACTGGTTAATTTTTTTCTGTCATCCCTCGTTCGTCCTTCCTTCCTTCCTACTTTTCTTTTAGTGATTCTTTTTTTCTTTCTTCCCTCTGCAATCATTCCTTAATTTATTTCTTTCATTAGTTCCTTCTCTTCTTTCTTTCCTCTTTCGTCATCCCTTTCTTGTTTTCTTTCATTGGTTCATTCATTTCTTTCTTAACTCTTCCATTATTCCTCTATTCTTTTCTTTCATGGGTTCATTCTTTTCTTCCCTCTTACATTCTACCTTCATTATTTCTTTCATTGGTTTATCTTTTCTAACTCCACTCTTCCATCATTCCTTCTTTCTTTTCTTTGATTGGTTCAATCTTTTCAGTCATCCCTCGTTCGTCATTCCTTCATTCTTTTCTTTCATTGGATCTTTTCTTTGTTCCCTCTTCCATAATTCCTTCACTCTTTTGTTTCATTGATTTATTCTCTTCTTTCTTCCCTCTATAATCATCCCTTTATTCTTTTCTTTCACTGGTTCATTCTTTTCTGTCAGCCCTCGTTTGTCATTCCTTTATACTTTTCTTACATTGGTTCATCTTTTCTAACTTCCCTCTTCCATGGTTACCTCATTCTTTTCTTTTATTGGTTCAATCTTTTCTTTCTTCCCTCGTTTGTCATTCCTTCTTTCTTTTCTTTCATTGGTTCGTTCTTTATTTTCTTCCCTCTTCAATCATTCCTTAATTCTTTTCTTTTATTGGTTCATTCTTTTCTTTCTTCCTTTCTTCCATCATTCCTTACTTTGTTTTATATGTCCATTCTTTTCTTTCTTCCTTCTTCCATTCTTCCCTCATTCTTTTCTTTCATTTGTTCTTTTTTTCTTTCTTCTTTATTCCATTATTTGTTCATTCTTTTCTTTCATTTGTTCATTCTCTTCTTTTTTCATTCTTCCATCATTCCTTCCTTCATTTCTTTTTTTTTTTTGTTCATTCTTTGCTTTCTTCCCAGTTTCATCATTTCTGCATTCTTTTTTTTATTTGTTTATTCTTTTCTGTTTCTCCTCGCTCGTCGTTTCTTCAATGTTCATTCCTCTTTCTTCCTTCTTTTCTTCAGTTCTTTTCTTTTCGGCATTTCCCTTTTTTCTACAATTTTTTGGTGAAGCTAGGAAAACACTGACTCTATCTCCTCCCCATTGTAGAAAGATAATCAAACACTAGAGTAGGCGTCCTGGGCATGACACTATACTTCATCTGGTGCTGAAGCCCCAGATCTGGAGATTCGGTGAATGTGGAATGTCTCTTCCTTTCCATTACTTCCAGGTCCACTGTGTTTATGAATTTTTGTATTAAATAAGAATACATGATATCATATATCCGTGAGCATAAAACTCTTAAGAAATTACACTAAAAATATTAATTTAAACGTACAATGTACGCAATTCCTTAACCGCTTGGCATAAGATAATTCCAGACTAGTTAACATGCCTTTAAAATTTACCAGTCAATTTTTTATCAATAATTTATGCCCGATTTTCTATGTCAAACATATTTATTTGTTTGTCTAAGAAGTTCATTCTGTCAATCTGTAGGATCCACTAGTCTCCCGAATGTTTGTGTATTTGCAAGTAAATAAATAAATAACAAAATATTATAACGACGCTATTATAGACATTTAATATTTATTTCTTTAAAGAGAGAAATGTTCACTTGCTTCATCTAAAAAGCACTAACAAAGCTAAACGAAAATATCTAGAATCTACTTAATCTTATTACACAAGACAATGAAACAACTCGAATTCTTTAAAACATCTATGTTTTTTGCCAAATTAATATTAATAACGAATAGAATATTAATAAAAAAAGAAATCTTGAGAAAGAAAATTGAATACTACAATATTTTGCAAAGAAACTAAACAGAATAATATTTTTAGAGGAAAATTTAACCCTGCAATATTTGAAAAAACCTGCAATATTTTTAGGTTTGTTTTCTTTGTTTAAAGGCATATTAACCTTTGTAGGCTATTTAATGCCAAAGCCATCCTTCTTGAAGGACAGTTGTGGTACTATTTAACCCATAGATAGGAGGATAAAGGGTTCATACCTTTCCCAATCGTGTTTGTCCGAAAGTGAACCTAATAGTGCAACTGGAGTTCAAACTCGCTTACTACAATCCCGCAGTCCATCGCTTTAACCATTACACCACGATGACACCCCTCCCACAATATTTTTAAAGGAAACGAAATGCAGTAATATTTCTAATATAACGTGAACTTCGTAATGTTTTGAAAGAAAACTAAACACACCTATATCTATATAATAAAACTTAACATGTATGTGTTAGTGTGTGTGTGTGTGTGTGTGTGTGTGTGTGAACGTAGGACAAAAAAGAAAAGTAGACATATAAAAACAAAGTATTTATTCTTATGAGAAATTTTACGAAAAAGACAATAAGCTACATGAAATTTACTTTTCAGTTCGGTTAGAGGGGGGGTTAAAGGGGGCAAATGCCCCCGGTAAAAATTCAAATACCTCCGATTTTAATGAAATTAAGATGATATTCCTGATGTTTACTGGAAGTCAGGATCTTTATCAGGGAGTGTATACCGATTTAATTATTGGCAACTGAGAATAATACTGAATCACATATTTCAAGTTTTAACTGATTTGATTATCAGAAACTTGGAAAAGTGCTGAATCACATATTTCAAGTGTTAACTGATTAGATAAATCCTTATGCTTCAGAATTTTTATTGTTCCTCATTTTTCTTTTCGAATTGCTTTACTTTCTGTATTGTTAAAAACTTATTTGTAACTTGATGAAACCATCTTCTTGATATACGTGGTACCTTTAATAAGTTTCCAGACTTTTTTTGTACAGGCATTTAAAAATGTTGTAATCTCTTGAAAATTCAGTATGTTATTGCTACACATCTTATGAGATGACTGACCAATTTTTATGATTCCAGGTTCAAATGAACAGTTACAGCAGGAATTGGAATACACCCTACTAAAGTCTGATTGTCACAGCTGGGGAATTTCAAAATTGCAATCTGACATTTTAGAAGAACGATATGCAATAAAATTGTGTTTTAAACTTATAAAAAATGCCACAGAAACGTATGGAATGCTTCAAACTGCTTTTCGACCATCTTCCATGAATCGAGCATCAGTTTCTGAGTAGCATAAGATATTCAAGGAAGGCAGGGAGTCTGTGAGGGATTATGAGAGGTGTGGGAGGAGTAAGGAAGTCAATACACCAGAGTTGATTGGCCAAAGGGTTAGGTTTAGGGTTACTATGTTGAGCTTTTAAGGGAGTTCAGGAAGAGATTCCTAGGGAAGAGGCCAGCACTCTTCAAATCAGGTCAGTCGCATTTCCAGCAGAACAATGCACCAGTCCGCAACTCCATCGTTGTCATAGACTATTTGACCCAGATGGGCATCAAGACAGTTCCTCAGCCTCCCAATAGTCCAGACCTTGGTCCCTGTGACTTTTGGTAATTCCCTCAGCTCAGAGGCTGTCGTTATGAGACAATTGAGGAGATGAAAGAGGCTGTGACGAGGTTCCTTGACACACTCACACAAGAGGACTTCCCTGGGGCGTTCCAGAAGTTGTTGGCACGGTACAACAAGTGCATTGCAGCCGGAGGAGATTATTTCGAAGGGGACTAGAGTTTATGTGAGTACTATCAATAAAAGTGTCCATACGAAAAAAATCTGGAAACTTATTTAATGATCCTCGTAACATTTGCCTGCATCATAATTGCTTAGCAAAGGAAACCTCCACACTACAATATTTTGAAAGGAATCTTAAAACACTACAATATTTAGAAAGGAAGCTTATACACTACTGTTGCATCTGCGGGTGTCGAAACACCATAACTAATAATATGTCATACAGGAGATCTAATCCCAAGACGAATATGGTGTGTGTGTGTGTGTGTAACACATTGATGACAGACATAGTGGAAAAATGAATAGAGTACTCACAGTTGACTTGACTAGAACATTTATTTACAAGGACAAACACATTTGGATGGTACACAATTCATTTATCAATGGGTTGAACTGTGTGTCACAGCTCCCTCGGGAAAAGGTAAATTAATTCCACATTTGTTTTCCCGGATTTGAAGTCATCCTTCATTCACGCTGCCACCCGTAATCTCGTCCTGTTCTCGCATATTCACACGAAAACTCATATAACAGTAGGGGTCAAAGGGGAGGAGGTAACTCCGCCTGAAATAGAAAAGAGTTTATCTCCCTTTGGCCGTTAGATCGTATTAACAACTACAATATTTTGAAAGGAAGCATATACACTACAATATTATGAAATGAAGCTTATACACCACAATATTTTGAAATGTAGCTTACACACTGCAATATTTTGAAAGGAATCTTAAAACATTACAATATTTAGAAAGGAAGCTTATACTCTACAATATTTTGAAAAACAACTGAACATACAATATTTTAAACTTCAGTGAAATGCCACTTGTTAAAGCTGGCGTGAAAAAGTTGTATAGAATACACATTTTTTAAGCCTTAAAATAATCAATCCCCAAAACATACATAAGAATATTCTAGCTTACCCACTACAATATTTTGAAAGGAATCTTAAAACACTACAATATTTTGAAAGGAAGCTTACACACTACAACATTTTGAAAGGAAGCTTATACAATACAATATTTTGAAAGGAAGCTTATACACTACAATATTTTGAAAGGAATCTTAAAAACACTACAATATTTTGAAAGGAATCTTAAAACACTACAATATTTTGAAAGGAAGCTGAAAACACTACAATATTTTGAAAGGAAGCTGAAAACACTACAATATTTTGAAAAACAACTGAACATACAATATTTTTAACTTTAGTGATATGCCACTTGTTAAAGCTGGCGTGAAAAAGTTGTATAGAATACACATTTTTTAAGCCTTAAAATGATCAACCCCCAAAACATAGATAAGAACATTCTAGAAATTTTGGATCAAAATCGCATTAACATTGAAGTTACACTTTTATATTTTTCAACCAATCTGGTAAAAACACAAATGAGAACATTCTAGAAAATTTGGTTCAGAAACTTATTAACAGAAAAATATTTACGCTCCAAAATAAATAAGAAATTATTTCGGATTTCGATTGGTCATGATATGTCCGCGTGCTTGAATTTTTGGACCCGCCATAAAACTGAACAAAATCCTATTTTTGATTCACTTTAGTTCCCCCCAAAGTATAAATAACGAAGAATCTAATTAACTAAGGATTCCACTACCAGACAAAGAGAGAGGCAAGGACGACTGACAACAGATAACATCACATAAGATACAGAGCGAAGTAGTATGCGCCGTTCTTTTGCCAACGACCGGAACGTTCATAAACCACTAAGAAAAAACGCACGTGTGGACTTAAGAAAAAAAAAAGGCCCATACTTACGTTCACTCACATATATACACACACGCATACACATGTATGCAAGTAAAGTAAATTTTTTATCCTTTTTACTTCGGCCAACTATGGACAAATTGATTTAATAGAGTTTCCCAACAGGTACCAACGCACACACGGGCGAACAAGTCATTTTTTATTGAACTGGTCATAGCTGTGTTTTCTACATACACACACACGCACATAAAATGAACATTGTATTTTAATTGTTTTTATCATGTGTGTTATTATGATTATTAAATTGCTTGTTTTTTAAATATTTGTTGTTGTCACATTCCATTTATTTACGTGCTTGTAAAATTTCTGTTGTATTTGTGGAAACGAAACCTGAAAGTAAATCCCGTAAACTACGGAAGGTACTTAGTCCTCCACAGCTGTAAAGCGAGGACTACTTTGATAACCACAATGTTAATTTCACCTAATTTGAGGGCACACAAAAAAAAAGAATGAAAATTTTAGTCTTAAAAAGAAAAATTGGTGTAAACAATTTATAAACAGGAATTTTATTGCAACAATTAAACATTACTCTTCATCAACGGTTGGATAATTTCATCTAAAAATAATTCAACACAAAGAAAATTAATATCAAGATGATTTTTTTCCGAATTGAGTAAAATTATTTTAAAATTATTATCTTTTCAAAAAATAATTGCACAACTTTTTTCGGTGTGTAAACGTAAAAAAGCATTTGAAAAATGAAACAAATTTTAGAAATAAAACAAGGAGATGAAAATTTAAAGAAAGAAATATTCACCAAATCAGCTTTTTGTTTTTAAATATTCCAAAAACGATACTGAGTGTTCGCCAGTGGTCCGGAAGAATGAGGTTCAATCTTTGGTCGAGTCATACCAAAGACTCAAAAATGGTACTTGATGTCTCCTTTCTCAACACTCAGCATTATAAGGTACATGTCCATGGTAAGGGGAGCAACCCAAAGAAAGGAGTAGAGTCTTCCCCTACATCTCGGTGTAATAGCTATTGAAAAGCCGCCCTCGACTACGATCGGCCAACTTATGAAACATAAAATGACGATGTACGGAGTGTCTTCATAAATAATGCTCTACAGTAGTCATCTTATCGACCAAGGCTTAGAATACGTTGATTAAACCTCTGCAGAGTGGTATGATATCCCCGAACGAGACTTCCTGATGTGACACTAAACCATATGATGACGAGACTCCAGTTCTGGAGATAAAGGGAGTGCATAGTAAGTAGATTCAAAGCTCCACCCACGGGGAGATCAGATCGTTGTTTCACTGCCCCCCGAAATAAATCATTAAGTTACAATTTGACGTGGAAAGAGCATTTTTAACGGAATCACGCTAACAAAAAACTCGCTCTAATATGTTGTAATTTACTAATCTTTTTACTTAGATGTGGCACAAGGCCATATAAAAGGGGCATTCACAGGCGAACGTTTGCTAGTCTAGCTTGTTAACCATTAAAACACCCCAGTTTTATTCTCCCTCCAGCTATGGGTAAATAGTAGGACAGACTAGGTTCTTCAGCCTTGGTGAGGCAACTAGTCTAGGAGAAGGAAAACTCTGACTTCAAACCTGTTAAACTCCGCTTAAAGAAATTGACCTTGTGTCATATCCTGTCCGAGCGGAGGGGTTGGGTAAATATGATTAAAACACCCCAGTTATCCTAATTTACTAATCTTTTTGCTTAGATGTGGCTCAAGGCCGTATGAATGTGTTGTATTTTGGCCTTCGACCCGGCCAAAAATGCCATTCCAAGGTGATACACCGGAAGGAGGTGACACATTCTAATGGCAGTTATGAGAGGAAATCGCGTGGGCGGAAATTGGCTGACGAAATAGGACGAGGTAAAAAAATTCCCATGGTACACTCATAGACTGATGCACCGGAAGAGAGTGACCTGTGAATTGCATGACAGTTATTTCCGCTTGATGACGATAAAACATGCGATTTAAAAGATCGAGTAGGTGACTGAGTGGGCGTTAAACTATTATATAGCTCAGTCAAGACAGAAGTCAAGACAGTTGCAGTTAGAGATCGGACGGAGTTATAGACGAGATGTGGTAAGGAAAGCCACACCAGGCCGAAGGGGCTCGGGGCCCCCGATTGAGTTGGGGTCCAGAGAAGTTGCTGATTAGATGCAGTAAAGAAAGCCATCACTCAGCAGAGTGGGCCCCTGGGCCTCCGGTTGAGCAGTGCTGGAGAACGAGAAAGACACAACGCTGACGGCCATAAGAGTGGGGTCAAAATATTACAGTTTATGTTCGGTCTCAAGCTCCCTCTCACAGTAAACCCCCACACAACCCTTTCGAACCCTTACAAATAAAGTGAGAGGTACATATATTTATGAAGAAGTCTTCGCCCGTCTTTCTTCTTTGTTGTGTTGTTATGATTATGACAATATAACAAATGGACCATCCAATTAAACTCGAACTCACTCGTGAGAAATTGTTAGTCTTGCTTGATACCCGAGACGCCCTTCACGCTATGATATGTGGTTTTTGATGATATAGTTTTATATTTACAAAAATCCGATCAAGTTAATATAGTATTTTGATATGACGTTGAAACTGGTGTCACGAGAAACGGAGTTTGGATTCTTTAGCAATTCCATAGTGGCTCTTGTTCCAGACATTTTTGAAAATTGGTAAGTCTAAGAGGATTTCTACATATTCTGAATTTTGTCTTTTCGGAAAAAAAAACACCTTTTTAAAATTTTGTTTCTATCTTCTTTTTTTGTTTTCGTTGGAAAGTTGTTTTGAAGTTGAAACTTTCATCGAGAAATAATTTGGTAAATTTTTTGTTTGCAAATTCATCATCGAAATTGTGCAGCAATTTTTAAAACGGCTTTCGAGATAAGGTATAAGCTAATTTAAGACAAAAAAAATCCAATAATTTTTAGATATTTCCTAATTTTTTAAAATGAAATTTGTACTAATTTATTTTTTGGCTATCAAAGAATTCTTTACGTTTTATAACTAGATTTTAAGGTGTCATCAATTAAAAATACTTATTTTTCATGATAAAAGCAGTGAAATATTTTCTGTATATATTTTCTGGAAATATCATAAAACCGCCGAGAGAGCATATTATATATATATATATATATATATATATATATATATATATAATTGCCCCCTTAGGGGTAAATGTCAATACGAAAGTGTCGTATATAAGGTAGAATGCTATCAAAAATAATAAGAAAGTGTATATTGGATCTACTCAAGATATTTTGAAAAAAAGATTTTATAACCATAAATGTATTTTCATCCTTGAGACATATAAGAATAGTACTAGTTTATCGAAATATATTTGGGAGATCAAAACAAAATTAGTCATAGGCCCGATACTGAAATTGGAAATTATAAAAAAAATGTAAATTCAAGGCGGATGATAAATTTTACTAATTGTGGATGGAGGAGAATTGAAGTATTATTTTTAATAATAACCAGAAAGAATTACTTAATCACAGATCCGAAGTGATTAACATTTGTAAACATAGAAAGAATTGTTTGATTGGTGGGTAGATCTTTTTTCCTGAGTGATTTTAATCAATATAACGTATATTTATGCAGCTTTTATTTGTTTGTGTGGATTTTTTAATCAATAAAATGTAGTTTGGCCTAACCTCTTTGGTCAGCTTCATCCCGATGATCCGGAAAGCTGAAACCTAAGTAGATTTCGTCTGACCCATTAGGTACTTATATTAATATTTGCTCTATCTTGTATCGAGGATTTTCTTCGTTCACTTAGTCCTCTATCAGAGTTTTTTTTTTCTTTTGGCTAGACATTACGATATTCTCTGATTTTTTCCAGACAATACATATGTTTTTAGTCTTTTCTTTTTTATGGAAGTTATTTCCCAAATATCAATTTGTGTATTTGTTTATTCACAAATTGAATCATTTGTTGTTTTTTTTCACTCCGCCAGAGTTAAAGTTAGGGATTAATCTAAAACATAAATCCATCTGATGAACAGGAAAAAGCGAAATGAATTTATAATAGAATGCAATCGCTTATTTTCTTGTATTTTAACATGTATATATTTGCTCTGTAGTTATATTTTGTATTAAATAATCGTGCATTGAGCACGCATTTTTTTTTATAGTTGCAGTCCTTATGCACACACACACACACACACACATATATATATATAATAATCCACAGACAGACTATTTCGTTTTATCACAACTCCTCAGTGTGGCTAAACACGTAGGGCGCTTGAAGTTAGGATCGAAATCCGCCCAAGGTTACGTTAGACTTAGTATGATACCTCTCAGCAAACAAGCGAACCACGTCAGCTCAGGAATTATAAGGGATTAAATAGTAGCTTTTGTTTTGTTTATATTTGTACCTTACCGGATACCAGAATATATATATATATATATATATATATATATATATATATATATATATATATATATACATAAGCAATGCTTTTTAGAGCGTATTCGTGGTTAAAATTAATAAAATATTTTACAAACGATTAAAATATTTTAAAATTCTAAAAAAGACATATCTCTTCAGTGAATTGTTGTCGTGATATTTAAGTCAATATCTGAGGAAACCAAATTTTAGACAATGACCAACAAAAAGCAAGGAGGAGGGGAGGAAATTTGAGAAAAAATCAAGAAAAATTTTTAAAAAATGACCGTAAGCTGGCAGAGTTAGCCAACTCTGCCAGCTTACAGTAATTTCTTTTGCTTAAACTTTGTACGTAACCCAAGATATATATATATATATATATATATATATATATATATATATATATATATATATATATATATGTCCCATTTATCTCAGGCTACTTTGGCTTGGTGATATCAGTGATCGTTTTGCTAATCAGATCTCTGCTTGCGTACGAAAGTGTTACTTTTCTTCCAATTTGCATGTTGTCTTTCCTATACGTACTGTTTTGCCATCTTATCGGAAAGATGTATCCACCCCCGCAACGTAGCAGTGTTTTAATATATTCTTTTAGATGTGTTTGCGGGTTGCAATACATCGCGAGAACAAATCAACGATTGGACGCAAGAATTAAACATGTGCCTACGAAAATACGGCTAGGAAACTACTTTGCTGACCATATTAACAATACATATTCTATTGCTGAACATCTAATAAATAACCGTGATTGTGACTCGCCCTACAGTGCGGAGCTGTTTACTATTCTAAGTAGGTCCCACTTGGATTTCCATCTCAAAGTGTTTGAGACCATTCATATTTTGACCAATAAACCGTCCCTCTGTAAACAGAGGGAATGTTTATTTGAGTCTTAATTTGATTACCATTTAGCATTCCCCCCACAGCCGTTTTTTCCTAACATTACATAGTCTGTTTCCTCTTTTTGCGTCTTAATATCTGATAGGACCAAAACCGGTTAGTTGTTCATTTTTATTTTTTACCATGATTAAATTTGGTCTTTTTTATTAGCATAATATATATATATATATATATATATATGTGTGTGTGTGTGTGTGTGTGTGTGTGTGTGTATTCTAAAACAAGGAATTGCAGAGAAGTAATTTCATTCGATTCTGACTCGGCTATTTAGAAAACTTCCATAATCAAAATTTTCTTTAAATTGCTAATATTTTGTCGTCAAAGTTGATTTCCCATATGAGTATTTAGTAAACGAATAATTCTATTGTCAGAAGCAAAAATCCAAATCAACTGTGAGTATTCATTTCATTTAGTTTGATACTCCCATGTGCTATTAATACTCCTCCAAAGTCTGGTTTTACATGTCATTTAAATTTTTTTAAGTGTGTGTCAAAATTCTTATAAATATTAAATTCTTTCCAACATATGGCTATTTAGAGGTCATAAATTGATTCCTGGTGAAATATTCGTTTACAAGCAAGTGGTCATAAATTTGGTTTATGATATTTTTTGACAAATTTGTAAAGTTCAATCGAAATGTCCACGAAATGGCCAATTTAGCTCATTGTGCATTGTAGGCTGAGGTAAAGTTACATTTGGTGCAACTTGGCAACCAATTTTTATATTGACTCCAAGAATACTAGAAGAAAATCATCTGCCAATATCTCGACTCACAGACAACAAGGTCAGCAAAGGCAATAAAGATGTCTAGCATATATAATTACCAACCGATCTGCATGAAGAGAATGTGACACAAAGTAAATTTTTTAAGTGATGTTTAACAGATTTGAATTCAGCGTTTTTCTTCTCCTAGGCCAGTTGCCATATCAAGGTTAAAGTGCCCAGTCAACCATGCAATTTACTCATAGCTCATGAAAGAATTATTAAGATTAATACTTTTGCCCAGGGCAATTTGAAATACAAACTGCCTTGTCCAGGATTTGAACTCCTTTAGCCTATTCTATTTCCTACTACGATAACCATATTTCACTAAATGCTCCTGTATTTAGCATAGAAACTCACCCTTTAAAGGGTGGTGTAATGGTTAAAGCCGTAGAATGCAGAATCCTAGCAAGCGAGTTCGAACTCCAATCGCGTTCACTTTCGGGCAAAGCTCCATTGGAAAGGTATGAACCCCTTATCCTCCCAGCTAAGGGTTAAATAGTACCACTACTGTTCTTCTAGGAGAATGGCTTTGGCATTAAATAACCTACAAAGGTTGATATGCCATTAAACAAAGAATCCAAACCAAACCCTTTGAACTGTTATTTTGAGTGTAGAACAATCACTGCCAAAGCAGTTAAACTCCCCGAGTAGTTTATGGGTGTGAATTCTTTTTAAATATCTTGACAAGTAGTCCCAGAAAAGATCGAAGGAGTATTAGGATGGATTCATTAAAATGATTATTTAACCCACAAACAGAAAAGGCCATTAGAGGTAATAAAATTGTCTAACATAGTTCGAGGTTCATTCTTCAAATATCTGTGAATGCCATTGATGGTGGAAGGAAAATTCTGTCGCTTCAATAATATCTCAGATACAATTACCAGTTCATCATAATATAGTTTGTCGCTATTGTTGAAATAATGAGACAAGTGAATTGTGATAAAATAAAATAAAATGAAGATGAAAAAAATAGTAATAAAGTCGAAAATATAAATGCTAACCAAAGATAATCTTACTCCCAGTATTTATCTGTCAGCTTGTCAAATTCAACTTCGAAACATTGGTTCAACATCAGACATGTCTCCTAACTTTTCAATCAGCTCAATTTAAAATGGTCTCACGTTAAGTATCCCTGATATAGCATAAGACTTACTTCCGGATTATTTCTGGAAAAGATTGCCTGGGACTAGAGAATACACCGACTGCATCTCTGTGGAGGGATAAGACTCCTCCCAACGATTGTCTTGAATATGACACTAAACCATCTGATGGTCAGGCTCCAGTAATGCCGGAGCTTTGGGGAATGCAGAGTACCCCTTTATTGCCATTGCTCTCAGGTCCACTCTGGTCCGAAGTGGTACCACCTGATCGGGTCCCATCTATGGGTCGAATAGAACTAAACTGTGTACTTATGCTAAACAGAATAGTTTGAAATAGAAGTATATATATATATATATATATATATATATATATATATATATATATATATATATATATATACAATGGATTTGGCATTAAATAACCTTCATTGATTGATATGACATAAAACCAAACCTAAGCAAACCAAAAGATCGGCTCTTGGTTGGTTGGTTGGTTGGTTGGGCTTTATGGCATATCAACCTTTCTATGTTATTTAATGCCAAATCTATTTTTAAGCTAATAATCAATTCTATTTCAAACAATTCAGTTTACCATGAGTACACAGTTTAATTTCTATTTCAAGCTATTCAGTTTATTGAAACAGTTATTATTCAGCTAATTCAGTTTAGTATAAATATAGATTTTGATTACACACAGTTAAATGTCAAAACAGTTCTCTATTAAACAGTCAGTTTAGTGTAAATACAGTTTTAATGTCAAAAACAGTCCTATTTCAAACAATTCAGTTTAGCATAAGTACGAAGTTTAGTTCTATTCAAACCATAGATAGTGCCCTATCAAGTGCTACCATCCCGGGCCAGGGGGGAACTTTGGAGCAATGGCAATGAAGGGGTGCTTCGCATTCCTCAAAGCCCCAGCATCACTGGAACGTCCCCATTAAATTGTTTTGTGTCATATCCAGGAATCTTGTTGTCGGGGTGGGGCTCTTACTCCTCTGCAGAGATGCAGTCGGTGTATTCTACAGCCCAAGCCGACTAGGCAAGATCAGCTCTTGAGTAGCCCCTTTATAATCATAATATCAGAAAGTCTACGTTCGATATCTTTATTAACTAAGCGAACATTATTGTATTTGGGTGAAACTATAAGTAGATGATTTTCTTGGGACTATTATCGGAATTACTCAGCAAGATAAGACAATGATAATTTTTACCTTACCACTATTGATTGCAAGAAGAATACCAACTTCGATTTTGGTAACTCTGGGTTCTAATCTATAAAAAAGATCTATATTATAATGATCCAAATTTTATATGTATGTTACTGTAACAGAAAAAAGGACACATCGTAGTGATGTTTTTGTTAGCATAGTAGCGTTACACGTAGCTGGGTTTGATGAATATGGAAGGTGCTGCAATTGCATAATCTTGTGTTTCTAAATATACGAGTGGTGTTCAAAATGTATCGAGACTGACGCTATATTTACCAAGATAGAAATGAACAATTAATGAAACGTTAATTTTCTTCAAAATACCACTGGCGTTCAAAATGTTTCGAGACTGAAGCTGTATTTGCCAAGATAGAAATAAACAATAAATGAAACGTTGATTTTCCTCAAAATACCACTGGCGTTCAAAATGTATCGAGACTGAAGCTGTATTTGCCAAGATAGAAATGAACAATAAATGAAACGTTAATTTTCCTCAAAATACCACTGGCGTTCAAAATGTATCGAGACTGAAGCTGTATTTGCCAAAATAGAAATGAACAACAAGTGAAACGTTAATTTTCCTCAAAATACCAATGGGGTTCAAAATGTATCGAGACTGAAGATGTATTTCCCAAAATTCGAAATGAACAATAAATGAAACGTTAATTTTCCTCAAAATACCACTGGGGTTCAAAATGTATCGAGACTGAAGCTGTATTTCCCAAGATTCGAAATGAACAATAAATGAAACGTTAATTTTCCTCAAAATACCACTGGCGTTCAAAATGTATCGAGACTGAAGCTGTATTTGCCAAGATAGAAATAAACAATAAATGAAACGTTAATTTTCTTCAAAATACCACTGGCGTTCAAAATGTATCGAAACTGAAGCTGTATTTGCTAAGATAGAAATAAACAATAAATGAAACGTTAATTTTCTTAAAAATGTTGATATTTTCTAGCTTCGTCTTTTCTTAACGGCTCGGCTGTTGATATACGTCTCGTATAATTCATAAAATATAATTGTAACATAATTATAAAGATTTTCTCCTCGGCGTTCGTGCCTCCCTCCTTATAGGGCTGATCTGGACAATCCCTGCTTGACTTTGCTGGTCATCGGCTCACTTAGTGTAATGTGGGTCTGATGAGCCTAGCTGGACATGGACCCAAATCTGCGCCCATGCAAAGATGCCTGATTATTGCTAAAACTGGATAACGAGATCCAGTGCTATACTTGCTGGTCAATGGCCGTTGCGCACCCACCCAGCCAAAAGGCCGAAGGGCGTGCAAGGCCCTGCAGTCGAGCTTAGGCGATTGTTCATTGTTCATAATACCGATATTTTCAACAAGGAAGCCGTTTTGAAAAAAAAATGTCTCGATATTTTCCCTGAGTTCAGCTTCTGAAAACGAAATGTCTTCCTGTTGGGTATCACCTACCTTTTCAGCATAATGAGCTGTTCCATCTGCCATACATGGCAGTAGCGGAGATCAGTCTGGGAATAAGCCTACGTGTCAGACCAGAAGAGCCGTTCCTATTGTTGAAGTATATCATTACTCTATCACTAATCCTATGTTCTTATTACTGACAGTCTCTCTTGTAAATACTCTTTCCTGTAAATATAACTATTTTCCTCACATATCGTGGTTTGTCTTATTATTATTACTACTTGTGTTCACTAAAGCACAACACTTCTCATCAAAAACAGTTTCGAATGCATGGAAAAAAATTGTAACTTGCATGAATATAGTGAATGTTTACAGTAAATTTGCGGCATGCAAGTTGACGTGATGTTTCTGGTGATGGAATGGTTTGCAAAATATAGCAAACCTACATGATTGGTCGGTTTGGTTTATGGTATATCAACCTTTGTAGGTTATTTAACGCCAAATCCATTTTTATGTAAATAATCAGTCCTATTTCAAACAATTCAGCATAGCATGAGTACACAGTAAAATGTCAAAAGAGTTCTATATAAATAACAATTCAGTTTTTGACATTGAAACTCTGCTTGCTGTAAACTGAATAGTTTAATATTGAACTGTTTTGACGTTTAACTGTGTGTAAAGAAAATCTGTACTTATACTAAACTGAATTAGCTGAATTAGAACAGTTTGACTAAACTGAATAGCTTGAAATAGAAATGTTTTTGACAATTAAACTGTGTACTAATACTAATCTAAATTGTGGAGGTGCCCGTGGTGTATTGGTTATCGTCGTAGGAAATGGACACAGCGACTCGAGTTCAAATCCTGAACGAGACTGGTTGCATTTCACATAGCAAAATACCCTTGGGAAAGGTACGAATCCAATTATTATCCCTCCAGCTATGGGTAAATAGTAGGACAGACTGATTTCTTCAGCCTTGGTTAGGCAACTAGTCTAGGAGAAGGAAAACTCTGAATTCACACCTGTTAAGCTCCGCTTAAAAATTGGCCTTGAGTCATATCCTGCCCGAGCGGAGGGGTTGGTAAATAGGATCTAAATTGTTTGAAATAGAACTGACTATTTGCATAAAAATGGATTTGGCGTTAAATAACCTACAAAGGTTGATATGCCATAAAGACCTAACCAACCAACCAACCAACCAACCGACAACTACTACGCCGGGCCAGAGTGGACTTAAGTTTAATGTTAATAAAAAAGCACTCTACATTCCCTTGACCTCAAGACTGGTTCGTCACCTGCAGATGCAGTTTAATGTCATAATCAGGACGCAGAACAGTTTCAAGTATTCCTATCAAATACAAATAATTCTATTCAACATTACTCTTTCGTTTGCATACATTTAAACTGTTTTAATTATTGCTATATAATGCAAATAAATCAATTCCACAATAATTATTTGTTTGCACATAGTTTATGATTAAATTGTTTTATTTAATTCATGGATAGTGCCTTAACAGGTTCTACGGATCCGAGTAAGAGTGGACCTGGGAGTTATAGTTAGCAACAAAGGAATATTCCCTATTCGCCAAAGTTTCAGAAAGGGAGTCTCACCATCGGATGGTTTAGTACCATATCCAGGACACTTGTTGGTCTTACCCCTCTGTGGTAGGCGTATGCCTCATACACCCCTTCCAAACCGACTCAGGGGCAATATGACTCTGTCGTTACTACTGAAAATGAATATGAAATGTTATAACATTTTTCTGTTTAATAAAATAGGATTTTAAGTTTTCATTTGAAAAGATGAATATTCAAATATTTATTGCCATTTCATCGCTAACTCTGATGAAATACGATTTTGTTTGTTTCTATTAACAAAACTTATAAACTGCTTTTGAGGATACATACAACGCAATGAAGACTGGAATGATCGATATTGTCATTAAAGACAAAAATTTAATGACCCGTCTCAATTGAAAGCGCAAGATTCTCTCTCTCTCTCTCTCTCTCTCTCTCTCTCTCTCTCTCTCTCTCTCACACACACACATAGGTATCATACAATAACTGATATTTGTACAACAACATTGCTTCCAACAAAGTATTCATCAGATGATGACTCTGGGTTCAGGCATGGTTTCGGAGCCGAAGCATCATTACCACTAGCCCAGAGCGCCCCAGCAGTATATATACATATGAAGAGTAAATAAAGGATTGTAATCCGACAATATGTAGAAAAACTGGTAACAACGATCCAAGTGGAAGGAATGATTTATTGGGAGGTCAACACTATAGCGTTTCGGTTCTGCTGAACCATCATCAGCACCATGAGGGGTGATATTAACAATTTTGAGTTAACGATGGATGTTTAGGAATGTGAAATACAAAAAACCTAGGAGAAAATGTGTATATATATATATATATATATATATATATATATATATATATATATATATATATATATATATCAACGGTCGATAATTTCTACAAACAAAAGGATGTATCATGAGTATTGTTGCTGCCTCCTCCACACGCCACTATTTACATTGAAAGTGTGAAATCCCTTACACCAATCATGAAATTAGCAATGACAGCTTATTTTGTGTTAGATACATTGATGATTTTTGAAGAAAAGCAAAACTCTCCAATTTTCAAACCAAATTGGTCTAGTCGGCTAGGGCCGCAGAAAAAAAACCGACTGCAACTCTGAAAAGTGGTAAGCCCCCCCCCAATGAATGTCCTGGGTATGATACTAAACAATCTGATGGTGAGACTTCAATAATGCGGAGTAACCTTTCTTTACCATTGCTCCCAAGTCCACTCTGGCCCAGAGTGATAGCACCTGATAGGGAACTGTCTATGGATTAAATAGAACTTAACTGTGTTCTTATGCTAAACTGAATAGTTTGAAATAGAACTGCTTTTGACATTTAAACTGTGTACTTATATTGAACTGAATTTTTTTAAATAGAACTATTTATATGTATCAAAATAGATTTGGCATTAAGTAACTTACAATGGTTGATATGCTATAAATCCCAACCAACTAACCAACCAACCAATGTTCTTCTTCTTCTTCTTCTTCTTCTTCTTCTTCTTCTTCTTCTTCTTCTTCTTCTTCTTCTTCTTCTTCTTCTTCTTCTTCTTCTTTGTTATGGGTATGACATTAAACTACATCTAATGGTGAGACTCCAGTCTTAGAGTTTGGGGAATGTGGAGTATCCTGTCATCACCATTATTCTCTGGTCCACTCTGAACCGGAGTGGTAGTTTCTGTTAGGGGGTTCCATCTATGGGTCAAATAGAGTTGTTCAGTCTTTTACTAGGGATTATTATTAGTATTAAATGAAATAGATTGCATATAAAACTAATAATGTTGGATAGCGATTATTGAAACTATAGAACTGTGTGCAAAAATAAACTCTGGCTGGTGTAAAAAATGTTACCTACAAACATATATGGAAGTAAATAATGGATTGTAATCCGACAATATAGAAAAAAAAATAGATAACAAGGTAATCCAAGTAGGAGAAATTTATTGAGTAGCAAAGTCAACACTATAGCATTTCGGTTCTATAGAACCATCATCAGGGCTATTAAGGATGATATTAGTGATGTTCTATCAACGATTGATGTGTAAAAAGTGCAAAATATAAAAACCAAGGAAAAATTTGTATAACAAGAAAAAGTTGGCCGTTTATGACAAGAAAAAGTTGGCTGTTTGATTAATGAATCAACGTTTGTTGTTTGAAATTACGTCTTTTGACTTATTAGAAATATTTTGTAGAATTTATGTTCCATTTGTTTATCGAGGAAGATTTCGAATCCTTCCTTGTTTTCGACGAAGTTCTAATCCTATAAATCTGGCTTTTTCAAATGTATGTGCCTCGGAAAAAATTTAAATAACGAATAGAAGTTTCAAGGTATATACCAGTGCATACGATAAGTTTTCAGACTTTTATTGATAGTAAACACATGAAACTCTAGTCCCCTTCGAAGTAATCTCCTCTGGCTGCAATGCACTTGCTGTACCGTTCCAACAACTTCTGGAACGCCCCATGGAAGTCCTCTTGTGTGAGCGTGTCGATGTCCTTCGTCATAGCCTCTTTCATCTCCTCAGTTGTCTCATAACGACAGCCTCTGAGCTAAGGGAATAAGCAAAAGTCACAGGGAGCAAGGTCTGGACTATAGGGAGGCTGAGGAAGTGTCTTGATGCCCATCTTGGTCAAATAGTCTGTGACAAGGATGGAGTTGTGGATTGGTGTATTGTCCTGGTGGAAATGCCACTGACCCGATTTGAAGAGTGCTGGTCCCTTCCCTAGGAATCTCTTCCTGAAATCCCTTAAAATCTCAACACAGTAACCGTAACCCTAACCCTTTGGACAATCAACTGTGGTGTATTGATTTCCTTACTCCTCCCACACCTCTCATCATCCCTCACAGACTCGCTGTCTTCCTTGAATCTCTTATGCCACTCAGAAACTGATGCTCGATTCACGCAAAATGCCAAAAAAGCAGTCTGAAGCATTCCATAGGTTTCTGTGGTATTTTTTCCAAGTTTAAAACAGAATTTTATTGCATATCGTTCTTCTAAAGTGTCATGACGTCCAGATTGCATTTTTGAAATTCCCCAGCTGTGACAATCAGGCTTTAGTAGAATGTATTCCAATTTCTTCTGTAACTGTTCATTTAAACCTGAAACCATAAAAATTGGTTAGACATCTCATAAGATGTATAGCAATAACATAGTGAATTTTCAAGAGCCTACGGCAATTATAAATGCCCATACGAAAAAAGTCTGGAAACTTATCGTATGCACCTCGTACGTATATAATCCGGGAAAATACGTTAGGATGGACGAAGAACGCTGGACATACTGGTAGGTATGATTTATCTTGTATTTAGTTGGTTAGAAAAATCCTTCTGTTTTTGAAGGAATGGGCAGTGATGAGTAGGTCTTTGCATCTATGAACCATCTTGATGTCATCCATATTAAATATCGGATTGGAAGAATGGGTTTGGATCTTGTAAGTCTTTTAAATCATATATACATACATATATATATATATATATATATGGAACTTGTATCCGAAAGGTGCATTATAAGTTGAGGTTAAACCGTTGAGGTTATTGTTGTTTTTAATCTCCTAAAGGACATTTGAATTGATATATAACGTTGTTTTATTTTTTTTGCAAAACTCCGAGAATCTGTAGTTTTTGCTTGTTATTTTGATGTTCTAATATTGTTGTGTTTTCTGTAAGAATTTTCCGTAATTCTGTTGTTGGGCATGAATGTTTTTTTAATGCTGTGCTATGGAATTTGTATCAGAAAGGTGCATTGTAAGTCTTCTCGGTAGGGTAGTTGAGGTTATATATTTGGTATTGAATAATCATCAAGGGTTGATATGCCATGAAACCAAATTTTTAGATACTCTAGTACATTGACCGATAATTCCAAATAAATCTACCAAGATAAACCCACTAAAACACTTTACTATCTCAATAAAAATTTTCTCGGTCAAATATCTCAATGAAATAGTTCTCAATTCGCAAGCGATTGGACCAAAAAGAAACTGAAACAATAAATTGATTAACTAAAACAGCACTCACATTGAAAAACAGATAGCCAAAGCTATTTCCGTCACCAGAGCAAGATACCCTCAAACTAAAAGCAAAAAAGAAGCTGAATCGTATCCAATAACATTTAACAACCCTCTCCCACCACGAGTTCAAATTATCAAGAACAGTAAACCCGAACCTAATTTGAAATAAACAGATATTTTTCAAGAACCAGGTATACTGACGTATCGTCGACCAAATATCCTCACAAAACTGATTGAAAATAGTAAAATAATAAATAAAAAAGAAATACGTACGAAGCTAACAATAAAATCCCCTTCAAGTCAACGAACTCATTCACTAGCTTCTCAATTAAAAAAAAAGATAAATAATTTAATACAAATCTAATTGCAGAATCAAAAATGTAATCTATTTACTGGATAACACACGCTGCCAAAAGCAATACATTGACAAATCAGATTGGCCATTTTACTTCACACTAAATAACGCTAGATACAGAACCAAATTTATGGATTACAACAAACTAATACTTGTAGAATAACATTTCTGCTCAAACGGTTCCGATTTTAACAGGAAGGCAAAGTTCACCATCGGAAAATAATCGACTTCCCCTAAAAAAACAAAAAATAAATAAAAAACAAACAAACAAAAAAAACAAAAAAAAACAACAAAAAAAAACAACAAACAAACATAAAAACAAACGAAATGAGCAATATCACAGTGATAATAGAAACACGCGAAGGTAATTTACTCTCTAAATTGAAACCTGTGCAATAAAATTTCAATAACTTTTTTAGCTATTCCAATTCAGTATCTTAATTCTAGAACAATTTGATCCTATACTAAATCTTAAATATCCATCTATTTTGCCATCTTTGATTATATAGTTCATCAATTTGATATTAGCACGGTTTGTTTGGAACTTCACCTTGTCCTTCTTCAGGGAACAACTATTTAATAACTTTAATAATTCATGTTGGCATTCCTATAAATAAAATCTTTCAGGAAAAATACGCTGCGCCGTAATTTATTTTATTATATCAATCCAAGAATGTTTGGTATTTATAATTCATCTTATTCATTTCTTCCGAAAAGTTTTCATCATCACAAGATTGTGTTTTCCATTTCAAGGAAAATATATGAAATTATCAGTAATAAAACAAGACTAAAAATATATCTAAATTCCTTTTAGGACACACATACACACACACATACACACACACACACACACACACACACACACACACACACACACACACACACAAGGCACACAAATATATATATATATATATATATTACCGGCTTATTGGCCAAGTATAGAGTGTTCACCAATAGTCCACCAGACCTGGGTTCAATCCCAGGTTGCGTCAAATCAAAGACTTTAAAAGTGGTACTCGATACCTCCTTGCTTAACATTCAGCAATATAAGGTACGTATCGAGGGTAAATTGGAGCAATTCAGGGAAAGGAGAAGCACCCCCTACACCTTAGTGTAGTACCTATTGAAAAGGGAGCCTTCTGGTCGTTCTTGTCTACGGTCACCAACTTTACTTTACTTTTTATATGTGTGTGTGTGTGTGTGTGTTTGGGCAACATTTCTTCTTGAATGCATATTGCCCAGACGAGTGGGGCTGTAGAATACATAGACTACTTCTCTACTGAGGGGTAAGACCCCTAAACAAATGTCCTGCATATGACATTAAACAATCTGATGGTGAAGTTCCGGTAATGATGGAGCTTTGGGGGATACAGAGTACCCCTTTATTGCCATTGATCACAGATCCACTCTTACCTGGAGTGGTAGTACCTGAAAGGGTCTTATCTTGGGGTCAAATAGAACTAAAATGTGTACTAATGCTAAACTTAATTGTTTGAAATAGAACTGTTTTTGACATTGAAACTGGACTTACGTTAAACTGAATTGGTTTAAATAGAATTGTTTTGATATTTAACTGTGTGTAAACAAAAACTATACTTACACTAAAGTGAATTGTTTGAATTATAATTGTTTGACTTAACTGAATAGCCTGAAATAGAAATGTTTTTGACAATTAAATTGTATACTTATGCTAAACTGAATTTTTAAAAATAGAACTGTTTATTTGTATAAAAAAGAGATTCAACATTAAATAACCTACAAATGTTGATATGTCATTTATCCAAAGAAACCCACAAATAGACATTAATGCATATTTCATTAAACAATATAGACATCCTTTGTCAAAACATATTTGTATATATCCTTTCGAGTTGCTGCACTGATTTTATGGTATACGACGGGAATTGGTTAATGAAACTCCCCTAATTAATTGGTTCCCTGGTACTTTCTGTCGGATTTTGGACCATCATCAGGGGCGTGCAAAAGTGATATAATCTTTGCATGTGCATTACTACTTTGTAAGTGTTTGTTATTTATGCTGTTGTGTTGTAGCATTTATTTTTAAATGCGGTAAATCGAAAGAACGTATATAAAAATGTCTAGACAAAGGATGTCTATACTGTTTAATGAAATATGCATTAATGTGTATATATATATATATATATATATATATATAGGAGTAAATAAATCCGACAATATATAAAGAAAAATTGATAACAAGGTAATCCAAGTAGAAGGAGAGATTTATTGAGAAGCGAAGTCGATACTATAGTGTTTCGGCTCTAATTAACCGTTACCAGGACTGTGAGGGATGATATTTGTGATGTTAAATCAGCAATGGATGTTTAAAAATACAAGATAAAAAAAACCCTTGGGAAAATTTATATATCAAGAAAAATAATTAGTGAATCAACGTTTGTTTGTTTTTTTAAAAAGTGGTTAAACTCTCCGAAGATATCTCTTCCGGGTCAAGCCACCAACGGATTTAACATGATCAAAAACTGTGTTTACTCCATCCCTTGCAGTTGTGGTAAAATATACAAAGGCGAGACAGGTCGCCCACAAAAAGTAAGGCTAGAAGAACATCGGAAGGCAGTAGTACGAGGTGAGATTGAAAAGTCCGGTACGGCGGACCATATATGGAAGGAAAAGGGAAAACATCTGCCCTTATGGGATGAAGTTGAAATAATTGCTAGGGCTGAATATTGGAGGATTAGACGCCTTAAGGAATCAGCACATATATTGGGCTGAGTAGACCAAGTATAGAGATAAATACAATATGGGAACTGATAATTAAAAAGGTTAGATGAAAAAGAATCTGAATATGAGCACAGGTGAAAATCATACATAATAGTTGTAATCCTAGTCAAGTAAGGACATTAAGTTTATAAGTCCCAAAAATTCAATCTAAGGAGACAATCAACTGGAGATTGCAGGTTCAATCCCGACAAGTGACAATACTGGAATACTTAACACTTGTTATTACACGTTATGGCTAACGGAGCAGCGTCTCATCAACCGAAAAAGACATCGACACACGGCTAACGAAGGCATGGACAGCTATCGATAAGCTATCGATCATAGGGCAATCAAACCTGACCGATAAAATGAAACGCAGTTTCTTCCAGGCTGCGGTCGTGTCGATACTGCTATATGGATGCACTACTTGGACGCTGACTAAACGGTTGGAGAAGAAGCTCGACGGCAATTATACAAGAATGTTGCGAGCAATATTGAACAAGTCCTGGCAGCAACACCCCATAAGGCGCCAACTATACGGTCACCAACCACCTATCACGAAAACTATACAAGCTAGACGAACCAGGCATGCCGGACACTGCTGGAGAAGCAAGGACGAGATCGTAAGTGATGTACTCCTGTGGACCCCCGCATATGGCCAATCAAAAGCAGGACGACCAGCTCGAACATTCATACAGCAGCTATGTGATGATACGGGATGTAACACTGAAGACCTGCCAGAGGCGATGAATGATAGGGAGACGTGGAGAGAGAGGGTCAGGGATATCCGTGCTAGCCGCACGACATGATGATGATGATGGCTAACGGAATCAGAACTGGCGACTCCCGTGGATTTAATAAAGGACGTACTTAGAAGTTCCGTGTAGATTCCCGAGTTCGACTAACACATGAAGAAGGATATATCAGTCGAAACGTCGTGGAAATAACAATAAAGATGAAGACAATAGTCCAAAATCCCTTAATGATAAAAATCATCAAGGTTCATCTCAAAAATTTAGACAAATAGTAGTTGTACTATTTAACCCAAAGCTGAAAGGATAAGGGGGTTCATACCTTTCCCAGGAGTATTTGCCCGAAAGTGAACATAATAGTCCATCGCTTTATCCATTACACCACGAGGACCCACCCAAAGGTAAAGAGATAACATTTTCGGATGTGTAACCACTTAGCCTCAAACATAAACTGAAAATGTCAAGAGGAACGCAAAAGTACATGTTCCTGATGTCCGGTGTTCAGTTCAATGCAGCGTGAAAAGTTGTTGATAACGCGTACACTTGGGTGTTCAGAGGCGCAGGTGTTGAGGACACTCGTTGCTCGATGATTTTTATAAGTGGCATGAGTTTTAAAGTTCGGGATCAACTTGAAAATCTGATTCAGGTTTGGAAATATTTTGACATTGAACTTCTTTTTGTATTTTTGCTGTGAAGACAAATTACGAAACTAAGTCTCTAAAGACCAAAGCATGATTTCACTATATTTTGAATATATTATATATATATATATATATATATCAAAATACGAACTGTTTCCCAGCAATAATCTGAAGAGAGAAAGAGAAAAAATTCAATAGAGATGACCTAACTGGCCCCTTCTTAGTTTCATCAATTGTCAAATAGCCCATGTATATATATATATATATATATATATATATATATATATGTATATTTAGGCAGCATTTCTTCGTTAATGCAAATTTCATTAAACATAATAGACATTTTATGTCTACATATTTTCTTTTGGATCCGTTCGAATTCCCGTATTACTTTTATTGTATTCTGGGGGAATTGATTTATGTATTGTCCATAGTTGCATGTATCCCTAGTACTTTCTGCCCGACTTTGGGCCATCATCAGGGGAGGATCTACTACAAAAGTGATGTAACTTTTGTTTTAGCATATTACAACTGTGTAAGGGCGTCTTTGCCGTTGAAGGTTGTGGCGTTTGTTTTTGAATGTGATTCTATATTTAGTGCCAGTAGCTAAAGACATTTAAGTACATTAGCACTGGTTTGAAAATTAATTCTATTAAGTGTTGGCTGTAGGTTTCTGATATGTAATGCTTCGAGAATCTGAAGTTTTTGTTTATTATTTTGATGTTCTAATATTGTTGTGTTGTCGGTGAGAATTTTCCGTAGCTGTGCCGTTGGGCATGAATGTTTTTTTAAATGTTGAGCTATTGAACTTGTGTCTGAAAGGTGCATTGTCAGTCTCCTCGACAGGGTAGTTGAGGTTAAACCAACATATATATTATTATTATCAGAGATACAATCTCCTAAAGGACATTTAAATTTATATATAACGTTGGTTTTTTGCAAAACTCCAATCGAGGGAGAGGAATTATTTCTAATGACTAGATTCGAGGTTTTAAACTTATTATAATATATAACGAGTTTTATTTTTTTATTAGGATCAGTGGGGAGTATGTTTTTGTGAATCAATGTTTTCAAAAAAAATGTTTTTCACAAAAACATACTCCCCACTGATCCTAATAAAAAAATAAAACTCGTTATATATTATAATAAGTTTAAAACCTCGAATCTAGTCATTAGAAATAATTCCTCTCCCTCGATTGGAGTTTTGCAAAAAACCAACGTTATATATAAATTTAAATGTCCTTTAGGAGATTGTATCTCTGATAATAATAATATATATGTTGGTTTAACCTCAACTACCCTGTCGAGGAGACTGACAATGCACCTTTCAGACACAAGTTCAATAGCTCAACATTTAAAAAAACATTCATGCCCAACGGCACAGCTACGGAAAATTCTCACCGACAACACAACAATATTAGAACATCAAAATAATAAACAAAAACTTCAGATTCTCGAAGCATTACATATCAGAAACCTACAGCCAACACTTAATAGAATTAATTTTCAAACCAGTGCTAATGTACTTAAATGTCTTTAGCTACTGGCACTAAATATAGAATCACATTCAAAAACAAACGCCACAACCTTCAACGGCAAAGACGCCCTTACACAGTTGTAATATGCTAAAACAAAAGTTACATCACTTTTGTAGTAGATCCTCCCCTGATGATGGCCCAAAGTCGGGCAGAAAGTACTAGGGATACATGCAACTATGGACAATACATAAATCAATTCCCCCAGAATACAATAAAAGTAATACGGGAATTCGAACGGATCCAAAAGAAAATATGTAGACATAAAATGTCTATTATGTTTAATGAAATTTGCATATATATATATATATATATATATATATATATATATATCAGGGGCGGAGATGGGACTAGTGCTACTCGTGCCCGGTACGACCAATAACTCGGTCAATGTTATTCAAAATGGATTAAAAATCATCCATTAATTTCAAGCAAACATACTTAGTCTGATCTCAATTAAATTATGTATCTATTCAAGTTTCGATAACTAAGTAGCCAAAAGTTCATAAATATATCTGGGAATGATACAACGATGCTGTTTTGAATGGATGGTCTTTGTCCAGCCACCGTCAGATCCATTGAACATCCCATAAAATCGGCTATAATGTAATCCGTGTCAGGCACTAGACCCTTATAATAACAGTAATGTTAGCGAAATCTCGTTTTTGGCTGTAGCCAATCGAAAAAGCAAGCCAGAATACCGTGCTCAAAAAAATTAGCACAATGTGACTGCTGACAACTTTCTTGGGAAGAGGGAGAGGGACAGAGAGAGAGAGAGAGAGAGAGAGAGAGAGAGAGAGAGAGAGGGGGGGGGATAGCAGATTATAGCCGTCGCCGACGTCATCATCATCGCTATGGTAAATGTTGGTTAAACGGCGTGTTTTAATTCGTTTTTTCACTAACAGATCTCTATTTCTTTAATGAATGTTGCATATATTACATTCTATAACTAAAAGTTGTTTATTTGAATACATTTTCAACAAATAATCTTTATATTAAGCGAAATTGAAACTACTAGCTGTGTCTGTGTATATTGTCATCAATTTCTTTATTCTAATTGACATATTTTTCTCGTCATAGTAATGAACATCTTCCCTTTTCTTCTATACTTTTGAAAGGAAAAAAATTATCTTATCTACTGTATTAACAAGACTACAAATTATATAGTATCTTGATTGTTTACAAAAAAAAACAAACACCATGCAAGGTACGTTTGTCAATCTGTGCTGTACAATGGAGAATCACGCAATAGCAACTATGATGACTTACTTTGGGTCCACGGACCACGGGTTCGGAACTGAAGTTGACAGAGGGCGGAGGGGTCACGAGTAGCAAAAATAGGCTAGAGTCGCCACTGATATATATATATATATATATAACTAGACAAGTTCTGTTAAATACCACGGACTGCCTCTTTTTTATGATCTTCAAGTGAAGACGTTCAAGTCTTCTTACTGCTCTTCGTATTTCCGGATGGAGATGAAAAAAACCCTATATTAACCCAAGCGCTTTCGACCATTTCGCTGGTCATCTTCAGGGATTGTGTTAAATTCCTTGTTGTTTGGAAAATGGTGAGTTTTATATCTATTCGGAGTGGCTTTTTTAAAAAATAACAAATTGCGACACAATCCCATGAAGATATTAACAAACTAAAACAAACCCTTGAAAAGAATTCTGTAGAAAATTTCACTACCGAACTCAACATTAATAATAAAAAAAGTTCCTTCCTAGACGTCCTCACCGATTCTAGCAACAACGACAAATTCATTACATATCTGTACAAAAATTCAACCAGTCATAACACAACTTTAATTAACTATCATAGCGAATCCACCCCATATATAAAATAGCTCTTTTAAAAAAAACTTACTCCATAGAGATTATCACATATCCTCCTCCAAGACAATATTTTACAAAGAAAGAACATAAAACAAACCTTAGTCAATAATAACTTCCCCAATAAAGTAATTGATAAAACAATATCTGTATAACATCCACAAAAATAGCAATAACAACAACAATAACAATACTAACAGAATAAACTTATATTTCAAGAATCAAATACATAAAAACGACCAACTAGACGAGCAAGTAATAACCAACATTATACACAGACCCATTGAACCCACTGAACGTCAAAAAAAAAAAAATAAATAAATAAAACTCTTTATCTACTACACTAAATATAAAACATCCAACCTTATTGTTAAGAATAACACAAACTCCTTTAACGCCCCCAACCAATACCAATGCAGTATATAAATTTATATGTCCATTTCGAGAATGTTTCTCGAAAAAAAGCATAACACCTAACATCTACATTAGTCATACAACAACCACTCTCTCTCGTCGCCTTACCTATCACCGTTCCGACATAAGTGCCATAAAATAGTATCTAATGACAAAGCATAATAAAGACACTGACAAACTCAAATCCCAAGACAGAAAAATTCAAATTAACAATACAAATATCATATATAAAAATAAAAATAAAAACCGTTTACAAATCCTCGAAGCAATAGTTATAATAAAAACTATAAATAAAATAGCAATCACCACATATATAAAAACATATTAAACGTATTCAACAACTAACCACCCATCCTAACAGAATGAACCAACCCCATCTATAATTTATTATCAACGGAAATAGAATATTATCAAGAAATATAGAATATTAAAAAAATATATAATATGTATGTTGGTCTTACCACAACAACTTATTCAAGATTGCTTACTATGCACCTTAATGATTCTAGCTCCATAGCCTTACATCTTAAAACCCATTCTATTTCCAAATGCGAATTACGAAAAATTCTAGTTGAAAACACCACTATAATAGCACATGAAATTTATAAGCTACGACTACAAATCCCAGAAGCCCTACATATAAAAACAAAAAACAGATAAAAACAAGTATCGATAGAATTAATTTTGAAAATAGCGATAATGTTTTAAAATACCTTTATTTTTTATGTTTTTAATATTCAATATTTCTTGATAATATTCTATTTCCGTTGATAGTGTTCTGTTTTTTAAATTCTTCAGCATCTCAGTTTTATCCAAATCTGCGTTTACGTAATTTTGTTATGTTATAAAAAACCTTAAAAACTCTTTCAAAAAGCTCTTTAAAAACACTCCTTATACATGCAAGCAACTCTTGATGATGGCATACGTAAGGACCGAAAGCGCTCGAGACAATTGTGGTAAATTCAGCCACCAATTCCAACCTGAAACCAAGACACTTCTCAGGAAACTTGAAAGGATCTTAATAAAATCATGTAGACAAAAAAGTGTCTTTATTATCTAATCAAACACACACATATATATATATATATATATATATATATATAAATTAAGTAAAGTTGGCCACCGTAGTCGAGGGTGATCCGAAGACTCCCTTTTCATTAGCTACTACACCAAGTTGTAGGGGAGAGCACTTCTTCTTTCTCTGTATTGCTGTACTTTACCCTTGATCCGAACCTTATAATACCGAGTTTTAAGCAAGGAGGCATCGAGTACCATTTTTTGAGTCTTTGGTATGACTGGATCTGGAATTGAACTCCGGTCTCCCGGGTCACTGGCAAACACTCTACCCACTGTGGTTGTCTATGAGTAGTAAGCAAGAAAGTCTCACAAACATCCTAACCATTGAATAATAAGTTCCATCTTTGCACGCTGCACCACGAAAAACACTCAGTTGGGCAAACATATTTGGTAAATGATAGTAAGATGAAAATCAATAATGGGTTTTTAGGAAGGAGATTAGCTACGTATTAAGAATTAAACATATAAGTTTATCATAAGTATTTGGGGTTGATAAGAGGATTAACAAATATATATATGTGTGTGTGTGTGTGTGTGTAGAAAATAATGGTGCAATCGAAATGGTAAAATAAATTGTTCCAGATGGAAAAGACGAAAGACAATATTGGCTACATATCGACACTCTTCTCAAAGACAATCGTATTGAGCAGTTGAAATGGTTGCATCATGGGCTCGGTTCATTCTACTATCTTGCCCAATCGGCTGGGGCTGTAAAATACATCAACTGTTTCTCTGCAGAAGGGTAAGACGCATCCCCGCAAAAAAAAAAAAACCGAGTGTCCCGGATATGACATTAAACTATCTGATGGTGAGGTTCCAGTAATGTTGAATCGGAATACCTTTTCTTTACCATTGCTACCAAGTCTACTCTGACCCGGAATGGTAGCACCTGATACGGTCCTAATTATTGGTCAAATAGAACTAAACTGTTTTGGTTGTGATGAGAATGTTTTGACTTTTAAACTGCATATTTATGCTAAACTGAATTATTGGAAATGAAACAGTTTTTGCATGCTATACAAAAATAGAAGTGTTTATATGTATAAAGTGGATTTGGCATTAATAATCTACAATAGTTGATATGCTATAAAACCCAATCAAACTAACTCATATATATTTAATATATATGTATAAAGAGGATTTGGCATTAAATAACCAACAATGATTGATATGCCATAAAAACAACCAAATGAAATCATATATATTTAATATATATGTATAAAGAGGATTTAGCATTAAATAACCTACAATAGTTGATATGCCATAAAACCCAACCAAACCAACTCATATATATTTAATATATATGTATAAAGAGGATTTGGCATTAAATAACCAACAATAGTTGATATGCAATAAAACCCAACCAGACAAAATCATATATATTTAATATATATGTATAAAGAGGATTTGCATTCAATAACCTACAATGGTTGGTGTGCCATAAAACCAAATCCAATCAAGCAAATAATTCTATTATCCTGTCGTTTGTATCGTGTCAGCGATATCGCTAACTGAGAAGGTATTTGGAATATAACTATTGCAAAGATGTGAAAGATGAAATTAATGTTAAATATAATTCCTTTTTCAGTCCATATTACAATCGGTTGATAAATCTAGTGCAACGTTGGGTATGCCAGACCAGTCTGTTGGGGCTATAAGATACGCCGACTGTATCTCTGGAGAGGAGTAAGACCTCCCCCAACGATAATCCTGATACGAGACTAAACAATCCAATTCTGAGGTTGAAAAATTAAAACTCAAATATTAGGTGAAGCAAGTGTTTGTGATGCAATGGCCGCGGAAGAATTGTGCGGTGGTTTCTTCGTCTATAATTTTATGTAAATCTTTGTTTGTTTATTTGTTTGATTTTTGTTGTTTTGTTCTTTGTTTTTTGGCAGTTTTGGCTTTATTTTTTTGTTTTTGTTATTTAATTTTCTTTGTTTTCGTTTTTTTTTTGTTTTGTTTGTAGATATGAAAGAGCCTTCAATGCCATAAATGTCTTCGACCCGAAAAAAAATAAAACTGATATCGAAATAAAGTAAGTGAATTTCTCTTCAAAATTACAATTGTTTGCTGGTTGGTTTTACGTTCTGTCAACCATTGTTGGGTTACTTAACGTCAAAGTTGGTTTTTGTTTCTTGGGGTGGGTGAGGAGTGAATATATCCTTCAAGTAACTTATGATAATGATCATCTATAAACGTTTACATAAGTATATTTTCTTGATACAGATAATTTATACTCAATTATATGGCTTTAAGTAACTATTCCAATTTAACACTGCCCAGTCGACTCGGGCAATAGAATACACGGACTGCATCTCTACAGAGGGGTTAGACCCCCCAAAAAACGAGTGTCCTGGATATGACACTAAGCAATATCATGATGAGGCTCCAGTAATGATGGAGCTTTGGAGAATGCAGAGTGCCCCTTCATTGCCATCGCTCCCAGGTCTACTCTGGCCCGGTGTAGAAGCAGCTGATAGGGTCCTATCTATGGGTCAAATAGAACTAAACTGTGGGCTTATGCTAAACTGAATCGTTTGAAATAGAAATGTTTTTTACATTGAAACTGCGTACATATGTTGAACTGAATTGTTTGAAATAGAACTGTTTTTCGACATTGAAACTGCGTACTTATGCTAAACTAAACTGTTTGAAATGAAATTGTTTTTTGATATTGAAACTGTGTACCTATGCAAAATTGATTTGTTTGATATAGAACTATTAATATGAAAAATGGATTCGGCATTAATAATCTACAGTGGTTGATGTTCCATAAAACCAAACCAGACCAAACCTTATCCCCTAGTTCCCCAACGATGGCTCTAGCATTAAATAACCCGCCAATGTTGATTTTCCATTAAATAAAGCAATCACTGTGTGCAAATTATTTGTATTAGATAGGAATACTTGATACCCTTAAATAACTACACAAAAGAAATGTAGCAATTTACTTAGCTTTTTTTGCTTAGATGTGGCACAAGGCCATATGAATGAAGCATCGAATGAGACTCGAACTCAATCGTGAAGTTTGGCGTCCAACACAAAAGAAATGTAAATATAGACGTACAATACAGGAGACTGTGAAACCTTTAGGCGTTAAATAGCCTGAGACGGGTTGAAAAGCCGTTAAAATCAATCAATTAGCCTATCATACAGTTACCTTCGAATTTAAAATGTTTTTGGAACATATGTCAAAAGGAAATCAAAATTTTAAATTCTAAATAAAAAATGTACACCTTTGTCAAACACTAACATACCCTATACGGATCATCATTGGAAAGCGAATAAAGACATTCGGTATATCTATCTATCTATTTTTTTTATTTATCTATATATTAAGGAAAACGTGTTGATAAACATTATTGCTAATATAAAACTTATGCTGTTTTGTTTGAAAAAAGCTTTCAAAGGTTTTATTTAAATTTCCATTTAAAATTACAATCTAGTCTTTATTTAGTTTTCTCACTAATATATATATATATATATATATATATATATATATATATATATATATATATATATATATATATATATATATATCATCCTAATTACCGTTTTTACCCTTAATATAAAAGTAAAGTTGGTGACCGAAGTCGAGGGTGACCTTAAGACTCCCTTTTTATTAGCTACTGAACCGAGGTGTAGGAGAGGGCGCAACTCTTATCCTTGAATTGTTCCACTTTACCCTTGATACATACCTTATAATCCTGAGTGTTAAACTAGGCGGAATCAAGTACCATTTTTGAGTCTTTGGTATGACTCGACCTGAGATTGAACCATGGTCTCACGGGCCATTGACGAACACTCTACCTTCTAGACCAATGGGCACGGTAACTTACCATAAATAGTATTATAATAATTATTAATAATTAGTAATTTTATAATTAATAATAAAAATCAACTAATATTACAATTGTTGCTAATATTATTTATTAGTATTTATCATTATTATTATTTCACTATTTTATGTCATTTGTTTCAATTTTAACATTCAAATTCAAATTTTCTTTGTTTGCTGAACAGTTCTGGTAAAGTAGTAAAATACTTATCCGCTATTGATAATTTCTTCGTAGTTAGAAGAAAAACAAAAAGAATATAGCTTATGTCCCAAATCGGTGTGTGTCTGTGTGTGTATGTGCATGTGTGTGTGTGTAACTGTAAATTAAAAAGGAGCGTCACATAGTACTAGTTTACTACAAAGAAGGAACTAATTGTGCAACCCATCCAGCACTTATTGGTACTGTGTAACCCGGATATAAGAGAGTTGTCGGGACCAGATAATAAGTCTCTTATATTCGGGTTTGGTATATTTTGTTTAGGTAACACAGGCTCTAATTTGGGACCAGAGAAAAATCTATCTTATATCCGAGTTTTGCTTATATCTGGGTCTCTTATATCCGGGTTACACATCTTTGTCACTCTCAGGGCGAGTCCATTTAACTACCTTGGGTGTACAAAACAATAAGTAAGTAAGCTGGCAGCCCGTAGACGAGGGCGACACGAAGGCTCCCTTTTCAATAGCTACAAAACCGACATGTTGGGAGGGCACTACGCCTTTCTCTGGTTTGCTCCATTTACCCTTAATCCATTCCTTATAATGCTGAGTGTTAGGCAAGGAGGAATCGAGTATCACATTTTAAGTCTTTAGTATAACTCAACCTGGGATTGAATGCTGGTCTCCAGGGACTTTCGGCGAACACTCGAACCATTATGCCAGCGGGCCGGTTAAACAATATGCAAATTTCCATATAATTGGAAAAACTCAAGGAACCGTCATTTGGCTATTATACATTTATTTCTGCTGGCAACTCAATAAGAGAAATTAACCTCTTCAGATAGCCATCACGCAATGAAGAGAAAATTTTAAAATATTTTTCAATGAATTCTTACTCGTTTAAAAGGGAGGAACAAAAAGATACGGGCTTAAAGTTCGTGTCAAAAATGGATGTAATGTCATCGTCTGTTGTCAAGTATCCCTATGCATCTAAAAAAAAAAAAAATTACACAACTCACAAAACCCTCAGCAACAAAAATCTTCTCAATAAATTAGCCTATTTTATTTTAAAAAATCTCTCAGCTTATTAATTTATCAAGGAAAACATGTTGATATACTTTAATTACTAATATCAAACTTATCTTGTTTTTCCATACATACATATTTATTCCGAAATAGTTCCATACTAATTACCATTATAACCATTAATAATGTTACATAGCCACAATTAACGCCATGTGCGAAATAGACATATAATGTTCATAACGATAGAACATATAAAGAACATAGGAATCTCGAAAAACACGAAACGACTTCTTGTTCAGCCACGAAACCTTTTCATTAACTTTGAGTTAAAGGTTTCGATATAAGGAGGAGAGACACAATCTCGCTATGCTGTCTTATTCATTTGGCCCCTATCTCGTGCGGCACCCATGGCGCGCAAATTCGTCTTGCCTCAGCGAGCCCCAAAAGTCGAACCTCCTCGTTCGGTGTCTAGTTTTCAACTCCCTAACTTTCTTTAAATCTCCCACAAACCTCCGCGCGCTTCCGGTGCGTGACGTCACCCACACCCTGTCACCCAGTTCCGTCATCTCGGGCTATTGTGACATCTCTGAGTGGCACGTCCCCCCCGCGCGTTACCACCTACATCAAGGTTTGCACCTAACTAACCCATGTGCTGAGCCGAAATGTTCTCAGCCAAACTAAACTCAAAGGCATGAACCGAAATCCCTTGGCCATTACGTTACAATAATACAATAATTGTTAATTATTAATAATTCTATTATTGAAAATGAATATTAACAATTATTACTATTGTTGCTTATTTATCCTTATCATTATTTTATTATTTTCCAATTTTGGTTCCTAGTCTTCTTTTCAAACATCATCATATTCATCTTGTCGTACCATCAGCACGGATATCCCCGACCCTCTCTTGCCACTCCTCCCTATTGTTCATCGTTTCTGGCAGGTCTTCTGGGCTACATCCCATATCCTCACAGAGCTGCTGTATGTAGGTTCGAGCCGGTCTCCCTGCCCATGTGAGGGGGTCCATAAGAGAACATCACTTATGAGCTCGTCCCTGCTTCTCTAGCAGTGTACCGCATGCCTGGTTCGTCTAACTTTGATAGTTTTCGTGATGCGAGGTAGATGGCCGTACAGCTGTTGCTTTGTGGGGTGTTGCCTCCAGAACTTGTCATCATCGAGGGAAATGGGATCGACGACTCGGGCTCAAAACCAGGCCGAGGCATTTTTTTCAAGCATAATAGTATCTAAAATCTCTCTATTCATTTTATTTCTTGTGTTGATCTTTGTTCTATGTGGTTTTGTTACCGTTATTACATAACCAATAATATCAATTGATTGTATTAAGTTTATCCTCGTACTGTAATCACTCTCAATTTTTATATCCTCAACCTTTTTCATTTGAGTTTTAATCTCTTTTTATGGTAGCATTTAAATATTAGTTCATTACGTTTATTTAACAGTCTGCTCGTAAATTTGTATCTAATGATGTTTATTTTTTCCTCCAAGCAAAGGTTATATATATATATATATATATATTGTTACAGAATGTATGTGTTGTAGAATTATGTAATGAATAACTCCTAATGATATTCGTTTGGAGTGTGACAGTCATGAAGAAAACAATGAAATTAGGAATTGATGACATTTTAATGAGCGAGTTCGAACTACAGTTGCGCTATTAAGTTCACTTTCAGACTTATACCTTTGGGAAAGGCATGAACCTCTTCATCCCGCCTAGCTATGGGTTAAATAGAATCACTACTGCACTTCTTCCACAAGGGTGTTTTTTGTATTAAATTACCCACAAAGGTTAATATGCCATTAAATAAAGAAACAAAAAACAGATACAGTCTGGTGCCAACAGTGGTAATTAAAAAAAAAAAGAAGCTAGCCTTGAGTATTTTTAAACTGTAGTTTTATGGTAAAACACGAGATTGTGCAGACATTTTTATAGCAAAATAAATGGTGCCTTCAATAAGTTTCCACACTTTTTTTGTACAGGCATTTAAAATTGTCGTAGACTCTTGAAAATTCACTATGTTATTGCTATACATCTCATGAGATGACTGACCAATGTTTATGATTTCAGCTTCAAATGAACAGCTACAGCAGCAATTGGAATACACTCTACTAAAGCCTGATTGTCACAGCTGGGGGATTTCAAAAATGCAATCTGGACGTCATGACACTTTAGAAGAACGATATGCAATAAAATTCTGTTTTAAACTTGGAAAAAATGCCACAGAAACCTATGGAATGCTTCAGACTGCTTTTTTTGGCATCTTACGTGAATCGAGCATCAGTTTCTGAGTGGCATAAGAGATTCAAGGAAGGCAGGGAGTCTCTGAGGGATGATGATAGAGATGTGGGAGGAGTAAGGAAGTCTATAGACCAGAGTTCATTGTCCAAAGGGTTAGGGTTACGGTTACTATGTTGAGATTTTAAGGGAGTTCAGGAAGAGATTCAGTCGGAGGAGACCAGCACTTTTCAAATCGTGTCAGTGGCATTTCCAGCAGGACAATGCACCAATCCACAACTCCATCCCTGTCACAGACTATTTGACCAAGATGGGCATCAACACAGTTCCTCACCGTCCCTATAGTCCAGACCTTGCTCCCTGTGACTTTTGGTTATTCCCTAAGCTCAGAGGCTGTCGTTATGAGACAATTGAAGAGATGAAAGAGGCTGTGACGAAGGTCATTGACACACTCACACAAGAGGACTTCCATGGGGCCTTCGAGAAGTTGTTGGAACGGTACAAATGCATTGCAGCCGGGGGAGATTACTTCGAAGGAGACTAGAATTTCATGTCTAATATCAATAAAAGTGCCCCTAAGAAAAAAGTCTGGAAACTTATTTAATTATCATCGTAATTTTCAGTGTATTTTATAGCAAAATCATTTCCAGTACATTTTTATTGTAAAATCATTTCTAAAGAATTTTAATAGAAACATATTTTCCAAAGTATTTAATAATCAAATACTTTTCTATACATTTTAATTGTAAAGTAATTTTCCATACATTTTTATAGTAAAATCATTTTCCATACATTTTTATAGCAAAATCATTTCCTATGCATTTTTATCTTAAAATCAGAAGAAAATTTATTCAGATAAATTTTAACAATGTCCAACAGCCTATTTCTTCTATAAAATTTTTCGATTTTGCACTGCTAGGATTATCTTTAACTATTGGGAAAAAGATGATATGCCATTAAAATAAGCTAGTCAATCACTCTAGTATCTAATGCATAGATATTTTTGCCATATCGAAAATTTTGTTTGATTAAAAGAACTATTTATAATAGATGTAGGGAACACACTCTTCATAATGTTGTAAATTGGACAGGGAATTGCTTTATTCTCTAAACTAGAATAATTTAAGTATATTGCTCTAATAAAAAATATTGTTGCAATGTGTCATTTTTGCTAGGTTACATTTGCATGTAAACATATTGAGAATTTTGTTGATTTATATTTTGGAACAATGTCCTCGTCAGCAAAAAACACGAAACACTAAGAGCATTAGGACTCTTCACTTGAAAGAAGACATCAATGCTATCACGAATAACTCAAAAGTTACTAAACAAAGTAAACAGAACCTCCCCCAAAACAAAAACAAAGCAAAACAAAACAAAAAAAGCAACCAAAGATCAACAACAACAATAAAACTTACAAAAAGCAATCAGTAAAGTCTGTGAAGTCCATCAACTAATAGAAATCGCAAAATCTGTCTCGTTAAAATAGTTCACAGACAGTGTCTTATCAGTGAGGAGATTGTATCTTTCGTGTAAAGCACGCGACTATATCACTTATTAGACTCGCAAATGTTCAAGCGTTGAAGGTTCGTTTTGATAGTCGATTATCGAATTAGTAACTAGGTAAGTAAACAAAAACACCTACTTTTTCACCAGTGGCGAACATAAAACCTCATGTGACTTTAAATTTCTCTGACCTTTTTCACCACTTAAATAACTTTTGCATAAATACCACTATAGTTCAAATAATGAGACTTATAAAAGTTATTGACTAAGTGTACAAACGCTAGTCAGCCAATTTTTGTTTAAGATAAAACCTTAATTATTTGGCTACATGGACTTTCGGTATGTACGAAGAAAATTGAATGAAGCTCATAAACCAAAAAAAAAAAAAAAAAAAATAGAAAAGGGAAAAAAACAGTGTATCTCAAAATAGATGCAATCCATTAATATGATAATTCAAATTGCACCAAGTCGTTTTTCATCTGAGTCTTAAAAAGCAATCATATCCCATCAGAAAAGTCCAACCTGATGATATGGGCAAAAATCGATTGACTTTATCCAACAGTGCACGTGAAAGACCAAGTTCTTGGGAACATCTTCGGAGGGACTTTTTCGGACTCCTTCCCACAGAATCTCTCATTGTATCCACATTGTCAAGACATCTTGCATTCAACTTTCTGTCAGATCTGGAGTTTTCTGTCTTCTGGTTGAGGTTGTTTACTGACCCTGTAGCTTGAAATTTGTGTACCTAACGATAAATTTGGCTTTTCTAGGGATAATTGTTAAGTTAAACTTCCTGCAAAATTTTGCTCGCACAGTTTTGTCTCCAAATAAATAGTAACAAAAATATTCTTCCTCCCTTGTTCAATGCATTGTGATTAAGGATTAATAATTGTTATTGTATACTATTTTCAAATCTGAAACAAAAAAGAACACATTATTATTAGTAGAGTTATTAGCAGTCACATGGGCCCCATGTATATTGAGACACCCTGTATTAGTACAGTTACTAGCAGTCACATAAGCCCCATGTATATTGAGACACCCTGTATTAGTACAGTTATTAGCAGTCACATAGGCCCCACGTATATTGAGACACCCTGTATTAGTACAGTTATTAGCAGTCACATGGGCCCCATGTATATTGAGACACCCTGTATTAGTACAGTTATTAGCAGTCACATATGCCCCATGTATATTGAGACACCCTGTATTAGTACAGTTATTAGCAGTCACATGGGCCCCATGTATATTGAGACACCCTGTATTAGTACAGTTATTAGCAGTCACATGGGCCCCATGTATATTGAGACACCCTGTATTAGTACAGTTATTAGCAGTCACATGGGCCCCATGTATATTGAGACACCCTGTATTAGTACAGTTATTAGCAGTCACATGGGCCCCATGTATATTGAGACATCCTGTATTAGTACAGTTACTAGAAGTCACATAGGCCCCATGTATATTGAAACACCCTGTATTAGTACAGTTATTAGCAGTCACATGGACCCCATGTATATTGAGACACCCTGTAAAATAAAATAAAAATCAAGCAAAATATATGCTCCCTACAATTCAACACGGTGGCGGATGTATAATTTGGGGGGATTTTGCTGCTTCCGGACCACGAGAACAACTCAGAACACAGGGTGTCATGGATAAAGAGCAGTATTTTGGTATTTGGGTATTCTTAAAAATAAAGTAAAAAAAGTGCATGAAAGTTGTCTTTGGATCGTCAATGAATCTTCAAACATGATAATAACTCCAAATCATTATCATCTTGTTGTGCCACTAGCACAGATTTCCATGACTCTCTCACGCAATTCTTCTCTATCGTCCATCGCTTCCTGCAGATTTTCTAGACTACATCCCGTGTCTATACAGAGCTGTTCTTCCGTGTGAAGGGGTCCGTAGGAGCACTCAAAATATACGTCACGAATCCTTTTGAAATACTTATGGGACAGCGAAATTAAGGAATTGATTTATCCTGCACAACGTCTCGTCCTAAATTTCATCGAAAATTTATCGGTCTATTGGAAGAAAAAATTAGACGACAAAAATCTTTCGAATTTAGAGAAGTAGAAGCCACGAAGGTGTACACAAGAGTATATCGCTTATGGACGAGCAAAGGAAAAACGACCAGCTAGAATCTATATACAACAGCTCTGTGCTGATACAGGATATAGCCTAGAAGACCTCCTGGGAGCGATGGACGATAGAGACGGGTGGCGAAAGAGGGTCATGGATATCCGTGCTGGCAGCGTGACATAGTGATGATGAGAAGCTACAAATTCTATCTGAAAAGTTATCTGGTTGTGATATGTGAGTTATCATATTTACCAACCCCTCTGCTCGGGCAGGATATAACACAAGGTCAATTTTTAAGCGGGGTTTAACAGGTGTGAATTCAGAGTTTTCCTTCTCCTAGACTAGTTGCCTCACCAAGGCCAAAGAACCCAGTCTGTCCTACCCATAGCTGGAGGGAGAATAATTGGATTCATACCTTTCCCAAGGGTATTAGTGCTATGGGAAATGCAATCAGTCTCGTCCAGGATTTGAACACGTGTCACCGTGTCCATTTCCTTCGACGATAACCGTTACACCACGGGCACCTCCAATATGTGATATGTGAGTTATGATCGGATTGTGGTTTGGTTGTTTAATGTCATATCAGTCTTGTTGCTGAATCTATCCTTCTAAAAGAACAGTAATGGCACTATTTAACCCATAGCAAGGAAGATAATGTGGTTCATGGCTTTGCCAAGGGTATTTGTCCGAAAGTAAACGTAATACGGCGACTGGGGTTCGAACTCGCTTACTACGATTCCACAGCCTAGCACTTTAACCGTTACACCACAAGGACACCCTCTCCGATCAGGTAGTGTTATCATATAAAAATAAAGTTGGAAACCGTATTCGAGGGTGATCAGAAGGCTCCATTTTCAACAGCTACTACACCGATTGATCCATTTTACACCTGATACGTATCTTATATTGCTGAGGGTTAAGCAAGTAGGTATCAAGTATCATTTTTAAAGTCTTTGGTATGACGCAACATGGGATTGAACTCTACCCACTTGGCCAATGAGCCGGTTATCATATTTTACGATATATTTCGAGTATATAACTTTGATCTTAGCTTTCCGTAACAATTGTATTTTTCCACATGCTTTTGTTTAGACCGCCTCTTTCTCAGGTCGTTCATCTATGATCCCAGAGGAACGAACAAAGAACACCGGGCAAAGAATAAAAAACTCCGTCAAAAGCACTTGAAATGCTTCAGCTAATAATAGAGATGATAGCATGCCACTCAACTGTGTTTTTGAGAGGTAAAGTACCTCAAAGAGAGTCACGAAGAGGTGAATGATGACTCGCGGATCGAGAGGCTTTCAGCAAGCAAGACTGGGGTCAACGTCAAGCAGATTAGGCAGGTGGCGTGTTGCGATCGTCGGTCGACAGTTCGAATGGTCGCAAGTCAGCTGGATATGAAAACATGCTTGGAAGATTATATTCAAATCTTCGGTGATAATCTTCCAAACCATATCTCGACCTCAGGGGTGATTTGAATCCGTTGATATGATTGGTTTAAGAAGTCATGTGATCAGATGACATAGTTTGAACATTTAGTTTGTTCCAAGACGTCGCCTAACACACATTTGCGATATTGAATGTGACATAATTTGTATCTACATTGAACCACTCTCCGATGTACAATTCTGTTATGTATTAAAGAAATAATACTTGAAGCTGAGCACGCAAGTAGATTGGTTATTCTTCCTGACAGGAAATGTTGTCGGAATTATGGGTAATCGAAAACAAGTGAGAGTGAAGGCGATAAAGAACTCTAGTACGAGAGAGGGAATCATCATTTGTGAAAATTTGCACATGGAATTTTCACATAGATTTGAGGTATTACAGCTTTATTCATAGATAGGAGAGAGAGAGCTAATGATTCTGATATTAACTGTACGTTCAAGTTGATAATAAACTTTGTACACAGACTTTGGGCCACATATTTTTTTACTTCCATAACAGTTATGGACGTAGTGGCTAATGTGCTAAACTGCAATATCATAGTAAGCGAGTTCAAACACCAGTCTCGTTACCCCGTTCACTTTCGATCTAATAGCCTTAGAAAAAATTCCAACAAATTTATCTCTCCTACCAGCTATGGGTTAGATATTACCACTACTGTTCTTGTACAAGGATGGCTTTGGCTTTAGATAAGCCTCTAAAGTTGATATGCCATTAAAAACAAAGAAATTATGCCAAATCATAATAATAAGCTTCTCTAGTTCAGAGGTTACATTTTTTGTCATTTATTTCGATATTTAGCTCTATCGATTATCTAACAATAAATTATTACAGTGAGGAGGAGTCTCCCATAGCGTGGTAGCTGACGTACTGAACTGTAAATCATAGTGAGAAATTTCGAATTCGAGTCTCACTATTAGGTTCACTTTCGGACTAATACCTTAAGTAACGGTGTCAACCCTCTCATCCCCCGCAACTATAAGTTGAATTGTATCATTACTTTTTTTCTACAAAAATGGCTTTGGCATTAAATATCCAACGAGGGTTGATATGCCATTAAACAAAGAAAGAAACTAAGCATAGATTATTGTAATAACCCAGTACTTGGATCGCAGATGTATCAAACATCTGTGAAGGCATGATTGGGAGGTCACAGGTCAAAGGTCAAACGTTGTAATTATCGAAGGAAAGTCAGAGAAGAGTAACATTCGATTAGGCGTTCGTTCGGAAGTTAGAATACCGTCATGTGGTATTCGAGAGGTAGAAGAATGAAGTCAAATTGTTGTGGGCTTTAGTAAAACCGCCCGACCCTTTCAGGAGGCAACGGCTTATTGATAAGAGAGTGTCTTTTTTTCCTTCATTGACAAGGCAAAGTCACACTTCATGTTTTTGAGATCTGACATATAATGTCACATCTTGAAATAAACGTGATTGTTTTCGTGACCAACGTATTATGTCGTTCCTTTTCGCCATCGGGATCAAGTGACAACCTTTGAGACATCTCAGCATATTACTCAATCTATTTTTATAGTAAAATCGTATTCGATGGTTTTTTTACAGTTAAATACTTTCCAATGTATTTTTAAAGTAAAATAATTTCCAATGCATTTTTATTGTAAACCATTCCCAAATCTTTTTTATGATGAATCATTTCCGATACATTTTTACAGTAAAACCATTTCCAATACTTTTTTTTAATTATAAAATCATGTTCAATGCATTTATTTTATAGTAAAATCATTTACAATGTTTGTTTTTTTATAGTAAGACAATTTTCAACGCTTTTTTAACTGTATTAATTCAACTATTCTTCCTCCAGCTATGATTAGATAGTAGGGCAGACTGTGTTCTTTTACTTGACTCTGAAAATTCTGAATCTAAATTAGTTACAGACCTGTCAGGCTATTCGTGAGCAAGACACACTACATGAGTTGCAACCCCACGACCAAACATGCTAATTCAAACCTTTCCTAAGGGTATCAGAGCTGCAATAAAACATTTGTCAGAATTTGAATGAGTAGTCGATAACCGTTACGCTACGAGCGCCTCCCACGGTTACTAAATTATGAATTGTTATATGAGACCCATGCTTTTGTTTGGTAAAGAAAAAGAAATTCAACACATGCGATTTTGGATATTTGAACTCTTATATAATGTTATCTGTGGTTTTTGTTAATCATATGATAAATTAAAATATACGACTAATTATCATTTTTTGGTAGGACCATGGAAATTCCACGGAAGGAAAAAATCAAATTTTTTTTTTGCCTTATCAACAAAAACGACAAACTTGTTCGACAGAGTTGTGGGTTCATTTGATAAAAGATTCTTCCAAACAACTCTTTTCAGTGGCAGTCTGTGAGCATATATTTCAAGAAAAAATAAAACAATATTCGGTCACATTAGGATAATAGATTTATTTCCATCCTGTTAAGAGCATTGATATGAATAAAAAATTCTGAAATAATTTTCTATAGGACTTCATCAAATCCATAGGAAAATAAAAAAATGAATTTTTTTAAATTTTAAAATTTTTTATTTTCCTATTGGATCCAGTCGAGCTATTAGGTTCACTTTTAGAAAAATACTCTGGGAAAAGTATGAACCGCCTAATCCTCCCGCTACTGTTTTAGACGGATGGATTTGGCATAAAATAACCCAAGAAGGTTGATATGCCATTAAACAACCAAACAAACTATAAAATGTGCTTTTATCGGCAAGGCTTGGGCTCGAGACAAGGTAAACTTTGCCGTTTAAGAATATCCCAAATGATTGCTGGCAAGGTTGGAAGAACATCTGTAACGTTACGGGATCATAAATTTACATAGATGTTACATTTCGAAAAGTACAGCTCGATTCGTTGTTTCCGGTACGAAAAGTTTGTTACTGACTGCGTACATTTCATACAGCAGTCATCGAAACCCGAGACAGAGTTAGAGATATACTGTTGCTACATAGATAGTCTACCAGATCCATAGAAAACCTGACAGAAAAGCCTGACTTTGTGGGGCTCAATCTGTCGTCTTTGCGTCTGAACTGATCTGCTCAAACACTGACCTCTGGTTCAATTAAAGAAAACATCTTTTCATATATAACATATCCTTATTATTTCATTAGCTAGTCATTATAATAACACTCCCAGCTATGGTTTAAATAGTACCACTAATGTCCTTCTAAAAAGACAGCTTTGATATTAAATAACCAATAAAGGTGGATATGCCATTTAACAAAGAAACCATGATAATAACACGTTTCGTTAAAAAGTTTCCATGAACCTGACAGCTAAATCAGCTGTCAGTGAATTCAAAATGCTCCTACTTTAAACATCCTGTCTTCAACTCCGAGTTCAAAACAAAACCCGATTATGAGAAGATTTACGTGTGTATTGTAGAGTCGGCTGTGGTTGGCAGTGCTGGCTGTAGTCTAGCAGGAGTGTTAGCGATACGTACGGCTCAACGTTCGTGTTGAGTCGGTATTTATTGAGTGCCCCACCAAACGGCCTTTTTTTAAGGTGGGTCCGGGCGAGGGCCGTAGCCCAGACACACCCTGCAACCCCCAAAATGCCTCAGGCTCTGTCGGCATTCCTCAAAAAGGGGCATCTAATAAACCAAGCCCCTCCGAGGTTAGAGCTTGAGGGGACGGCCCGCCGAGGCTCAAGGATGCCGGTCATGGCGCGCTTGATATGAATCCCGGTTTCCTGGAATCCATGTCAAACGGCATCGACCTACTGTCACCGGAATCAGGAGACACCCGATCAGATCCGTGTATCGGTGAACACAGCCGACTGAAGTGTGTCCCGATAAACGGTGTCGCAAGGTGAGAGTTGGGCCACCTTCTGTTCTGCAGCGGCTTACCTATACTTAAATCTTTGCCGCGTGGGCATATTTGCATAGCACTTGCGAGTGTTGGCAAATATGTAAATCAATAAGCTGGCAGTATAACTGAGTAATTGTTATGCTGACCTATCTACACGACAATGAAATCTTCCTCCTTCATAAATACTTTGTCTATTTACTCTCGGAGAGTTTTTCTCCCAGTGAGGGAGCTCAATCAGCCACTGTGCTTCGTACCGAGGCTTTTCAGCGGACTGTCTGGCATTCGTGCCGGACGATCAATGCCCCATGGAAGAACTGAGGTCCCACTATAATCGACCTTCTGGTCATTGACCTTGTGTCAAGTCCTGTCTGGTGGGACGCAGAGACAAATATCGGCACGGGTCCGACCTTCCTCTCCCCTAACTTTAAGCGGTCATGTCTTGGGAGACTTGAGGCCGAAAGGCCTCCAATTTCGGCCGGGCCACCTTCGGGTGAGTAAGCTGCAACACTAACAAGCAGTCCATGTACCGCAGACTTGAGGCCCAAAGGCCCCCAGCTTCGGCTGGGCTACCTTCGAGTGATCGAGCTGCAGTATTAACATCTTTGTCACCTTTTTACGGAACTGAACCTCTCTTTCCAGTTTAAGCAATAACTAGGCATTCGTGCCTCGACCATGTTTGGCTCATCAGGCCGAAGACGTGCAAAGTAAAGCAGGGCTGGTTCCACGGCTGGTTCCCGGCCTTCCCCTCTCCTAATTCTCACAATAATCGATCTTCGGGTCATTGACCGTGTGCTAAGTCCTATCTAGTGGGAGACAGAGACAAATATGCCTCCAAGCGAGGAAGCACGATTAGCCACTGCTTCATGCGGGGGCTTTTCAGCGAACTGTCTGGCCATCTGTGCCGGACGGTCAATGCTCCATGGCAGACTTAAGGCCTAAAGGCCTCCAGTTTCGGCTGGGCCACCTTCGGGTGGGCGAGCTGCATCATTGACACCTTTATCACCCTTGTATAGCACTGGACCTTGCTGTCCAGTTTAAGCTATTATCAGGCATACACGCCTCCAGCTAAGCCCATCAGGCCCACATTGCACTAAATGGGCCGATGACCAGCATAGTCCTGCAGGGCTCGAGCTTCGGCTCGTTCCCGACCTTCCTCTCCCCTAAATCCCCCCCTATAATCGACCTCCGGATCATTGACTTTGTTTTAAGTCCTATCTGGTGGGAGGCAGAGACAAATATCGACTTTCTCCCAGCAGCGTATGCACTACTCTCCGGGAGGCACTGGGCTGGGACACATTTCGGTCAGCAGCGTTGGTAGGTCCACGGATCTGGTCGGGTGTGTCCTGGTTCCAGTGGCAGTCGGTCGAGGTTTGCCTTAACTGGCATCCTCGAGCCTCAGCTGGCCGTCCACCCAGGCTCAAATCCACCTTGGAGGGGCAAGGTTTATCGCCTGACGCCTGAAGCGACCCTTTTTAAGGGAATGCTAACGGGGCCTGAGACATTTTGGGAGCCGCTGGGTGTGTCTGCGTTACGGCCTTGTGCCCTGACCAACCTAAAAAAAATCCTTGTCCCACACTCGTCCGGTTCGGCAGACGTACGCCAAATACCGACTTTTTCCCAGCAGTCAAGCCCGATGGTTTTGGACGGACACTTCTACCTGCTGTACTAACACTCTTATTTTGTATATATGTTCTGATTATTCAATACACTTGTTCCACCTACTTTCTCTTCTTCTGTGTCATCTTTTTGGCCCCTAACAGGCCAAGTATTTGTCGCTGCCTCCCACCAGACACGACTTGACACAAGGTCAAAAGCCCGAAGGCCGATTAAAGTGGGGATAAAGGGGAGGGGAGGTCGGGAACGAGCCGAGACTCGAACCCTGCTTGTCTGTGCTGCTCATCGGCTCACTTAGTGCAATGTGAGCCTGATGAGGCAAGCAGTTTCACGAACCCAAATGTGGGTCCGGGCACGTATGCCAGTTTGCTGCTTAAACTAGACGCATGGTCTAGTGCCGTACAAGGGGGACAAAGGAGACAAAAATGCAGCTCGCCCACCCGAAGGTAGCCTAGTCGAAACTAGGTGCCTAATTAAAGGCCCCAAGTCTGCCATTGTTCCTTTTCCAGGGCCACGCTCCGGACCGAAGTCCTGAACAGGCCCCGGGGCGCTCGCCGCAGTAATGTTTTCCCATAACCACACGTGTATGACACGTGCATGTAAGTAAGTACTGACCTTTAATAAATGGAAGCCTGCGGCCAAGCCTTTAATGAGACTTCTACTTCAATTCAAATTTTCTAGTCAACTTACAATTTTACCAAAACATATAAAATAACCACCTAATATAATTAAGTATCATCATCCCACTTATCTGTAGGGAGGATATATAGATAAGCATAATGATCGAAAGAACAAGTAGAAGCATGATATAGATTTTGTTAAATAAAATCAAATCTTTTCACTGAACAGAGTCCCCGTGGCGTTAATGAAACACGATGGTATCAACTTGAATATGAAATATTCAAGAATAACAACAGGTGACTGTGTTAATCAGATCGAAAAAAAAAACACTTTTTAAAAAAATTTCAAACTGTCTCCAATCCTAGCAGTCCGACGCAAACACGAGGGAGGGAGGAAGATCTTGTAAGGGTCTATGAACGAATCTCACTTTCAGCTACTAGAAGACACCCACCCCGACCAGATCAACGTCAAACCCAAGTTGTCGCTTTGAGTTTCAAATTTCAACTGCCTTCTCAACGGCCGATCATGAATTATCGCTCGTATCTTAAACTTTCATTATGTTTTTCTTTAATTTCCATCAAACTTATCACACGACATGAATCCATTTTTTGTACATCCGGGTTTCCGGGGGCCCACTATGTAATTTTAACAGGAGCTGATAACTTGTTCAACACTTGTGTAAGTGTTTGACTTTTCCAATTTGACTTAAATTACCTTACTAAGTTACAACCTGACCAAACTAAATAAAAATATAATTCATCATCATCATCATCATCATCATCATCATTATCTCGTGTCGCCAGCACAGATATCCCCGACCCTCTTTCGCCGCTTCTCCCTATCGTTCATCGCCTCTGGTAGGTCTTCAGGGCTACATCCCGAATCCTCACCGAGCTGCTGTATGTATGTTCGAGCTGGTCGTCCTTCTTTTGCTCGGCCATTTACTACCAACATTTTTTACACTCATCAAACAACCACAATTTTTTTTTTATCATAGACAAACATTTATTAAAACTTATATAATGATATTTAACGATTTTTCTTTTTTTTTCATAGTTTTTCTCCTTCCTAACTTGTAATAAATCTGTTATCTATTTCTCTCTCGTGTTGCGATAAAAAAAAACAACAATAAAAACGATTACAAAAACAAGAAGACAACAACAACAACAAAACAAGAATAAAAAACAGCAATTCATAAGAACACACAAAAAACAACAACAAACAAATGAAATAATTAAAACAGTTAAAAAAGATAATGACTCAATTCGTATCGATCTTTTCTTTTTCTTTTTCTCTTTTCTTTTTTTTTTTTTTTGTTTTCATGTTCATTTTATTTTTTTGTCTGTTTATTTCTTTCTTTTTTCTTTTCAAAAACGAAGCAGTCATGTTCTTTTCACACTTTTCTCTTTTTTTTTTTGTTCTTAACTTAGCTCTTACCAAAATTTCAAATGCTTTTTCCCCTTATCGTGAATCACTTCTTTCTTTTCTTTTTTCTTTTCTTCCGATACAATGACTTAATATCTGTTTTACGGTAGTAATAATTATAGATTTTATTTTTTGGTTTGTTTTCTTTGTTTTTTTTGTTTTTTTCACAGTTCAATTGCTCAAACTCTGTTCTTTTCTCCTGATTTATTTTGCCCAGTCGGCTGAAGTGGGGAGGTGTCTGTAGAATATACCCACTGCACTTCTGCAGAGGGGTATCTCCCCGTAACGAGGTGCACGTGGTGTAATGATTATCGTCGTAGGAAATGGACACGACGACACGAGTTCAAATCCTGGACGAGACTGATTGCATTTCACATAGCACTAATACCCTTGGGGAAGGTATGAATCCAATTATTCTCCCTCCAGCTATGGGTAAAATAGTAGGGCAGACTAGGTTCTTCAGCCGTGGCGAGGCAACTAGTCTAGGAGAAGGAAAACTCTGAATTCAAACCTGTTAAACTCCGCTTAAAAATTGACCTTGTGTCATATCCTGCCCGAGCGGAGGGGGTTGGTAAATATGGTAACGAGTGACTTCAGTTGCCTGGGGTAGGGGGCTACAGAATACACCAACTGCACTTCTGTAGAAGGGTAACCCTCTAACGAGTGTCTTGTGTAAAGAGTAGTTTTAATATCGAGTTTATTCAAGTTGTTTATTATGCTGTTAGAAAAAGAATTGTCTGGCAAAGTTATGAATGTATATAGGGACTAGTTTTATAAGATTGTAAGTTGGTATTAGTTCAAGGTTGATTCTTATTGTGGATTCTGAGGGCTTCAGATTTAGCAAAGTGTATAAAAGAATTGGGATATAGAAGGTTATGGTAGAGTGTTGCTGGATTCAAGTTCATATGTAAACTTTACAGAAGGTTCTACATTGTTCAGTCTGTCAGTGATGCCCTGTATATCAAGATCTTGTGGATAGATAATCCAACAACACTTTGCCTTTTCTGGACATCTTACTTATTAGGAATATTAACAAACTAGAATTCAAGGTTTACCGTAAACCCACCTGTAAAAACGACCACATACATTTTTATTCACTCCACAACAACAAAACCAAAAGACGTATCATTACAGGTTTATATATATATATATATATATATATATATATATATATATATATATATATATATATATATATATATATATATATATATATATATATATATATATATATATATATATATATATATATATATATATAACAAAGCATGCGTGATTATCGTACCGGCTCATTAGCCGAGTTGCTAGAGTATTCACCAGTAGTCCGGGAGACCTAGGTTCAATCTCTGGTCGAGTCATACCAAAGACTTTATAAATACTATATATATATTTTTTTTTTTTCGAATCATTCCTTGTTTTCTACGAAGTTTAAATCCTATAAGTCTGTTTTTTTTAAAAAATATATATACGGAAAATCTCTCTCTCTCTCTCTCTCTCTCTCTCTCTCTCTCTCTCTTTATATATATATATTTGCTTTGATACACACACATACGCATACACACACATATAAAATATATATATATGTATACACACACACACACACACACACACATATATATATATATATATATATATATATCAGAAGATTTGTAATTACCCGGATGTCAGGATTGTACATGAAACCCTGAAATCCAAAAGCAATCCTTCTATCTCTTAGGTATCCATTAAAAGCCAATCCAAAAACAAAATCATTTGGCCCAATTGCAATAAAGGAAATTGACTGTAATTTATTCATCAATATTCACTGATATTGCCTTATTCGCTTCCCAATGTAATCGATAACATGGTGTTACATTCATTTCGCTGTGGATCTCGCTATAATTATCTAAGCGAAGCATCTTTCTCTATTGCTGTCGGTCTACACTTGAACAGACAGAAAAATTAATTACTAATGCATTCGTCTTCTTGCTTTTCTAAATATTTCTTACAATGCGTACAAAAAAAAAAAAAAAAAAAAAGGGAAAAGAATACAAAACAACAAAAAGTACATTCCTCTGTAGAATGCTTTCATGTAACGGAAAACATGTACAACACAATTTAGATAAAGATGATTTTATACAAGGGTGTAGGAAAAAGTATTTATGAATTTTAAAAGCATTTATTTGAAAGCTAATTACAAGGACACATGGCCCAATTATTATTATTATTACTACTACTACTACTACTACTACTGACTACTACTACTACTTCTATTATTATTATTATTATTATCTCATTAGACTTTTTCACATCGGCGTTAGATGATGGTCTTTCATTAGAGTTTGAGTGACAGCAAGTCTTTTCAAGTCTCCGGGACTCTTCACAGTATTTTGGCCGTTCTCAATAATGTAGTAGTTTGGATGGTCTCCACTCGTCCGCCAACTTCCAAGTCCTCCTGTCCCTTTGGTAATCCTTTAGTTACCGTTCCAAACGCACCAATTACAATTGGTATAATTGTCACCTGCATGTTCCATAGTTTTTTGAATTCCCTAGCAAGGCCGAAGTACTTATCCTTCTTTTCACATTCTTTCACTTTTATTCTGTGATCAGCCGGGACAGCAAAGTCAACAATTTTACAAGTTCTCTTTTTTGTGGATTATTATTATTATTATTATTATTATCATTACTGGTGAGTTTTTCACACAAACATTAGATTATGGTCTTTCATTGGAGTCTGAGTAACAGCAAGTCTCCTCAAGTCTCCAGGAATCTTCTCAGTATTCTGGTCAATCTTAAAACTGTAGTTTGAATGGTCTCGGCTCATACTCCGATTTCCAAATCTTCCAGCCCCTCATTAAACCTTTTAACTCCCTAACTACCTTCCTTTTCCATAACTTTTTTTTTGTTCTTTGGCAAGTACTTTGTGGTCTGCCAGGACGGCAAAGTCTACAATTCGCCAGGTTCTCTTTCTTATGCTAATTATTATTAGGTCTGTTCGTCTGGCCGGGATTAGGCGATTTGTTCGTATCTCAGAATCGCAGAGAATTTTATATCATTCTCCTTCACGGATTCTGATTTATGCATATACTATTTATCTGTATGGTCAAATTTCAATTTCTTGCACAGTTCCCAGTGATCACCTTTCCCACCCAGTCGTGTCTTGTCTTATACCCTTTCTGTGCTAGTTTATTGCATTTGCTTATCATGTGAGTGATCGTTTCGTCTCTCTCACCACATAACCTACACTTGCTATTTTGTTGCGTCCCATCTATTGAACAGAGTTGATCCTCCTGGTGTTGTTTGAGAACGTCGCTCACGAGTTCATCCTTGTTTCTTAAGCAGTGTCCTGCATGTCTTGTTCGTCTGATTCGGATGGTTTTAGTGATAGCAGGTTGGTGGCCGTAAAGTTACTATTTTGGGGAATGTTGCTTCCAGGATTGTTCAGTATAGCTCGTAGCATTCTTGTGCAAATTATTATTATTATCATTTACTCCTTGAAAGTTTTTCCCATCAGTTTAGCTGATGGTCCTTCACTGGAGTTTGAGTGACAGTAAGACTCCCCAAGTCTCCAGCACTCTTCTCAGTATTCTGACCGTTCCTAATAATGCTGCAGTTTGGATGGTCTTTACTCGTCCTCTTATTTCCAAATCTTCCAGCCCATTTAATAATCCTTTAGTTACTGTATCAAAAGCACTTATTACGATAGGTATGTCACCTTCATATTCCATAGATTTTTCAATTTCCTAGCAAGGTCCAGGTACTTATCCTTCTTTTTACTTTCTTTCAGTTTTATTCTGTGGTCAGCCAGGACAGCAAAGTCGACAATTTTGCAAGTTCACTTTTTTGTTGATTTTTATAAGGTCTGGTCTTCTGGCTGAGATTAGGTGATCCGTGTGTATGTCAAAGTCCCATAGGAGTTTATGTGTGTCATTTTCTAGGACAGATGCTGGGTTTTGCATATATCATTTGTTCGTATGGTCAAATTTAAATTTCTTGCACATCTCCCAATGGATCACCTTCCCGTCCAGTCGTGTCTAGTCTTATACTGCTTCTGTGCTAATTTGGTGCATTCACTTATTATATGATTGATGGTTTCATCTCTGTCACCGCATAGCCTACATTTGCTATTTTGTTGCGTCTTATCTATTCTCGCTTTGATATGATTGGTTCGTATGGCGTTGTTTTGTGCTGCTATTAGGAGAGATTTTGTTTCTTCAAGTTTTCTTTTCTTAGCCGCGTCCAGGTTTTCTAGTGTTAGATGTTGTTTACAAGTCGTTTAAGACGCCCATAGAGTTGTTTTTCTTCCCATTTTCCCCCTAATTATTGTTATTCTGTTGTCCTTGCGAGTTTTTTCACTCAAATTTTAACTGGTAGTTTTTCACTGGAGTCTGAGGACTCTTCGAAGTATTCTTACTGATCTTGACTGTGCTATGATCTAGATGATTGGAAGGGACCTTTCTGGATCAGAGTTCGTTGCTTTTTCTTGTTTATTCTTGCCGAGATAACCTGTTGTGGATGAACCTGAATTTTTAAAACCAGAATCCATGTCCGCCATCGTGGCCTGGTGTCTTCGAACTTGCCACTTTCTTGAGTGTTGCTCTAAGTGAGCCATCGGAGCCTTCTTCAAGTCCTTACAGATTTTTTTCAGGTTATTTATCCATTTGACCTTCCTGTTATGTTCTTTCTGTTCCCATATCTTGCTCCAGGTAAGACCTGACAACGAGGCCACCTGTCGGCCGTGGGTGGGGTCCCGTAACATTGAAGGACTGTATGATGGAGGGTGAACTGTCCTTGAGCCTGCAATCGTATGGTTAAGAGACTTGCAATACACCACATTGGCCCCTAATGGACTTGACGGGCCATCGCTTTAGCCCGATCGAATCAATCATCTGGTCGCCTCAAGTATTCGCATCTATATTTTTAGTCGCAGTCGTATTCGTCATTTGATCTTTAGCCCTTAAAGCTGTAGAACACGCTGACTGCATCTCTGCTGAGGGATAAGACCCCTCTATCAACAAGTGTCCTTTGATATGACACTGAACCATCTGATGGTGAGCGTCAAATCTGGTAGCTTTGGAGAATGTGCAGTTCTCCTTCATTACTATTACTCCTAGGTCCACTCCGACCTGGAGTTATCGTCCTCGTTAGAGTCCCATTTCTCGGTCAAATAGAAATATTGAATAATTTACTAGATTTAAAACCATCAAATTGAATTTTTAGTTTTAAAACCATTTAATAGAATTATTAGTTTTAAATAGCAATACTTGAAAACATTTAACTGTGTGCTAATAAAAGTACTGATATTTGATTGCATACTTGAAATCAGTTAATTGTGTGCGAACAGATGAGTTCTGGCTCATTTAGAAATAATGTTTCCGACAAACTATTCGTTTGAAAATCAGACATATTAAATATATTTGTATAAACAGGATTTGGCATTAAATAAACTATAAGGGTTGATATGCCATAAAACCAACCAACCATTCAACCAACCGGGACAACAAGCATACGTTTATTTGTATCTATATTTAACATTTTTCCTGTGTAGTCTACTGTGCTTTAATCACAGATGTGACTTGGTGTTTTTCCAAGACAGAAAACCTTCAGCGGGTCAAACAATTCTTTATCTTATTATTATTATCATTACAAACGCGTCTGTAAAATAATTAGAGTGATTAATTGATTATATTGATTATTTTATTTCTTTGGTAAAATTGTAAGTTAGCCAAGGACTTTGAATTTAAGTGTAGTTCCTCGAAAAGGTCAAACGCGTGCGCTGGTGGCGACCAGGTTTAACACTTCACGTCAAAATAACGTTGGGGAAGACAGGATATGGATGATAAACAAACCAAGGCTTGTCAACTGACGTGAGGAAATAAGTGTGGAAATAAGTGT
>OY757939.1:37063331-37085831 GCA_963585895.1 Sepioteuthis lessoniana
TGACTGATGCATTTCAGTATTGATCGCAAAAAAGCCTTTATTGCATTTTGTGTAGCAGCACCTTATAGCTTTCTTTCCTTTTCTCTTTGTAACTTAGTCATACATTCAAGTTTGTCTGAAACAGTCAATGTAAAAACCAGACGATAAGTTGACGGAGTTGGCGCATGCGCCATGAAATCACACAATAAAGTCGAGTGCATCGATTAGCGTGATATACAAGTGCATCGATTCGATTATTCAAAAGTGTGCGCACATGAACCCACGTCTTTCGTGTCCTGTTAATAACTGTGTCTAAAATCTGAAAAAAGAAAGAGAGAACTGAATATCTGTATGCGATTAGCAGTGAAGATTCACAGGTTGGGAAGTTTGGCCGGCAGATACCGCGGCCATACTCTGTCAAAAGCAGCAATATCTGCAGCAAAGCGTCCAATAATAAATGAGTACAAGTAACTGCAAAAGTAACAGTTTGGGAGGATTCTTTTTGGGACAGCTTATCAACTTCTTCGTAACTTTCCAAAGAGGTAGACAAACTTTTGCATCATTGTTTTTTTTTAGTGTACTAAGATGCATAACTTGTCTGCCTGCCATGCAAAAAGGAAATTACGCACCGACATCTTGTACATTGGCTTTCCTCTAATATATATATATATATATATATATATGTGTGTGTGTGTGTGTGTGTGTGTGTGTGATCTGTAAAAAAGTAACGAGTCTGACGCAGTATTTATCAAGATAGAAAAGAAAAGTGAAATGTAAATTTTTCCTTTAGCATGAGGTGTGTTGAAAAAGTATCGAGGCTGAAGCTGTATTTGCGTAGACAGAAATGAACGATAAATGAAACGTTAATTTTCTTCAAAATACAAGGTGTGCTGAAAATGTATTGAGACTGAAGACAAATGAACAATGAATAAAACGTTAACTATGAACTACAACCATATCAACCTAACTCTCCGGATTTTGCTCTATCAGACGTCTTCCTTCTTCCTAAACTTTAATTCAAACTGCATGGTCACTTTTTTGAGAAAAAGGAGTTTTAGAAGGGTTAAAAAAGAATCAGGGAGGTTTTTAGAGTTAAAAAGGAAACAAAGAGATGTAATATATTGTTGTTGTGGGTCTTAGTATGTTTGTAGGCTTAAGGACAACATCAGATGTGCGTTTTTTAGCTAGGGCATCTTTATTCTGAATGGGAGTGTGTGTGTGTGTGTGTGTGTGTTCCTACACCAAGGGGTTGTAATCTTGCGCGTAGAGAAATTGTCCATGATATTACTACAAGAGATATTTATAGGGTCGGGATAGAAGCAAAGAGTTTTTGTAGGGTTAAAAAGGAAGCAAGGAGTTTTTGTGGGTCCAGGATGGAAATAAGGAGTGTTTTGAAAGTAAGGATGGAAGCAAGGAGTTTTTGGAAAGTCAGGATAAAACAAGGATTTTTGTAGGGTCAAGATGGAACCAAGGAGTTGATGGAGGGTCAGGATGGAAACAAGGAATTTTTGGAGAGTCAGGATAAAATAAGGAGTTGTTGTATGGTCAACATGGAATCAAGGAGTTTATGGAGGGTCAAGATGGAAACAAGGAGATTTTAGAGAATTGGGATTTTACCTTTTTTCGTAATAGGATTGAAAAGTTTGTGTATTGTTGAATTAAGTACATTTAGGTCAATGGAGACTATATAGGAATATAGTGAAAACCTGTCTTGTTTTTCCGAATTCTTCTGGGTGAGGCTTAGAACTTTTTGAAAGAACCTAGTCGGTGTCTTGAAAAAGTATTGAAACTAAAGCTGTATTTATGAAGCCAAATAAACAATGAATGAAACGTTAATTTTCTTCAAAATAGTCCCCTTGATATTCAACACGTGTATTTCTGTGAGATTTTCATTATTAGAACCAACTCTTTTGATAAAATTATCGACCGATAAAAGTTCTCGCAGACTTCAATAAGCAGAATAGCAATGCCAAATTGAAAAGAAAGATGTTTCTAACAAAAGAAATTTCAATAGAAAAAATCGAAACAGCCGTAAAACTTATTCAAGAAGGCTGTCCACAGTGGAACTTGGCGTTGGTTGTTGCTAGCCATGTCTAAAATTTGGTGTAGATATAATAGAAATGGCTAAAAAAGGAAAATATACAGGTAAAGCATAAAAGACATCGGAGCATAAGACTGGAATATTCAAAGCAAAAGACCCGGAATATTGAAAATGTATAAAAAGGCCCACCCAAAAATTAAAAAAAAGAACAAAAACTAAAACCAAACAAAAAACAAAAAAACTAACAAAACAAATGCACAAACAAACAAACAAAAAAACAAAATAAAAAAACAAACAATTTTAAAATAAATGGGTCAACAGAGAAACCAATTTTGGTGTCTTGAAGAATTTGGCTGAAACTCTGTAAGCAAAAATATTCATGAATAACAGTCCCAACATAAGTACGCCTCATATTTTCGGTTTCAGGGCTGTAGAGTTTGGCAATGAATAATAGCTAATGATATCCGATTTAATTGTAAAATATTCTAATTGAGAAAATCCTTATATATTTGGTTTCGATGGAAACAAGGAGGTTTTGGAAGCTCAAGACGGTAACAAGGAGTTTTTGGCAGGTCAGGATGGAAACAAAGAGTTTTTGGAGGGTCAAGATGGAAACAAAAAGTTTTTTGGCAGGCCAGAATGTTAACAAAAGGTTTTTGGCGGGTCGAGATAGAAACAACGAGTTCTTGGAGAGTCAGGATGAAAACAAATAATTTTTGGAGGGCCATGATGTTAACTAGGAGTTTTTGGAGAGTCAAGATGAAAGCAAAGAGTTTATGGAGGGTCGGGATGGAAACAAGGTGTTTTTAGGGAGCCAGGTTAAAAGCAAGGAGTTTTTGGAGGGTTAGGATGAAATAAAGAGTTTTTGGAGAATCAGGATGTTATGTGATGGGACTTTCTTAAATAATCTGGTTATTGTACTGTGATCAGCTGCATATTCACCTTTCGCTCCAGATATGTTTTTGCTTACTTCCGCCACGTTATTGCTATTTTCGAACTCGTAAAGCAGAGGTTGCACGTTCATCGGATCAGCTTTTAAATCACAAACTGAACTAAATAGGTTACATAATATACGAGCCGCAAACAAATAGGTTCTAAAATATCGCAAAACATTCGACTTACTCAGGGAAATTGCCTTTTGACAATCTTTTCAGAAAATTAAAAGACCCTCTCCACCTTAAATCAATTTTTTTTACTCTTACTTGAAATCAAACCCCAGATGGTTTCGTTGGGTTTTATGGAATATCAACTAGTATTCGTTATTTAATAACAAATCCCGTTTATACATGTATATAAAATATATAGGATTTGGTTTGGTTTGGTTTTATGGCATATCAACAATTATAGGTTATTTAATGCCAAATCTTTTATATATATATATATTAAATGTACATTATTTGGTTGGTTTTGATTTTATAGCATATTAACCATTGTAGGTTATTTAATGCTAAATCCTCTTCATACGTATATATTAGATATATATGATTTGGTTTGGTTGGGGTTTTTGGCATATCAACGATTGTTGGTTATTTAATGCCAAATCCTCTTTATACGTATATATTAAATATATAGGATTTGGTTTGGTTTGGTTTTATAACATATCAACCATTGTAGGTTATTTAATACCATATCCTCTTTATACGTATATATTAAATATATAGGATTTGGTTTGGTTTGGTTTTATGACATATCAACAATTGTAGGTTATTTAATGCCAAATCTTTTTTATACATATATATTAAATATACATTATTTGGCTGGTTTTGATTTTATAGCATATTAACCATTGTAGATTATTTAATGCCAAATCCTCTTTATACATATATAGTAGATATATTTGATTTGGTTTGGTTGGGTTTTTGGCATATCAACGATTGTAGGTTATTTAATGCCAAATCCTCTTTATACGAATATATTAAATATATAGGATTTGGTTTGGTTTGGTTTTATGGCATATCAACCATTGTAGGTTATTTAATACCATATCCTCTTTATACGTATATATTAGATATAAATGATTTGGTTTGGTTTGATCTTATGGCATATCAAGTATTGTAGGTTATTTAATGTCAAAACCATATACATTAAATGTATATGGTTTGATGCAACATTAACGCAGGTGTTCGCACGCGCATGCACAGAGCGGACGTGTCACTCAGAGATGTCACAATAGCCCAGATGGGAAACGGGGCTACTGAGTGCGGGTGGCAACACGCACCAGAAGCGCGCGGAGGATTTTGGTGATTTTGAAAATGTCAGTTAGTTGAGTTGATTCCTGCCTCAGGAGAAGACGGTTGACTTTCGCTTGCTCGCGGAGGGCTTGCGACGGGTGCGCAGACGAAAAAGCCAGAATAGAAAGAATGTATATCTCTCTCCTTATGTCGAAGAACCTTTAAACTCAAAGGTAATAAAAAGTTTCGTACCTGAACTAAGAAGTCGTAAGTGTTTTCGTGTTTCGAGATTCCTATGTTCTATGTATATATGTTATGTAACAGTCTATGTACGTTTCACATATCCGTATCAGGGGTATGGTACACTTTGCACTCAGTTTAAATGTCAAACAGTTCTAATTGACCCGTTGCTAAGACTCTATTAGCTGCAACCACACTGGGTTAGAGTGGACTTGTGAATGATGGCAATGAATGGCCACTCCGCATTCCACAAAGCTCCAGTATTACTTGAGCCTCACTATCAAATTGTTTCGTGTCATATCCAGAGCACTCGTTGGGTGGGGGGTCTTACCCCTCTGCAGAGATTCAGACGGTGTATTCTACAGCTCCAGACATTGGCGCCTATGTCATTAACTTAGGTTATCAATATATACGTGGGAAGTTACCGGCCAGAGTTTATGGTGTGGCTTATAAATATTTATAAATAAGCAATTCAATCAACTAGAATATCTTTTATTTAATTATGGAATTGAAGTCTAGTGTGACAACATCAAAGTAGGATTCTTATATACCTTTATCCCAGTCGATTGAGGAGATGGCTGTAGAATACGCCGACTGCATCTCTGCAGAGGTGTAAGATCTCCTCCCTAACCAGTGCCTAGGATACACAACCATCAAAAGAGAAGCTAAAATACTGGACATTTGTAGAATAAGGAGTAGCCCTATATTGCCATTACTCCTCGGTCCACTCTGACCCGGAGTACTTTCTAGGTTCCCAATTATGGGTCAAACAGAAATATTCAATTATTTTCAATTCGTGAAAACATTTAACTATGTGCAAACAAATGTCTGATATTAAATTGAATTATTGGTATTACAAAGCAATACTTGAAACGATTAAACTGTGTGCAAATGAATAAAAAATGTTGAACAGAAAAATTAGTTAGTTGACTGGGTTGTATGGCATATGAACCTTTGCAGGTTATTTAACGCCAGATCCTGTTTATACATATTTTGAATATATATAATTTGTAAGCAAGTACAGTAAAATGATCAAACAGTTCTGAACTATACATAGGACCCTATCAGGTGCTGCTACATCATTCCGCAAAGCTCCAGAATTACTAGAGCCTCACAATCAGATTGTTTAATATCATATCAGGACTCTATCAGTGATGGAGGTGGGGGGGTCTTACCCCTCTGCAGAGATGCAGTCAGTGTATTCTACAGTCTGAGTTAAATTATTGTTAAATAGTAATACCTAAAAGCATTTAACTGTGTGCAAGTAAAACTATTAGTGTTAGCAATACTTAAAACTGATTAAGAGAATGCTGACGGCGCTCAAGGCATTTTTGGAACCACCAGGTTTATGGGAGCTACGGTCCTGCGCCTGGTACTCGCAATAAAACAGCCTTGTGCCATACTCGCGCGTATGTGGGGCGTTTGGCAAATACCGATATCCAGAGTTCTGACGTACCAAGAGTCCAGGTGTCGAATAGACGTCACACCGTACGCACCACCAACGCTCCAGTCCGACCTCAACTAACACTGGCGACCTCAGCCAACCCAACAATATGTATAAATACTATAATAAATTAAATATTCAGTATCCATCAACTGTTGAGAAATTAAATAACGTAAACTTTTAATATTTTTACATGTATTTCATTTTCAATTAACCGGCTCATTGGTCTAGTAGGTAGAGACCAAAGACTTTAGAAATGGTACTTGATACCTCCTTGCTTTACACTCATCAATATAAGGTACGTATCAAGGGTAAAGTGGAGCAATCCAGGGAAAGGAGTTGCGCTCTTCCCTACACCTCAGTGTAGTAGCTATTGAAAAGGAAGCTTTCTGGTCGCCCTCGACTATGGTCGCCAACTTTTTACTTTCATTTTCAATTGATCTGTTCTCAACTCGAGGTATTGTCAAAAAACATGTCGTCTCCGGGTGGAGCTGGCTATCGAATCGGGGTCGCTAAAAAGATTATCCCTTTCGTAACCCACTCCTACTTTGGTCAGTTAACAAAACAACAATTGTCTCTGTCGAAAGTAACTCTTTAGGTGGGGGAGGTACTTATATATAAGTGTTGGTAACTGCTTCCCACACCTCATACCTTCTTACAGGAGATTATAAATAACTAGACCTTTCTGGCTTCGTGTTCTAAGAAGTACACGTGGCTAGAATCATTCCATGAATGATCCAGTGCTTCAACAAGTAAGACTCCAATCTTTCACTCCCCACTTTTTTTTTTCTCAGTATTCATGAATGAACTATTTTTATATTCTTATATCACGAGAGTTTTTCTTAATCCGTAATACCTGGTGGTTTTCTCTTGAGTCAGATTTACAGCCAACCTCCTCATTTCTCTAGGACTCTCCTCAGTATGCTAGCCGATCTCAACTGCACTGTTGTCTTGGCAGTCTTAATTCTTCTTCGGGTTTTTAGTTCTCCCAGTCTCTTTTTTAGATTCTTTGGAATGGTTCCAAGAGCTCTAACTTTAAGAGAAGACTGAATTTTGTGAACCTTCCAGCTGACTACAGAGTTAGATTAAGTTAGTTTATTTGGCTTCATGGCATATTAATCCTGGCTCATTTCCACAGAGGGGTAAACTCCTGCAACGGGTGTCCTGTATGACACTAAACAATCTGATGGTGAGGCTCTAGTAATGCTGGAGCATTTATTGCCATCGCTCCCTGGTCCACTCAGGCCCGGAGTGGTAGAACCTGATAGGGGCCTATAAATGGGTCAAATAGAACTAAACTGGGTGCTTTTGCTAAACTGAATTGTTTGAAATAGAACTGTTTATTTGTACAAAAATGTATTTGGCATTAAATAACCTGCAATGGTTGACATGCCATAAAACCAAGCTAAACTAAATATTAATCCATGGTTATTATGTAATGACAAATCATGTCATACCAGTGGCCAGGGGCTGTAGAATACGCCGATTGTATATCTGAAGGGGGTTAGATCTCCTCTCCAACATGTGTGCACGAAAACATCTGATGGTGAGGCTCTAGTCCAGGAGATTTGGGGAATGTGGAGTACATCTTCATTCCCTTAGCCAACGTGGTCCGCTTGGTGGCCGAAAGGTCTGAACGTAAAGTTGGACGGGTTTCGATCCCGGCTTCGAGCGTCCTGCGTGTCTAGCCACACTGAAGAGTTCTGATAGAACGAAACAGTCTGTCTGTGGATGACTATATATATATATATATATTGTAATTTGCCCAGATGTAGAATACGCCGACAGCACCTCTACAGAGGGATATGACCCCACGCCAATGAGTGTCCTGGATATTACACTAAACAATCTGATGGGGAGGTACCAATGATGCTGGAGCTTTGGGGAATGCGGAGCTCCCCTTCATTGCCATTGCTCCCGGGTCCGCTCTGGCCCGGAATGGTAGCATCTGAATGGGCCCTATCTATGGGTTAAATAGAACTAACTACATGATTATTTATGATAAACTGAATTGTTTTAATTAGAACTGTTTGCCTAAACTGAATAGCTTGAAATGGAAATGTTTTGACAATTAAACTGGGTACTTACAGTTAAACTGCGTACTTATGCTAAACTGAGTTGTTTGAAATGGAACTGTTTTTGACATTGAAACTGCACTTACACTAAACTGAATTAGCTGAATTAGAACTGTTCTAGCTTTTACACAATTTGTTTTTATGGCACTGTTCAAGGCTGCCATCAATAACGATTCTGTTTCTCTTTTTAGTTTTCCTCTGCCTAGCCATATCCGGGTCAACTAATGCGCAATTTTATCTTAGTTTTTAGTTTGTCTTTTGAAGTGCTCATTATTTTATCTCTTCTGAGAGTTTCACACCAGTTTTAACTGGCGGTCTTTCGCTGGAGTCTAAGTGACAGCAAGTCTCCTCAGGTCTCTAAGACTCTTTTAAATATTCTAGTTGATTTTAAAAGTGCTGTGGTCTAGACGGCTATAATTCTTTCTCTGATCTCTTTTTCCACCAATCTCTTTTCTTGACCTTTAGAGACCGTTCCAAGTGCACCAACTACAATTAGTATCACTGTCACCTTCATGTTTCACTGCTTTCTGAGCTCTCTAGCAAGATTGAAGTATTATTCTATCTTTTCGATTTCTTTCATTTTTAATCACTGGTCCGATGGAACGGCAAAGCCGAATTCATGACCAATTATTATACTTACTCTTTGTGAATTTTCTCATAAAATTTAACTGACGGTTTTTCTCGGCAATCTAAACGACAGCAAGTCTTCCCCGTTCTCCAGGACTCTCCAAAGTATCCTGTCCAATTTTAGTCGTTCTGCAGTATGGATAGTTTCAGTGCTTCCTCTTATTTCCACTTCATCAAATCTTTTTTCTAGATTCAGGGTATGTTCCCATGACTCCAGCTATGATAGGAATCACTGTCACTTTCATGTTCTACAGTTTTTCCGCTATATTTTAAGGTTCATATGTACATGGCAAGCTTTTCATTGTTATTTTCGCAGTTATTCTGTGATGTGTCGGATCAGCAAATTCTATGACAAGTCATTTTGTGTTTATTAATTAAAAGTAATTGCATCTACCATATGTTAGTATGGTGAAATTTCAGTTTCTTGCACAATTCCCCGTGGACCTCCTTCCCCATACAGCTATGCCTGTTCTTATATTTACTTTTGTCTTAGCTTGATATATTAATTATTATTTTACTCCTAGTGAGTTTTTCACACCAGTGCTGGTGATTTTTCGCTGGAGTCTGAATGACAGTAAACCACTTCCGGTCTCCAAATTCTACAAAATATTCTAGCCGATCTTAACAATGTTGTGGCCTGGATGGTTTCGATTCTTCCTATGATTTCCAATTCCTTAAGATTTTTAAATAATTATTTCACTCTTTGTGAACTTTCCACAATAGTTTTAGTTGATTGTCTTTCACTAAAGTCTGAATGACAGCAAGTCTTATCAGATCTCCAAGACTCTTCGGAATATTCCAGCCGATTTTAACAATGCTGTAGTCTGGATGGTCTGGATTATTCCTCTGATTTCCAATTCCTCGAGTCTTTTATTATCATTTAAGTCCATGTGAACTTTCCACACCAGCGTTAGCTAGTGGTCTTTCACTGAAGTCTGAATGACAGCAAGTCTCATCAGATCTCCAAGACTTTTTTGAATATTCCAGCCGATCTTAACAATGCTGTGGTCAAGATGGTCTCGATTCTTTCCTGGATTTTCAGTTCCCCTCGTCTTTTTTTCCAAAGTTTTGGGGACCATTATAATCACAAAGACTACATAAAATTGGTATGACAACTACTCTCATATTTCATACTTCTTAACAACGTTCTCTGGCAAGGTCTAAGTACTTGTCTATTTTTTTAACTATCATTTACTTTCATTCTGTGATCTGCTAGTAAGGCAATTTTTTTAAAATTGTTAATTAGGTTTGGTCTTCTGACCGGGATAGGCTGATCCGTTTGTTTTTTAAAATCTAAGAGAATCTTATACCTACCATTCTCATAGAATAATTCTGGTTTATGCATATACCATTCGGTAGCATTGTGAGATTTTAACTTCTTGCTCATTTCCTATGGATCTGCTTCCCCTCTCAGTCGTACCTAATCATTATCATTATTATTTCTATTATTAATATTAGCAATAACTTACATTTTCTTGCATCTTTTAATTTTTATATCTTTTTCTTGCTTTCATTTTTCATCGATCCGTTCTCAACATTGTGCGTATACCAATGTGTGCGTGTCTCTGCTCAACTTTTCTGAAACTTATAATTAATACAAAAACATAAAATGTTTTGAAGTACAATTTGCCACTCAAACGTTGTTGTTTTTCAACTCAAATATGTCTACCATTATAGCAAACAGGGGGAAGGACAATATCAATTTTGAGAGCAGACAAGCAAATTTACTTAGAGCGAATCTAATTAATCTTCATATTTGATTCATATTTACTTTTACTCTAGTGATTTTCTCGTTTTATTTCTGAAATCAAAAACTGATAAAATATGTCCATTATTTTACTCATTTGAGACTTTTTTACACCAGCGTTAGCCGATGGTTTCTCATTAGAGTCTGAGTGACAGTAAGTCCCTTCAAGTCTCCAGGATTCTTCACAGTATTCTGACTGATATCAACAGTGCTTTAGTTTGGATGGTCTCCACTTGTACTCTTATTTACAAGTTCTCCAGTACCAATCCTTTGGTGACTATCCCTAAAATACCAATTACAATTGGTATAATCGTTACTTTCATGTTCCACAGTTTTTCAGTTCCCTCGCAAGGTCGAAGTACTTATCCTTCTTTTCACTTTCTTTTAATTTTACTCTTTTGTCAGCTGTGCCAGCAAAGTCCACAATTTTACAAGTTCTCTTTTTTTGTTGATTATTATAAAGCCTGGTTGTCTGGCCAAGATTAGGTGATCCGTTTGTATTTCAAAATCCCAGAGGAGTTTGTGTGTCTCATTTTCCAACACAGTTGCTGGGTTGTGCATATACCATTTGTTTGTATGGTCAAATTCAAACTTCTTGCACAATTCTCGGTCGATCACTTTGCCCACCCAGTCATGTCTAATTTTATAGTCTTTCTAAGTAAATTTGCTGCATTCGCTTATTATGTGATTGACCGTTTCGTCTCTATTCCCACATAACCTACATCTGGTGTTTTGTTGCATTCTCTCTTTGATATTATTATTATTATTATTATTAAACTTCTTGTGAGTTTTTCGTACAAGTTGCTCATATCAGCTTCAAAAGAGGAACCCCCGTGGTGAAATGGCTAACATGCTGGACTACAACATCGTAGAAAGCGGGTTCAACTCCAGTTACGTATTACGTCCACTTTTGGATTAATACCTTTCGGAAAGGTATGAATTCCCGTATGTTCCCAGTAATTACATAACCTGTGTAAATTGATGTGCCATTAAACAAAGACACCGAAACCAAAATCATCTCTAAATGATAGGTTTTTTCTCGATTGATAGCAAGTCACTGCAAATTTCAAAGACCCTTCAAAGAATCTCAGCTGATTTTGTCAGTGCTGTGGTCTGCTTTGATTTGGTTTGGTTTGGTTTTATGGCATATCAATCATTGTAAGTTATTTAATGCCTGATCCTGTTTATACATATATATTAAATATATATGATTTCATTTGGTTGGCTTTTATGGCATATCAACCATTCTAGGTTATTTAATGCCCGATCCTATATTAACTATCAACTATTGTAGATTATTTAATGTCAAATTCTCTTTATACATATATATTAAATATATGTGTTGGTTTGGTTGGGTTTCATGGCATATAAACCACTGTAGGTTATTTAATGCCAAATTCTTTTTATACATATACATTAAATATAGATATGATTTGTAAACACATTTTGTAGATAAAATTATCAAACGAGCCTGAAGTCTTTTTTTCACACAGTTAAATGGTTTCAAGTTTTGCTATATAACAGTCCCAATTTATCACCAGTGATTTGTTTGCACACATAGTTTCTTCTATTTGATCCATTGATAGGACCCTATCAGGTGCTCCGAGTCCGGGTCAGAGTGAATCAGGGAGCGATGGCAATGAAGGGTCATTCCACCTCACCATCAGTTTGTTTAACGTCATATCCAGGACAATCGTTTGGGAGTTTTTACCACTCTGCAGATATGCAGTCGGTGTATTCTATAGCCCTCCCCTACCAGCCGACTGGGTATATCGCAAGCTTTTTATTTTCATTCTTTAATGCAAAACGATTTTCTTTTATTACGTATACGGAAATTCCTTGTACGCAATCCTGGCAGATTATATACCTACATTGTCCTGGTGTATCTTCTTACAAGATTTCAACGACAATGTCGCAGAAGTCTATCGTGCCACAGGGTAAGTGAATCGTTGTTTTCGGGTTTTTCTAAAGCGTCATTATAGTGATAACAGTTCCTTTTGGGAGACCATATGCCAGATGTATTTGCTCCATATTTTCTCTGTGTATGGAATCAAATCCCATGAAAAATCGAGATTATTTTTGCACGTACTCCTTCGATGATTCGAAGGAGAGTCAGAAATTGAAAAGTTGCAGATGAATTTCACTGAAATTCTTTTTCTTAAGAGTTTTCTCAACTTCATTTCGGATACGATTGAAAGGAAGTAAAATATTAACCGTAGTAGATATAGCAAAGAACTGTTAATAGATTCTGAGGACGTTTTTCTTGGAGGAGGAGAGAGTGAAATTTTTCTTCCATTTCTCCATTGTGTTTTGTTTAAAGACAGCGATTGCCCAGCGGGTTGGGGCTGCAGAATACTCCGAGTGCTTCTTTGAAGAGGGGTAAGACTCCCCACCTCCCAAACAAGTGTCCTAGATATGACACTAACCAATCTGATAGTGAGGTTCCAATAATGCTGGGGCTTTGGGGAATGCGGAGTACGTCTTTATTGCCATCACTCCCAGGTTCTCTCTGACCCGGAGTGATAGCACTCGATAGGGTCCTATCTATGGGTCAAATTGAACTAAACGGTGTTTTTATGCTAAACTGAATTGTTTGAAATAGGACTATTTTGATATTTAAACTGCATACTTATGCTAAACTGAGTTGTTTGAAATGGAACTGTTTTTGACATTGAAACTGCACTTACACTAAACTGAATTGTTTAATATGGAACTGTTTTAACATTTGACTGTGTGTAGACGGAATCTGTACTTGTACTAAACTGAATTAACTGAATTAGAACTGTTCTAGCTTTTTTTACATTGAAACTGTACGTACGCTAAACTGAATTGTCTGAAATTAAACTGTTTGATTAAACTGAATAGCTTGAAATAGAAATGTTTTTGACAATTAAACTGTGTACTTATGCTAAACGGAATTGTTTGAAATAGAACTTTTTACTCGCATAAAATGGATTTAGTTGATGTTCCATAAAACCCAAACAAACAAACAAACAATAGTGAGGCATAATCGAGCTATTTCCTCGTGGTCTGCAATTTTTCTGGCTTTATTTTTTCTGTACAATGTTTATTTTAGCCTTCGTAACATGTCAAGGTGTGACCTCTCGTCGGCTATTAATAATTAATTCCTTATGTTTATTATCAATGACTGGAGGACTTCCACGAAGACTTTTGAAAGGTTCTTTCAACTTCTGAGGTCTTTCTTCTTGGCTGGCAGCGTTTAGTTTCGATCTTAAGATGCTTTTCCTTCCGCTCACTTCATTTACTATCTGCCATGCGAATCGTGATTGTCAATCTTTTGCATGAGATACTGTCAGCTGATGCTAAACTCAGCTGACTTGGTGGATAGATAAATAGATAGATAGATATGATCAGAGATCAAAGAAAGAAAAAAAGTAAGTCAGAAAGTAAGAAAGAAAGAGGAATAAATAGATCGATTGAAGGACTAAGATAGATAGATAGATAGATAGATATGAACAGAGATACGAAAAAGAAAGAAAGATCGATAGATAGATAGATAGATAGAAGGAGCTAAGATGGATTGATTGATTGAAAGGGCTGATAGCTAGATAGATGTGATCAAAGATCAGAGAAAGAAAAAAAGTAAGAAAGAAAGTAAGAAAGAAAGAAGAATAAATAGATCAATTGAAGGACTAAGATAGATAGATAGATAGATTTGATCAAAGATCAAAGAAAGAAAGTAAGAAAGAAAGTAAGAAAGAAAGAAAGGAAGAAGGATAAATAGATCGATTGAAAGAGATAGATAGATAGATAGATTTGAAAAGAGATAAGAAAAAGAAAGAATGAAAGAAAGATAGATTGACTGAAAGAGCTGATAGATAGATTGATAGATAGAAAGGACTGAGATGTATTTTATATAGCTAATATTGTAGCCTAAAACTGATGTGTACATTAATTCTAGATTCTTATCCACAAGCTTGCGTTATTTATGAAACACTATGTGAAATTTATAAACCGCATGAAGATGGGATTTTTGAACAATTATAGTTTGAATGTCAAGCAAAATTTAAAAAGAAAATGGCTATCGATTTAATGCTAATAATTTTTTTCTCAATAATAAAGATTTCTGGCTGAATGACGTACAAAATAACAAAATCATGTTTAATAATTGAATTTTCGTTGAATGAAAAGAAAAGATTTTGTTTAAATCTAAACTATCGTCTGTAGTTAATCTGATTATTTTCTTGATTATTTATTTTCTTGCTTAGCATTCATGAAACCGACGTCGATCAGTAAAACGTTATTTTTCCTGCATTTATAGCCACTGAAATAACTTAAGTGAATTTGATCACGGATAAATATTTAGATTCTTTTGATAGTGTGTATTTATCATCTTGTGTATAAAACTGAGGAGATTCTGGTCGGCAATTACGATGGAATGTTTTTGGTTTATCTGCCTATCTGTCGTATTCTAATAAACTGTCATCTCGTTGGGTCCCAAAGCCATTAGCCTAAGAATGATGGGCCCCGAATTCCGGAAAAGAAAGCCTTTTCCACAGCTTGGACTTTTCAGAAGTAAAATAGCTTTAAGATATTTTTAGCTTTGTTTACTCTCCCCACCGACACTGAATCATCATCAAGTCTGGCTGCTAGCATGGATTCCTTTTCTCTCTCTCTCTCTCTCTCTCTCTCACTCTCGACATTTGTCCCTTTCCTCTACCACTCCAAGCAGGTCTTCCAGACTACATCCTGTGTCCGTACAAAGTGGTTGTAGGTATGTTCTTCTTGGTCGTCCAACACCTCCACATCCATGTGAATGGGTCCATTGTAGAACGTCGCTTATGAGTTTGTCGTGGCTGAATTTATCGTACGCCCCACCAGCGTACGAATACAGCATAAGGCCGTTTTTAAGGTGGATCCTGTCGCAGGGCCGAAGCCCACACGCGTCAGGCAGTTCCAAAAATGCCTCGGGCCCCATCCGCATTCCAATTTTCTGGGCGCCTCAGGCGCCGGGTGATAAACCCAATCCCTCCGAAGAAGGTTTAAGCCTGAGGGACTGCCCCCTGAGGCCAGAGATATATCCAGTGGGGGAACACACCCGAACAAACCGTGCAGCAAGCACCACGGCCGGTCGAGAGCGCCCCACCAACTGGACAGAGTGCACAGTTCTCGTTGCTTTCACAGCATTGTCTTGTTCGTCAAATTTGGATGATTTTAGAGATGGGAGGTGGGTGGTCGTACAACTGTTGTTTCCATGAGTTATTCAATATAACTTGTAGCATTCTTGTGCAGTTCTCGTCTAGTAGCAACTCTTCTACTGAAAGTGACATCAGAATGCGCTAGCGAAGGCAAGGACAGCTATCGATTGTGGAAGTTAGTACAGAATACTTCAGTTTATAACGCACATTAAAAAATATAACCCTTTTATCCTCATCAAAATCTGCCGATCTCTTTGACTTGTTTAACAATGCTTTTGATACGATTTTACACACACATCCGTATGCATGTATATGCACTACGCCTATACTCCACACAACCATGTAGATATGGTCAGGTCCACGGAGTAAAAAGAAACAAAATATACTCGAGAATAAAATCGTATGGGTGACTCTATGATAATTTATCACTTGCCCATCCTGAATCGGTATGTGTGACGCATGTAATATAATGGCCGAGAGATTTCGTTTTATATATCTTGCCTTTGGGTTTAGTTAGGCTGAGAACCTTTCGGCTCAGCTCATGGGTTAGTTAGGTGCAAACTTGAGCGCAGGTGTTAACTCGCGCGCGGGGAGGATGTGTCGTTCACAGATGTCAAAATAAAAATCCCAGGACCAGGGGATGTGAAAGACGTCATGCACTGGAAGCGTGCGCGGAGGATTTGGGGGGGGATTTGAAAAAGGTTAGTGGAGTTGAGAACTAGACACCGAACGAGAAGGGTCGACTTTCGGGGCTCGCAGAGCCCAGATGAATTTGCGCGCTACGGGCGCCGCACGAGATGGGGGCGGGCAGATGGAAAAGTCATCATAGAAAGATTGTGCATCCCTCTTCCTTATGTCGAAAAACCTTTAAACTCAAAGGTAATAAAAAGTTTCGTACCAAAACTAAGAAGTCGTTAGTGTTTTTCGTGTTTCAGGATTCCTACTTTCTATGTATACATGTTATTAACATTCTATGTACATTTCACATATTCATGTATGGCTATATTATACGCAGAGCTTTTCAGCCCAGCTAACTTTTCAGCCCAGCTAACATTTCAGCCCAGTTAAGTTTAGCGGTATGGACGGTAGGCAACAAACACTAAGGTGCTAAACCACTCTTTAGCCAACACTGTGTCAGTGATGATTCCGTACTATCTCTGCCAGCATCGAACAGTGGGGTGGGTGGGTGTATCCGCTGTTCCAGGGAAAAATCCTGAACTTTTTCTCATGTACTCAAGTACCAAAAACATTAAAAAAGTGATATTCGTGACTGATGACCCATGACCATACGAACTGTGAACACTTCATTTTATCAAGGACATAAAAAAGTAACTTACACTCCCACCGAGAAATCCTTCTTTTTCTATTTCATGGTCAATTAAAATCTGCTAACCTCCTGAATTCGTTTAGCTATCCTTTTGATACTACTACAGACACACATACAAATACATACAGGAAACGGACACGGCGACTAGAGTAAAAATCCTGGGCGAGGCTTTTTGCATTTCACATGGCGTAAATATCTTTGGGAAAGGTATGCATCTCACTGTTCTCCATATAGCTATGGATAAATAGCAGGGCAGACTTGCTCTTTAGCTTTGGTATGGCAACCGGTATAGACAAAGGAAAACTCAGAATTTAAAACAGCTAAACTCCTCATGTACACTGCTTATACTCACTCACACCCGCACACATATGCCTTAACCCAATCAACTGGGGCTGCAGAATACACCGACTGCATCTCTGCCTACGGGGTAAGACTTCCCCAACGAGTGTCTTGGTGACCAAAGTCAGCTAGGGCTGTAGAATACACCGACTGCATCTCTGCAGAGGGGTAAGATTCCTTTAACGAGTGTCTTGTTTAGGACATTTAACAAACTGATGGCGAGCCTCAAGCCCTGGAGCTATGAGGAATGCGAAGTAACCCTTCATTGCCATCACTTCCAGGTTCACGTTGGCTCGGAGTGGTAGCACCTGATATAGTTAGATATATTGGTCAAATAGAATTGTTTGATCATCTAACAGTGTTCAAACAAATGACTAATGTTAAACTGAATTGATTGAAATAGAACTGTTTTACATGTAACTATTTGTAAACAAATGACTGATGTTTAACTGAATTGTCAGTGCCCGTTTGAAAATGTAATCAACAAAATGTGTTTACAAATCACGTTTATAACATACGTATGAAAAGGATTTGACATTAAATAACCTACAATGATTGATATGCTATAAAACCCAACCAAACCAAATCCTATATATTTAATATGTATATATAAAGAGGATTTGGGATTAAATAACCTACAATGGTTGGTATGCCATAAAACCCAACCAAACCAAATCCTATATATATATATATATATGTATAAAGAGGATTTGGCATTAAATACCCTACAATGGTTGATATGCCATAAAACCCAACCAAATCAAATTATACATATTCAATATATGTGTATAAAGAGAATTTGGCATTAAATAACCTACAATGGTTAATATGCCATAATACCCAACCAAACCAAATCCTATATTAAATATATAGGATTTGGTTTGGTTGGGTTTTATGGCATACCAACCATTGTAGGTTATTTAATCCCAAATACATATGTATAAAGAGGATTTGGCGTTAAATTAGCTATAATGGTTGATATGCCATAAAGTAAAGCCAGCAAGCAACCAACCAACCAATAAATATGCTTACACTGACATTCTTCTACATTTATTTACGCTTCGCTTACACGCATATGCAATATTGTGGACCAACGGACAGAAGAGTTCTACAACTCAGGGTCATATTGGACCTGGGAGTAATAGCAGTGAAAAACTACAGCGCATTCCAACCACGCAGAAATTGAGACTCACTATCCAATACAAGGATGCATATTCTAAACTCCATCGACAGTTGTTGAAGACCATTGACTTGAAGATATGATGATCTGCGTATTTCAATCGTTTGGTCTGTGTGGTCTCGTGTGTAGCAGAGCGTAGGATCATGGTCGATATCAGTATAGGGGAGCGGAGAAAAATATCCACACGTAAGTAGGTTGAATTATGCACATCTATTCCAAGCTAAAATTTCCAAATTAATGATTCATGTCCTGATCACTTAAGCAGAAAATAATCTTATTCTAATCATTTAGAATACATTAATATTGCAAGATTTAATTGATTAATTTGTTTTATTCATATTTCAAGAATTTATTCTTATGTCTGAAGAATTTGGTTCGGTTTGGTTTGGTTTGATTTTATGGCGTATCAACCATTGTAGGTTATTTAATACCATATCCTCTTTATACATATATATTAAATATATATATGATTTGTTTTGGTTTGGTTTTATGCCACATCAACCATTGTGGGTTATTAATGCCAAATCCATTTTTAAACAGGAAGTTCTATTTCAAACAATTAAATTTAGTATAAGTATAGTTTTTGTTTCCACACAGTTAAACGTCAAAACAGTTCTATTTAAAAAAAAATCAGTTTAACATAAATTCAGTTTCACTGTCAAAAACAATTCTATTTCAAGCAATTCAGTGTAACATACAAAAACAGTTCCATTTCAGACAATCTAGTTTAGCATAAGTACGCAGTTTAAAAGTCAAAACAGTGCTATTTCACGTAATTCAGTTTAGCATAAGTACACAGTTTAGTTTTATTTGACCCATAGATAGGATCCTATCAGGTGCTACCACCCCGGGTTAGAGTCCACCTGGGATCGATGGCAATAAATGGTACTCCGCATTCCCCAAAGCTCCAGCATTATTGGAACCTCCCCATCAGATTGTTTAGTGTCATACATCCAGGACACTCGTTGGAGGAAGGTCTTACCCTTCTGCAGAGATGCAGTCGGTATATTCTACAACCCAAACCCGACTGTACAAGTCTAAAGAATTGTAGAGAAACGAAGTCTGACTCGTCTTTAAAGAGTTGCCTCCAAGATGTTACCGAAAGAATTGCAGAGAGAGTTCCTGTGTCGTTGTGGTTAACGTGACATCTTAGTAAGCGAGTTCGAACTTCAGTCGCGCTATGACGTTCAGTTTCGGAATACTACTCTTGAGAAAGGTATGGATTCCTTATCCCTCCAGTTATAGGAAAAATAGTACAACTACTGTTATTCTACAAAGATGTCTTTGGAATTAAATACCCCACAAAAGTTTATATGCCATTAAACAAAGAAACAAAACCAAAGACTTGCTACCCAATACTTAACATATGATATAAATTTCAAATAAAAATTATTCAAGACTGACTTAATTCAAATTTAAATGAACAGGAATGGATGAATAAATCGATAGAGTTTATAAAATTATAATTATTATTTTAATTCAGAATTTATTTCGATTCAGAATTGCATCGAAGGTTAATACAAGAAATGCAAAAACTAGCCAATTAATATTTCAACATTTATTTTTTCTTTATATTTTTTGTATTATTATTAATTTTAGACCCAAATTTTGCCAGTAAAAATGTCTAGATGATTTTTTTCTTGCAAATCAAGTTGACCAAAGCTATGAAGAAAAAAAATTAATCAAAGTGTTGATGTCCTTGAACAGGTGAAGGTCACATGCATGGAGACAATGCTGGTAAAGTTCTGTCAAGGCAATGCTGGTGAAGTTCTAGCAATGGGAAGGATACTTCTCCATGATAAGGGATTTTCTCCTCCCTAAGATCGTACTGTGCTGTGAACTCTGCGTTAGCCACTAAAGAAGCCATACAAGGACTGCTTGAAAAAATCCCTAGGGGCCTGTCACAAATGGCATCGGCGATTCCTCACTCTTGTTGAGGATCATATAGACTAGTGTCTCAACGTCAACTATGTTTGGTTATCCTTCCAAAACGCTTGCAGGGTCATCCCCAAGGACAAATAGCAAAAGAGGAAGAAGCATAACCACGTTATCAAATCCTGACCAGACATTTAGCTACTGCCACTGCAGATATGTCTGCTTTTCCCACGTTGGCCTTGTCAGCTAGGAGCATGTTTGCTGTTCACGTGAACTGGCATTTGTCGAGCACCTGACGTATGCGCGAGTTTGGCACAAGGCCTTTTTTATTGTGCAATGAACGTGGAGTTCCCGTGGTGTAATGGCTAACATTTTGGCTTTCGATATTGTAGTAAGCGAGTTTCGCTATAATGTTCCCTTTCGGATTGTTTGGTGTCATATCCAGACACACGTTGAGGGAATATTATCTCTTTGCAGAGATGCAGTCGGTGTATTCTACAACCTTAGCCGACAGGGTGGGTGCGAGGGAGCATAGGTAGCGTATTTGTATGTATGTACATGTATATATTTACCAACTCGCAGGATGCTACAAAAGGTCAATTTTAAGCGGAGTTTAACTAGCTTAAATTCATAATTTTCCTTGGGGAAGGCATGAAACCCTTTATCCCCTCATCTCTGAGTTAAGTAGTCCCACTACTGTTATACTAAAATGATGGCTTTGATATTAAATAAAGCACGAAGTTTGGTATGTCATTAAACGAAGAGACCAAACCAAACCAAACCAAATCAAACCAAATCAAACCAGACCAAACCAAACCAAACCAAACCAAATCAAACCAGACCTTTATAATGATAAATCCAAAAACCTGTTTGAAATTAGAATTTACAACATAGGGCATTTTTCGAAAGAAGAGAATACACATGATTTTATTACAATATATAAAAAATGCACCATTTATTCCCACAACCCCATAACCTTTACCCCTAATAAAACATGTTTCCCCTAATTAAACATGTTCCCTCCCAACTATTAGATGAACCCTAAAAAGTTTAGAAACAAGATACAGTTGTTTACATCGGTTGTTCGGGGAAAAATGAACATTGTACGGCTACGTTTACATTTTTGGTTGGTTGGGTTTTATGGCAGGTTGTAGGTTATTTAATGCCAAATCCATTTTTATGAAAATAGTTCTATTTCAAACAATTCAGTTTAGCATTAATACACAGTTTAATTGTCAAAAACATTTCTATTTCAAGCTATTCAGTTTATTCAAACACTTCTAATTCAGCTAATTCAGTTTAGTATAAGTACAGATTTTCTTTACACACAGTTAAATGTCAAAACAGTTCTATATTAAACAATTCAGTTTTGTGTAAGCACAGGTTCAATGTCAAAAACAGTTCCATTTTAAACAATTCAGTTTAGCATAAGCACACAGTTTAAATGTAAGTACAGTTTGTCAAAAACTTTTCTATTTCAAACTATTCAGTTTAGTAAAACAGTTCTAATTCAAACAATTCAGTTTAGCATAAGTACCCAGTTTAGTTCTATTTAACCCATAGATAGGGCCCTATCAGGTGCTACCATTCCGGGCCAGAGTGGACCTGGGAGCAATGGCAATGAAGGGGTGCTCCGCACTCCCCAAAGCTCCAGCATCACTGGAACCTCACCATGAGATTGTTTAGTGTCATATCCAGGACACTCACAGGTGAAGTCGGTGTATTCTACAGCCCCAACCGGGGGGCAAGTTTACCTTTTTGTGAAGTTCATGGTTTTTATTCGGTTTTAACGATTTGTCAGTTTCGTCTGAGATTTCTTTCTCGTAAATGCTTTGAAGGGGATTGTGTTAAGAGACTGCTTTGTGTGGTTTTAATCAGGTTTATGTTCATAATTTTTGGTAGAATTTCATTTTTTTCAAGAAGGAAAAAATGTTTTTCATGTTATTTGTGTTGAAAAGGCGTTTTGTTGATAAGGACGAAAACGCCTTATTCTTTGAGAAAATGTTAAACAGTACAGATTATTTGAAATACAGTTCTTCTAAAAAATCCAAAGAAACTGGATGAATCGAGTATAAGTCGAGTCCATACTATCTGGTGATATGTTTTGTAACGGTTCCACTCAAAATAGATGCAATCCATTTATATGATAATTCATATCATCATCATCATCATCATCATGTCATGCCGCTAGCACGGATATCCCTGACCATCTCTCGCCACTTCTCCCTATCGTTCATCGCCTCTGGCAGGTCTTCAGGGCTACATCCCGTATCCTCACAAAGCTGCTGAATGTATG
>OY757939.1:37090831-37468331 GCA_963585895.1 Sepioteuthis lessoniana
TTAATTCATAGCTGGGTGAAGGATAAGGAGGTTCATGCCTTTCCCAAGGGTATTAGTCTGAAAGTGAATGCAATCGTACGACTGAAGTTTGAACTCGTTTACAACAGTCCAATATGTTAGCCACAACACGACGGGGATTTTTGGGAGAGTTTTCAACATGCAAAGTTTATGAATTGAGTTGCAAGAGTTGTCTAACTGCTCCTCTAAAATATTGGACGGTTGGTTGGTTGGTTTATGGCATATCAACCTTTCTAGGTTATTTAACGTCAAATCCATTTTTATGTAAATAATCAGTTCTATTTAAAAACAATTCAGTTTAGCATGAGTACACAGTTTAATTGTCAAAAACATTTCTATTTCAAACTATTCAGTTTATTCAAGCCGTTATATATAACAATTCAGTTCAGTCTAAGTACAGTTTCAATATCAAAAACGGTTAAATTGCAAACAGTTCAGTTTAGCATAAGCACGCAGTTTAAATGTAAGTATAGTTTAATCGTGAAAAGCATTTCTATTTCAAGCTATTCGGTTTTGTCAAACAATTCAGTTTAGCATAAGTATGCCGTTAGTCCTATTCAACCCATTGATAGGGCCCTATCAGGTGCTACCACGCCGGGCCAGAGTGGACCTGGGAGCAATGGCAATTAAGGGGTGCTCCGCATTCCCCAAAGCCCCACCATCAGATTGTTTAGTGTCATATATCAGGACACTCATTGGGCGGGGGTTTACTCCTCTGAAGAGGCGCAGTCAGTGTATTCTACAGCCCCAGCCGACTGAGCAAAATATTGGACGGACTTTCCGATAGACATACTTAAAATTAGCAACTGAAAAAAATGTTACTCAGATGAATGAAGAGGAACAAGAAGACGCTATGTCTTGTCCAATTGTTCCATTATTCACACGAAAGGATTTTTAACCGGTAATCGTTTGCTCATATTGAACTGATTCTTTTATTTCTTTCATAATTTTTCTCCAGTCGATTATCGAGCGGATTTCCTATGATATTCGATTGTCATCTATCAAATCCACATTGTTTTGTGTTCTTATCAACGTCTCCAGTTATATGTTCAACTTAAAGCCATACAAACCAATCATTTTGTTCATTTATTCATTCTTTACTTTCCAATTGACATTAACCCTTTATCACGTCGGCTTGTTTATTTTTCTGGCTTCATTCTACTTACCCAGTTACCGACTACTTAAAACTTAAGTCTTCAACTCTAAAGCCGTTTCTTTTTAGACACTGGTTTTTCATTTCTTTCTTTTTTTTTCCTTCGAATTTTCGATTGCCTTTTAGGACTAATTTGGTGTAAATCTAAATAATCTAAGAATTAATTGGGAAGAGTTAGTTTGTCTGTCGTCTATAGAGAGCTAAGTGATTTGATATTGTGTTTACAAGTTTGAAAAGCATTTTTACTGTAAATTATTTGCAATGCATTTTTTAATAGAAAAACAGTCATTTTCATTGTAAAATTCTTTCCGACGTATACTTCAAGTAAAACCATTTCTAATGTCTTTTTATAGTAAAATCATTTTCAATGCATTTTTATAGCAAAATTGTTTCCAATACATTTTTAAGATAAAATCATTTTCAGTGTATTTTTAGGGTAAAATCACTTAAAATGCATTTTTATAGTAAAATCATTTCTAACGAATCTTTTTTGTTAATAGTATACGTATTCCCCATGCATTTTTATGATAAAACCATTTCCAAAATATTTTTAATGTAAAATAATATCCTATACATTTTATAGTAAAAATATTTCCGTTTCATTTTGGCCTAGTCGGCTGGTGTTGTAAAATACACTGACTGCATCTCAGTTGAGGGGTAAGATTTCCCAGGCAGTGTCCTGTATATGACAGCAAACAATCTGATGGTTTAGTTTCGGTTTCTTTGTTTAATAGCATATTTGTAGGTTATTTAATGCCAAAGCCATTCTCCTATAAGAACAATAGTGGTGCTATTTAACCCATAGCTGGGAGGATAAGGGGGTTCATACCTTTCCCAAGGGTATTTGCCCGAAAGTGAACGTAATAGCGCGACTGGAGTACGAACTCGCTTACTACGATTCCGCAGTCCATCGCTTTAACCATTACACCACGAGGACACCCCCTTCAATCTGATGGTGAGACTCCAGTAAGGCAAGAGCTTTGGGGAATGCCGAATACCCCTTCATTGCCATCGCTCCCAGTTCTATTCTTATTTGAAGGAGAGTCAGAATTTGAAAAGATGCGGATGAATTTCACTGAAATTCTTTTTCTTAAGAGTTTTCTCAACTTCAGTTTGGATACAATTGAAAGGAGGTAAAATATTAACCGTAGTAGATATAGCAAAGAGTTGTTAATAGATCCTGAGGACGTTTTTCTTGGAGGAGGAGATAGTGAAATTTTTCTTCCATTTCTCCATTGTGTTTTGTTTAAAGACAGCGATTGCCCAGTGGGTTGGAGCTGTAGAATACTCCGAGTGCTTCTTTGAAGAGAGGTAAGACTCCCCACCTCCCAAACGAGTATCCTAGATATGACACTAACCAATCTGATAGTGAGGTTCCAATAATGCTGGAGCTTTGGGGAATGCGGAGTACGTCTTTATTACCATCACTCCCAGGTTCTCTCTGACCCGGAGTGACAGCACCTGATAGGGTCCTATCTATGGGTCAAATAGAACTAAACGGTGTTTTTATGCTAAACTGAATTGTTTGAAATAGGACTATTTTGATATTTAAACTGCATACTTATGCTAAACTGAGTTGTTTGAAATGGAACTGTTTTTGACATTGAAACTGTACTTACACTAAACTGAATTGTTTAATATGGAACTGTTTTAACATTTGACTGTGTGTAGACGGAATCTGTACTTGTACTAAACTGAATTAACTGAATTAGAACTGTTCTAGCTTTTTTTTTACATTGAAACTGTACGTACGCTAAACTGAATTGTCTGAAATTAAACTGTTTGATTAAACTGAATAGCTTGAAATAGAAATGTTTTTGACAATTAAACTGTGTACTTATGCTAAACTGAATTGTTTGAAATAGAACTTTTTACTCGCATAAAATCGATTATGATACGCCGACTGTTTCTCCCCAACGAGTGTCTTAGATATGACACTAAATAATCTGATAGTAAGGTTCCAGTAATACTGGAGCTTTGGGGAATGCGGAGTACCTCTTTATTGCCTTCACTTCCAGGTTCACTCAGGCACCTGGTATGGTCCTATCTACGGGTTAAATAGAACTAAACAGTGTACTTATGCTAAACTGAAATCTTTGAAATAGAACTATCTTGACATTTAATCTGCGTACTTATGTTAAACTGAATTGTTTGAAATAGAACTGTTTATTTCTATAAAAATGGATTTGGCGTTAAATAACCTACAAAGGTTGATATGCCATAAAACACAAACAGACAAACAAATCAAAATCAGAACATCAAGGTGCATCGAATACTCAACGAACTAATTTGGAATAATCTATGTTTACTCTGTGAGTAGAGTTTTTGTCGATAGCCCGAGAGACCGGGATTCAATCCCAGGTCGAGTCATACCAAAGATTAAAAAAATGGTACTTGATCTCTCCTTGTTTAACTTTCAGAATTATAAGGTATGGATCAAGTGTAAAGTGGAACAACCCACGGAAAGAAGTAGTACCCTCCTCTACACCTCGGTGTAGTAGCTATTGTATAGGGAGCCTTCCGATCCTCCTCGACTACGGTCGCCAACTTTAGTTTGGTTTTGTTTGGTTTGGTTTTATGGCATATCAACCTTTCTAGGTTATTTAACGCCAAATCCATTTTTATGTAAATAATCAGTTCTATTTCAAACAAATCAGTTTAGCATGAGTACACAGTTTAATTGTCAAAAACATTTCTATTTCAAACTATTCAGTTATATATAACAATTCAGTTTAGTGTAAGTAGAGTTTCAAAATTAGTTCAATTTAAAAGAATTCAGTTTAGCAAAAGCACGCTGTTTAAATGTAAGTACAGTTTAATTGTAAAAAAAACATTTTTATTTCGACCTATTCAGTTTAGTCAAGCAATTCTACTTCAGCTAATTCAGTTTTGTAAAAGTACAGATTTTGTTTACACACAGATATGTCAGAACAGTTCTATGTTAAACAATTTAGTTTAGTGTAAATACAGTTTCAATGTCAAAAAATAGTTGCAGTTATATGTAACAATTCAGTTTAGTGTAAATACAGTTTTAATGTCGAAAAAACAGTTCTATTTCAAACAATTCATTTTACTGAAACAATTCAGTTTTGCATAAGTATGCCGTTAGTTCTATTTAACCCATAGATAGGGCCCTATCAGGTGCTACCACTCCGGGCCAGAGTGGACCTGGGAGCAATGGCAATGAAGGGGAACTCCGCATTCTCCAAAGCTCCAGCACTGCTGGAACCTCACCATCAGATTGTTTAGTGTCATATCCAGGACACTCGTTGGGGGGGGGGTCTTACCCCTCTGCAGAGGTGCAGTCAGTGTATTCTACAACCCCAGCCGAGTGGGCAAGCCAACTTTAGTTTTTTACATAATCTACTTAGGTCAAGAAAGAATCGAGCATTTCCATCGGAGTTAAACTCAGTATTCGATCTGAAGAAGCAAAATCTATGTAGAAGGATATCCTAATTAATTTAGGAAGGTGGACGGTTATCCTACTTAGCAGCAGGTTGGATATGTTGATGAGCGTTTGAAATATTCCTCAAAGAGGAAAATCGGAACTCATAATTGTTTGCTCAGTCGACAAATGTCCTGGATATGACACTAAACTGTATCTAACGGTGAAATTCCAGTACTAGAACTTTACGGAATGTGGAGTACCCCTTCTATGTCATTGCCTCCGGGTCCACTCTGGTCCGAAGTGACAGTTCCTGGTAGGGTCCTATCTGTGAGTCAAATACATAGCTATTTTATCATTGACTATACTTTCAAACCTAGTAGGTAGCGTGTTCACCAATGGTCCGGGAGACCTGGGTTCAATCCCAGTTCGCGTCATACCGAAAACTTGGAATTTGGTATTTGATACCTCCTTGCTTAACACTCGACAATATAAGGTACGTATCAAGGGTAAAGTGGAGCAATCCTGGGAAAGGAGTGGCGCCCTTCCCTACACCTCGATGTAGTAGCTATTGAAAAGGGAGCCATTTGGTCGCCCTCGACTACGGTCGCCCGAAGTGGTAGCACCTGATCAGGTTTTATCTTTGGTTCAGTATAACTAAACTGTGTGCTTATACTAAACTGTATTGTTTGAAACAGAACTGTTTTGACATTAAAAGTTTGTACTATTGCGAAACTGATTTGTTTGAAATAAAACTGTTTTTATATTTAATTGTGTGTAAACAAAAAACTATTCTTATACTAATTCAAATTGTTTGAAATAGAACTGTTTATATGAAAAAAAAAGTATTTGGCATTAATAACCAACAGTGGTTGATGTGCCTTAAAAAACAAACCAAACCAGCCGCGTACTCATGACTAGATTATTTTTAAAAATCGATTAAAAATATTTTAAAGATTTAAAAAAATATTTTAGTTATGCGTACGCTACTGAAAGCAATATTTTTATTTTATACGTTCCGCAATATATATATATATATATATATATATATATATATATATATATATATATATATATATATATATATATATATATATATATATATTGTTTAATAAACAAGAAATTTAGACATATTGTTCCATTTCCATAAGAAATTCATTTCGCTTATTCAAGCGCGTCAGATGGAATTCAATATATATATATATATATATAGAGAGAGAGAGGGGGGGGGAGAGTGTGTGTGTGTGATTATGTGGTATTAGATAAGTTACAAAGGTTGATATGCCGTAAAGCACAACCAAATCAAATCAACAAAGTTGTATCCATGATTTTGTAAGTGGGTTAATGTTAAACAATATTATCATTATATGAATTGTCACGCTTTCCTGGACTTTTCGAATTCTTTTTTTTATATTTTCAAAAACAAAGTTGAAAATTAATTGAATCCAACATTTGATCTTTGAATTAAACAAAAAGTTCAACGTCTCTTTCATGTAGGAAAAGAAAAATCTCTTAATATTTTGTTCTCCCTGGTTTTCTTTACATTTTTATTTGATGGAAAATAATTAGAATGGATACAGTTATTTGTTTCCTTGGTAAGAAAACTTGATAAATCAAATCAATGTGTTACGAAAATGCTAAAAAGTTATCGATAATTGGAAAAAATAGAACCAACAACATAATTACATCATCATTTCAGACTAATTTGGACATGTAATTTTCTTTCATTTTATTTTTTCGGTGCATTTCCAGATTAGCTAAATCAAATCTTTACCCTTTTGTTTAACTGTAGAACGTAAACATCTTTTTGTATATATATATATATATATATATATATATATATATATATATATATATATATATACTTTTTTGGTTGGTTGGTTTTTATCATTATGGGCTTTTGGACTATTGTCTTCATCTTTATTGTTATTTCCACAACGTTTCGGCCGATATGTCCTCCGACCTTCTTCAGGTGTTTGTCGAACTTGGGAGCCTTCACGGAACTTCGAACTACGTCCTTTATTGAATCCACGGGGGTCACCTATTCTGATTCCGTTTGTCATAACCGAGTACAAGTGTTAAGTATTCCTGTATTGTTACTTACCTGCAGTCAGGATTGAACCTGCAACTTCCAGATGATTTTCTCCCAAGGAAACCAATTGTGGTGCTATGTGTCCTGCTGAACAGTTAAGAAAGAATTTTTGGAACTTAATGTTCTTACTTGACTAGGATTACTACTAATATGTATGATTTTTTTCTGTGCTCATATTCAGATTGTTTTTTCATCTAACCTTTTTAATTATCGGTTCCCATATTGTATTCATCTCTATACTTGGTCTACTCAGCAGGTCATTGTAGCCCAACATATGTGCTGATTCCTTAAGGTGTCTGATCCTCGAATGATAACTTTTTCATGATAACATTATTTTTATTATCATTTCCAGATTTACCCATGTGTTCACCCATGAGTAGGGTGCTTGCTTACCTTTTTCCTGAATTTCTAGAATCTGGTCCTTTAAATTTAAAATAAAGATTTTAATTCTGTTATATAGATGATGTATATCTTATACATCGACAGAATAATGACACTAGACAAAAATTACAGATAAATTAGACAGTCCTGAACCTATAATAGATTTTACTTATAAGCTAGAAAATAACGCTACATTTCTCGGATTGACCAGTCTGCTGGGAGGTGGGCTGTAGAATACACTGACTGCTTCTCTGCAGAGGGGTAAGACCCCCCCTATCAACGAGTGTTCTGGATATAACACTAACAATCATAGTGAGGCTCCTGTAATGCTGGAGCTTTGGGAAATTCAAAGCACCCCTTTATTCCGGTGTGGTAGCATATATTAGGGTCCTATCTATGGATCAAATTGAACTAGATTGTGTACTTATGCTAAATTCAACTATTTTGTACAGTGAAACCGTGTTCTTGTGCTAAATTGAACGGTTTGAAATAGAACTGTTTTAAAATAGGACTAAGCTGTGTACTTATGTTAAACAGAATTGTTTGAAAAAGAGCTGTTTTTGACATTGAAACTGTGTACTTATGGTGAACTGAACTGTTTAAAATAGAACAGTCTGAACTTGTGCTAAACTAAATTGTTTGAAATAGGAATGTTTTTGATACTGAAACTGTATATTTATGCTAAACTGAATTGTTTGAAATAGAACTTTTTTGACATTTAACTGAAATGTTTTGACAGTCAACCGTTTGTAAACAAAAACCTTACTAATACTGAACTGAATTGTTTAAATTTTAATTCGGTGTTAAATGCCACGAAAAGGGTTGATACGCGGTAAAACAAAACAGCCAACCAACCAACCTTTCTTGGACATTTTACTTGTAAATAATGACGATAAACTAGAATTTAAAATTCATTACAAATCCATTAATAAAAAATGACCATACGGATCATTAGTCTCATCATGACACCAAAATAAAGAGAGGCATTATCATAGGTTTTTACCTTAGAGCTCTTGAGATTTGTACCTCCATATTTTTAAATGATGACTTTGACCATATTGAAAATTCCAAGGCATAAAGGTTATCGTCGTAGAAAATGGACACAACGACCCGAGTTCAAATCCTGGAATTGACCGTTTATATTTCCCATAACTCGAATACTCTTGGAAAAGTATGAACCAAACTAGTCTCCTTTCAGCCGTGTGTAAATAGCTCTTTAACCTTTATCAAGCAACCAGTCTAGGAGAAGGAAAACTCAGAATTCAAACTTGTTAGATTCTGTTTAAAAACTGTCACATCCTGCTCGTGCGTGGGGAGAAGGTTGGTAAATATATAGAGAAAATTCCTTCATACAACTTCAATATCCGAATTCTTCTACAAATGATGACTTTGGCATTGAATAACCCACGAAGTTTGATATGCGATTAAAAAACAAGGAAACCAAACCAAACCAAACCAAACCTAACTTATTTACTGGAGGCTTTTTCAACACCCTACCATTTTTTCAAACATCTCAACAATTTCCAAGTAAAGACTGTCTAACACCCAAGCTTTCGATTTCAGGAATCCAGAATTCTGTTCTCCCCGATGTTTGATGATAATGATTGGTTGGTTGGTTGGTTGGTTGGTTGGTGTAGGAATTCGGGTAGCTATTTTAGTCTTCCGTCCAAAGACTGCAGTGTTCATAGAGCAAATGTGGTATTTTGGTCGTTGCAGCGCGCTTGGCGATGGATGAATGGTTATATATTGTACTGTTGAATGGGTCGGCGAATGTGGCAAGCTAGGTCCCCTTAGAATATATAGTCAATGCAAGACCGCTCCCTTCCCCCCAAAAAACTTTAAGGCCTTGTGCCTTCTTTGTAATTTACAAAGAAATAAAGGCAGTACCTGCAAAACAGTCCTCCCTTGGCTCACCGTGTTGGGGTAAGTGTTGTGGCTGAGTGAGGTTGTGTCTTGGAGTTGTCAGCCGGTCGAGACTGCTTGACGCAACTGCCGGGATAGCCAAGTAATCGCGGCAATGTAGTTCTAGACTCACCAATTCTTCGAGCATCAGGAAGCCTCCCCAGGCTCTAACCCACCTAGGTGGGGCTAGGTTTATCGCCTGAGGTAACCTTCGGTGGGATGCCAACGAGGCCAGAAGCATTTTTGTGCCCGCCAGGCGTATCAGGACTACGGCCTTGCGCTTGGACACACTTAAAAACGATCTTATGCCATACTCGTACTAATGCCTGCAAAACAGCCCAACAGTTGATGCATCATGGCATATCAACGCAGTTATTTTATTCAATGCCAGATTCTGTTTTTAAATATGATTTGTAAGAGAAAAGTTTGTTGGTAACTTTATTTCTAAATGGTTACTTCGAATTCATTTGTTTGCACACAGTTGAATTGTTTCACGTATTACTATCCAACACTAATAATACTATTCAATATTAATCATTTTTTGCACAAATTTAGAAGGTTTTAAGTATTGCAATCTAACATTGATAATTCTATTCAATATTAATCACTTATTGGCGCAAATTGAAAGGGTTTCTAGTACGGATATTTGACATTAATTCTATTTATCGAGAATTCTTATCTAATACAAAGAATTTGCCCACCGCCGTTACTTTGACAACGGGTCAGTGGACCCGTGGATAATAGCAGTGAAGTGATTCTCCACATTCTCCCAAGCACCATCATATTCAAGACACTTGCTAATGGCTGGGGAGGCTTTACTCTTTGTAAAGGTGCAATCGGTATATCCCACAGCTCCCAGCCACGACTGGGCGACGTACTACAAGAGTAAACTGATATAGTTTATTCTTGACAACATTGCCCACAGTCTATACTTATTTCATTTAATGTACATTATTCTAAGCTGAGATATACCGCTTTTTAAGTCGATGCTTAAAAAATCGCAATAAAATAAGTTCTCGGGGAAGACGGTTAGTGGCATGAACAAGGGAATCGACTCACCGAGTTCACTACTCAGTAATACTCTTCGGAGAGACATTAATCCATTTCTTCTTCACTCATCCAATTCGAACTATAAGTAAAATAAATAAATAAATAAACAAATAAAACCTAAAACCAACCAACCAACCAACCAACGTGTGCTGATTCTATGATTTGCATCAGAGATTTTTTAATAGACAAACTCTTCTCTATAATTTTTTATCGACGTCTGTAAATGTAATTCAGACAATATTACCATTTTCAATTTCTTTCCACCTCCCTGTCGACGGGGCATAGAATACGTTGACTGTATTCTCTGCATAGAAGTAAGATCTCCCCCTAAAGGATGTGTCCTGGATATGGCACTAAACTGCATCTGATGGTGAGGCTCCTGTCCCAAAGATCTGGATAGTACAAAGAACCACTTTATTACAACTACTCTGACCTGGAGGGGTAGTATCGTTTAGGGTCCCATCTATGGTTTAAATAGACATATTCAAAAAATATTCAAATTTGATTGGACCATGTGCAAAAAAACAAAAACAAAACAAAACTAGAGAAATAGTTGAATGAAAAGTGTAAATATAAACGTACTTTGAATGCGATTCCCTAACCTCTCTGCATGAACTAACCCTATATGAGTAGACATGCAGTTTACAAATCAATTTCTTTTCATTGGCCAACTCTCAGACAGACAAGTTCAAGGGAAGATTCACAACCACTTTTGCCTACATTTAGAGATCGATTTGTGAAGCGATGCAACTCCATCTCTGTACAAACACCTCAGCCTTCAATGTGTAATTCCTGTGGACAATTTAATCCATATAGGATTTTGGGACAGATCTCTTGTTGGGAGGGGTGTCAGTTCAGAATTGCTAAATGTATTCCAGTTCTGTATCGATCGTCGCTGTTCGCTGCTATCTTTGGTTAAAACTCAAAAGATATTCTGAAAGTAGAAGGTGTTAGGGGTAGGATTGTTTTTGGCGTGGAAAATGGATTCGATGAGACACGTTCAAATTTCAACCGAAGCTTTTTGTGTTATCTTCACACCAGTGACCTTCAAGAGAACATTAATCCACTTTTCACTTTCCCTCTGAACAAAATAGCAGCGTTGACTCGGTTCTTGCACCATCTTAGTTGTCCACCAGTTTTAGAAAAAGGTTAACCCTAAATTCCAGCTATGGAGGAGACTATCGAAAAAAGCACTACACTGTTAGATGTTGTGACATATAAAAAGGTAACACCTAGAATAAATTTGTAAAAAAGGTTTAGTTCCAGTTAACGCATAAAAATTTGATATCGAGTCCCGAGCCGTTAAAGATAATCGATAATCCATTTTAATATTAAATCCAGAAAGAGTAAAATTCCAAAAAGGTAAATAAAAATAGTAATATCAACATCGGCATGATGTTCTTTCCTTCCTTTCATCTGTTACTTTTTTTTAAATAGTAACTAGATTTCTTTTTCCCTGAATAGGACATTGATGGTTATTTAAGACAGGAAGTTGTTTATGGCTTATACCAAGGCAACAATCCAACACATAACGGCCCAGTCAACCGAGGCTATCGAATACACCGACTCTCTGCAGAAGAGCAAGACCTCCCCAACGAGTGTCCTAGATATGACACTAAACAATCTCATGGCGATGTTCCAGTGATGCTGGAGCTTTGGGGAATGCCGAGTACCCCTTCATAGCCGTCGCTCCCAGGTCCACTCTGACCCGGAATGGTAGCATCTGATAGGGTCTTATCTATTAATAAAATAAATTGATCTCTAAATGTAGGCAAAAGTGGTTGTGAATCTTCCCTTGAACTTTGATTTGAAATCAAAAATCTGTCTGAGAGTTGGCCAATGAAAAGAAATTGATTTAATAAACAATGATACATAGCAATACTTGGAACCCTTTAACTTTGTTGACTTAATTGAATAGTTTACTTATGCTAAACTGAATTGTTTGAAATATAACTGTTTTTGACATTTAAAGTCTGTACTAATGCTAAACTGAATTTTTTGAAATAGAAGTGTTTAAATGTACAAAAATGGATTTGGCATTGAATAACCTGCAATGGTTGATATACCATAAAACCAAACTAAACCAAACCAACACACCTACATACACGCTCTCTCTCTCTCTCTCTCCATTTTTCACTCTCTCTCTCTCTCTCTTTCTCTCTCTCTCTCCCTCTTCCTCTCTCTCCTGTTCATGTACTGTCTACTAACAAAGGAAACCGTGTGGAGTCCTGATCATCAAAGTCCTGAAAGAATGTAACGTTTTCCATTCTGATCTAAAGATAAAACTTCTGACAATGATTCCTTAATCTGGGATTATCTTTTATGCGTATTTATAATCAGAAGCATGGAAGTAAACGTTTTTAGTTAAATTCACGTGACCTGATTACGTGTTTATATGACTAGCTTGGATGTGCTCAACCCTCGCGTATTTTATATGTCCAAGTCATCATTTTTCATTTACTTTTTGACGAAAAGTATTTAGACTGGAGATATACTTTTTTTTTTAAATCCTAAAATTTCAAACTTTAAAGTTAAATGAAGATATGAGTATGTGTGGGCGGTGAGTCATGATACCTTTTGAAAGAAAGTTTTTCGGGGGAAACAATAGTTTGTGCGAGTGCAGCACACTCCTTAATCATCAAACCTTCAGTTCTGTAGGAGAATATTTTGCTGCCTAAAGTTAAAAGGCATTCAAAGTCTAAGTTTTGAAGAACTGGAAGATAATAAAAAAATTATGACGGCTAATTTAGATTTTTTATCAAAAGAGGAGTATCAAAGATGCTTCGACTAATAGAAAACTTTCTGGAATGATTTTGTTCAGTGACTAATTATTTTGAAGAAAATTAACGTTTGATTGTTCATTTTTTGTCTTGATAAATACAGCGTCGGTCTCGATACATTTTCAATACTCCACGTATTATGTAGAAATTATCCTTTTCAGTCATTGTTCATTTCAGTTTCGGTAAATATTGATTCAGACGGGATATTTTTTTGAACAAACCACAAGCCATCCAGAAAATTAACCGTATTTCAGTCATTGTTCATTTCTTTCTTGGTAAATACAGCGTTAGTGTTGATACAATTTCAACATTGCTCGTATTTTGAAGAAAATTAACGTTTCTGTCATTGTTCATTTCTGTCTTGGTTAATACAGCGTCAGTCTCGATACATTTTCAACATTGCTCGTATTTTTAAGAAAATTAACGTTTCAGTCATTGTTCATTTCTGTCTTTGTAAATACAGCGTTAGTATTGTTACAATTTCAACATTGCTCGTATTTTGAAGAAAATTAACCGTATTTCAGTCATTGTTCATTTCTGTCTTGGTAAATACAGCTTTAGTGTTGATACCATATCAACATTGCTCGTAGTTTGAAGAAAATTAACGTTTCAGTCATTGTTCATTTCTGTCTTCGTAAATACTGCTTCAGTCTCGGTAGGTTTTTTTTCATATTAATTATGATAGCAATCAGTTTTTCGTAGTTATCAAACATTCTAATTCTTTGAAATGTTTTCTTCCCCAAGGGTTCGATGTTGTTTGTGCTTAGATTTGCTGTATGATATTTCTACCAATACCGAGATAAAATAGCAGCACTCACCCACAGAACAGTTTGAATAAGGAAATATTATGAAAAATGAACAATAGACTCTATCAGTTACATTGTAAGCTTTCGAGATGTTTTCATTTGACGATAGGCGACACATTGAAAAGGTCAACTTGTTTATAATTGCTTGTTAGGAATTAAGAAAACGTCCTTCAATTTTGTTTGCTTATGACGCAATAAACAGGTTTACTGCTTGTCTAATTGTAAGATTTTGAGCCATCTTATAATAAACCAGACAAATAAGATGTTTTAATCAACCAGGGAGGCAGAAATAAAGAACAGGTTAAGATGGATAAATTGTTGATATTTTAAATTGATAATTTCGTGGTTGCGCTTTGTTTGTTATAAATTTTGTTTTCTGTGCAGCAAAATACGCAGCACTATGACGTCATTCACTTCGCCAGAAATTTGAAAACAACAGGCTGTACTGCGTGGCATCTACGACGGAAGCTTCAGTACGAAGATTTCACAATGTTTGTGTATTAATCTGAGAATAGCGTAGAGGATTTGAAAAGAATTAGAGGGGTCAAAAGGTGATTACAAAGATACGGCAGCCCAGAAGCCTCACTCTGGTCGTTCTGATAAGAAAAGAAATCCCTAGTTTCTTGGTGATATCCTGGCTATGATTGATAACAATTCCAGCAAGTCAATAAGGTCTATAGACAGGGACATAGGAATGTCTGGGTTACTTATCAGGCCAGTAGTGAATGCAGACATTCAGCATTTTTCATTTGTTTCTCCTTTTTCTCTAAAATGGTTTTTATTTAGTCCTGGTGTATTTAGTGACAGTCTTTGTTCCCTCAAAGACGACATGTTTGGCCCATTCACCGGGGAGGAGAAGATGGACTGCGGTTTGGACTTCACGGCTACCAATTGTTGATTCAGTGGCATTTACGAAGTTGTTCCTGATAGACATGGCTTTATTATAAATTTCAGTATCGAGATGAACTTATTTCATTACTTTGTAAATGTAGATGGAACAAACTTCCTTTCGCTTCTTTCTCTTTCTCTTACCATCGGCGGAACTGGAAGCCTTTGCTTTACCAGCCTTCTTAGCTCCTTTCAAGGTGACTTCTGGTGCCATAATTACTAACATGTATTTTCAAAATCAGTGAGAAAGGACCAATTTTTTTAAAATTACGGAGCATGAAGTACTAGAGGAAAGACCGCACAGCAAAACTTTTGTAGAAACTCAAGCATCCCTTCCAACCGAACATTCTTTGGTTTTTCTTTGATGTGAAAACTTTCTGTAGGGATCGGATTGTCAACTCACTGAACAACCGTTGGCTTGCTCTGTACCGATAATGATGAAAAGCACATCATGGTGTTTGGAGTAGTCACGACAATGGTGACAATATGTCTCCATTCATCTGGCCACATCAGACTCAGCACAGTGGCCTTATCAGGGATCAGAAGGAGGTAATGCTAGCCTAGGTTACGAGAGTAGCTGCTGAAAGGTTTTACGTCCGACAACAGAAATCGCTGCCATAGCATACAAGCAGAAGAACCCAGTGTTGGCTATAAGAAATTTTCGGCGACCTCGTCACCCCAAACATCTAGCCACCTAACACCTCGGATTATAGTCCCCTTGATTATTGTGTTGGGTATGGTTGAGCGAGAGACCATCAAAATTCCATCTCACCCGAAAGATGAATAGAATACTGGGACAACGGCAACATTTACCATCGAAAAGATTCAATGAACTTACACAAATGACAATAGTAACCTAATTTTGTTATTTTCTTAACATTTCTTTTGTATACAATCAGTTTTGAGCGTGACTTTGACCGACTGTTTTGAAAGTTGACACGAGTAATTCCTGAAGGAATTTCTGCCATTTTTTGATGAATAGTATCTTTTGATTCTTCCAGGTTAATCTCTTTTAATCGATGAACCTACTGTTCAGAAATTTTCAACTCATAGCAAATTTTGACTTTCTATCCGGAACAGCATCATTCTGACGTAGCATGAAATGAGCAAGAGATATTCTGTGTTGTAATTACAGATTCCTTTGTCTTGAAAAAATAGTTAAGCAGCAAACGCACTGGGTTAACAGGTCCAATCTATCATCGTAACCAATCGTATCGGAAACAAATGATAAGACAATAACTCGATGGAGCTATCATTACTACTTTGCTTTGATTTGTGACTCACATGTACCAGTTTAAAATGTGTAAGGTATTTCTATCACACTCCGTATTAATAACTAGATATAATATTCATGCAGTTAGAGATGATTCAATTCAGTTATAATCTATATCAATTGCAAGTCCTCAAGATAACTGCTAAGATTCATATGGCCCCGCATCTCAATCAAATCCAAATAGGCACCTGTATATGGACACATCTGTGGTGTAATGGTTATCGTCGTAGGAAAGAGACACGGCAACCCGAGTTCAAACCCTGGATGAGGCTTTTTGCAATTCAAAAGGAGCAAGTCCTCAAGATTTTCTCTTGTTTAATTTTAAAAATTATTTTTACATTCTTAATATTTAACTGAAATCTATTGGCTGGTTGGTGTTTTATGGCATATCAACCCTTGTTGGTTATTTAATGCCAAGTCCAGTTTATGTATCATATGTCAACAGATAGTTTGTTTGTGACTGTTTTTAAACAGGATGTTAGAGATCAGGCGTTTGCATGCAGTGAAATAGTTTTAAGTATTCCAATTTAACACAAATAATTCTATGTAATATCAATCACTTGTTTGTACATAGTTAAATGGTTTCAAAAGTTGCTATCAAACACAAATAAATATATATAATATTAATAATTTGTTTGCACACATTTAAATGGTTTCAAGTATTTCTAACACAAATAATTCTATTAAATACCAATCATTTGTTTGCGCATAGTTAAATGATTTCAAGTATTTCTATCAAACACAAATAAATCTATTTAATATTAAACATTTGTTTGCACACATCTGAATGGTTTCAAGTATTCTAATTTAACACCAATAATTCAATTCAATTTTAATCATTTGTTTGCACTCAGTAAAATGGTTTCTAGTATTGCTATTTAAAAGAAGTAATTCTATTTATCAAGTATTCAAATGTAATATAAATTATTTACACACAGCAGTATGCTTTTATATAAGTAATAATAATAATAATCCTTACTAAATGATTGAATAGTTCTATTAGACCCATTGATCGGATTCTAACTGGAACTTACACTTTGCGTCAGAGTGTAACTGGGAGTAAATGCAATGAGGAGGTACTCCCCATTTCCCAAAGCTTCAGAACTGGAGCCTCACCATCAGATGCAGTTTAGTGTCATATCCAGGATACTAGTTCTATTTGACCTATAGATTGGACCATAACACGTACTACCACAGTATCTGAGTTGACTAGGAGTAATTGCAATGAAAGGGTACACCACAGATACGGTTTAGTGCCGTATCAGGACACTCGTTCCTTTTTTTCATGGCGGTATGTGTGTGTCACCCCCGACAGAATTGTATGTATGTGTCACCCTCGACAGAATTGTATGTGTGTGTCACCCTCGACAGAATTGAAGCTGGCGATTCTACGGGACCAGCTGACAGGGCGTTGAAAGTTGTATAACCGAACGTTAAAGAAAACCAGAAGAGTAAAATAGGAATTACTTTTATACAAAATACTATCTTGAAGTTTTAAATGAGAAAAATGTTCTCATTGGAGCCAAAACATCTGTAAGCCTCGATGAAATAAGGAACACAATGAAACTTGATGACATAATTCATCGATTATGCAACACTGTTTATAATCAAAACGCAGCAGAAAAATGGACAAATATCTGCAACTTTCTATTTCCGCAGAAAGGCAAGCCTGGAATCACGAAGAACGATAGAGGTAAAACCTTTATTGCTATAGCTGCGAAGATTCATATGGCCCCGCATCTCAATCAAATCTGAATGAACTCCTGCACATGGACACTTCTGTAGTGTAATGGTTATCATCGTAGGAAAGAGACACGGCACACCGGGTTCAAACCCTGGATGAGGCGGTTTGCAATTCACAAAGAGCAAATACTTTCGAGAAAGGTATATATTTACCGACCCCCTCTGCACAGGCAGGATGTTAAACAAGGTCATTTTTTAATCGGAGGTTAACATGTTCGAATTCAGAGTTTTCTTTCTCCTAGACAGGTTGCCTAAGATTGAAGAAAATAGTCTGTCCTACTATTTACCCATAGTTGGAGGGAAGATAAGAGGGTTCATACCTTTCCCAAGGGTATTAGTGCATTGTGGGGAGCAATAAGCCTCGTCTGTGATTTGAACTCGTGTCACCGTGTCCATTTTCTACGACGACAACCATTATATCAAGGAAACCTCATCAGTAAAGGTATGAATGCAACTAATCTCCCTAAAAAATTGACCTTGTGTCACATTCTACTTGTTGCAGAAGAGGTTGAGTAAATGCATACACAACTGACATTGGCCAGCAGCAACATATATTCATCAGCTTTGAGATCTGAGCGGACATCGGATGCCTTTAAGAAGACTTACCAAGAACGGGAGTGAATCAAATGAAACCGAGCTGTCGGTACGCTTTTCGGATAATGATTTTAAAAATTTAGTCTGTTTATTTTGTTGTATCGTAAATATCTCCCGTTCTTCATTGAATGCAATTCAGCGATATTTGTTCAGATATAGAAATTTATGTGTCGACAGTAAGTTGTAAATCTTTGCTAGAAACTAAATTAAATAGCCGGGGGATTCTTTACTGGTTTGCAATGAACCTAATAAACAAATAAGGTTGACATGGAAAAGAATTATTCCGTATTGACTATTTATCTACTAAATAACAAATTGGTATTTCTAATTTCTTTCTTTAAAGGATGCGATAGAATCATGAGACGAATTCTTTTGATTTTTCTTAGATTTGGTTTCGTTTCGTTTTATGGCATATCAACCCTTGTAAGTTATTTAAAGCCAGATCCTCTTTATAAAAAATATATTGAATATATATTATTTGGTTAGGTTTGTTTTTATGGCATATCAAACTTTGTAGGTTATTTAATACATATGTACTAAATATGATTTTAAAACACATTTTGTAGATAACATTTTAAAAGAAAACTGAACTCAATTTTTGCGCACAGTCAAATGGTTTCACTTATTTCCATCTGATACGAATATTTCTATTTATTATTAACTTTTTTTTTTGCTCAAAGTTTAATATTTTCAAGTATTGCTATATATCACTAACAATTCAATTAAATATCTGTCATTGGTTTTCGCACTGTTAAATGTAAAAACAGTTCTATTTCAAACAATTCAGTTTAGAAGAAGTACATTTTTTTGTTTACACACAGTTAAATGCAAAAACCGTTCCATTTTGTACAATTCAGTTCAGTATAAGTACAATTTAAATGTCAAGCAGTTCTATTTGATCCATAGACAGGACCCTATCAGGTGCTACCATTTCGGGCCAGAGTGGGTATGGGAGCGATGGCAATAAAGGGGTTCTCTGCATTCTCTAAAGCTCCAGCTTTACTAGAGCCTTACCATTAGATTGTTTAGTGTTATATTCAGGACGCCCGTTGAGGGAGTCTTACTCCTCCGGAGAGAAGCAGTTGGCGGATTCCACAGCTGCAGTCGACTGGGCAATGATTTTTCTTTCTTTCTTTTTGATGGTTCCAATCTTTCAATTGTTATCGGTAATATTGATAGTATAAAATCAACAGAATAATATATAGGTTTTGTTTGGTTTTTTGTTTAATGGCATATCAACCTTTGCAGGTTATTTAATGCCAAAGCCATTCTCCTAGAAGAACAGTAGTGGTACTATTTAAGTCATAGCTGGAGTACGAACTCGCGTACTATGATTTCGCAGTCCATCGCTTTAACCATTACACCACGAGGAAACCCCCTAATAATATATAGCAAGAGAATATTTCACCCCTCAACAAGACATGCACTGATTCTCTTTTCTTTTAAAGCCAGATCCTCTTTATAAAAATATATTGAATATATATTATTTGGTTTGGTTTGTTTTTATGGCATATCATTGCTCTTGCAACCTCAACAATATTCTATCATTGCTGGCTTGTCTATTCTCTTGGCTCGTGTTGTATAGCCATAATACAAATACAAGCGGAAACATAATCAAACATAATTTACGAACTTCAATAAAAATGCGTTTGGCAATAAATAACCTACAATGGTTGATGTGCCATAAAACCAAGCCAAACTTATAAATGAGGATAATCTTTTTACTCAGGCGGGGTTTTCACTACAGTTTTAATCGGTAAAAGTCAGAATGACAGCAAGTTTCCTTGGGGCTTCAGGACTCTTCTAAGTAAACTGGTTGATTTCAACAGTGCTGTGGTCTGTATGCTCTTCATTCTTCTTCTGATCTACAATTCCTCCAGTCTATTTTTCCTGGCTTTTCGAGACTCTTCTAATGGCACCTACTACAATTGATATCATCGAGTGCTATTTACTTCTGGCCTTGTGCCTATTTATGCTATGTTTATTAAAGTGAACCTAGTGTGCTAAAAGTGCTTAGCAAACATCCCAATATGAGTGAGTTCGATTCTCTCAGGGTGCTTGATACTTCTGACCATGTACCACACCTAAGCTGTTTTTAGTAAGTAACTAAAGGCACTTCGTAACTTAATGGCAAACAACTAATTTTGAATATCATTTACTACTGAATTGTGAGTTCGATCCTAACAAGCGTCCTTTTACTGAATCTAAACAAGCCTCAATTTTGTAAAGGGGCCTTGCGTTGAGGAATAGCAAAATAACTTGTCTCGTTGACCATTGGTAGAGATTTTGATTCTCACTCGGTGTCCCATATATGCACATATAAAATTTCTACGGCGAGATATCGCATTAATACAATTAAAGATCATAAAATGTTTGAAATCAGTTTTATCTGAATTTTAATCAAAATGGTGCCATCTCTTCATTAAATGGCAAGCCTCTGAAATTAGTAGACCACATCATACAGCTTGGTAGCAATATCTCATCAACTGAAAGCGATTTCAACTTACTTATAGATAAAGTATGGACCTATATTAACAGGTTAATGACCATATGGAAAGTAGATCTTGCAGACAAAATAAAACGGGATTTCTTCCAATTTGTAGCCGTGTCGGTACTATTTTGTGGTTGCACTACTGAGACTTTAACGAAACGCTTGGCGAAAAAAAAAAAACTAGAAAGGAACTATACATAATGAATGCCGTCTTGAACAACTCATAGAAGCAGCACCCCACCAAACAGCAGTTGTACAACCATTTACCTTTCATCTCGCAAACCATTCAAATAAGATGATCCATACATGCGGGACACTGATGTTGAATTAAGGACGAACTAATAAGCGACGTTCTCCTCTTGACTCCCACCCATCGACTCTGTTCACAGATCAGCAAAAACTTACATTTATCCGCTACGTGCGGACACTGGGTGCCCTGTAGAGGTCTTGCAAAGTTTGACAGCTGATTGGGACGGATAGAGAGAGAGAGAGAGAGAGAGAGAGAGAGAGGAATTTATGCTGTTGGCACGACTTGATGATGATGATAAAATTGCAATGACATTTCATAAATATCAACACTAATTAGCAAGTTCTAAAGATTTTCAGCTGTTTAAATTCTAAAAATGTTTTCGCATACCTTTAATGTCAAAGTGAAAGTTGTTAAATGCAGCAGAAAGAAAATCAATTGACTGACAGAGGAGTTATTTTCACGAAAAATACTTTTCATCGTGAAGTAATAAATGGGTGGAATAACTGCATTTACGAATATCTCGTGGGGAAAAAAACTATAAAGGTGAAACGAGTCATTCTCTCAAAGTCAGAGAGCATAAATTACATAATGACCTCTAACTGGACAGTTTGAGCGGCATCCAAGAACAGGATGTGCAGCTGTGTCTTTAGGCAAACAAAAGACAGTGGAAATGCCGGTTGAATTGCGTAGGTGCGGCACCGGAAGAAGGATGAGTGGGCGGCGGAAAAACATATAACGGAAGTTTTCAACCCCAGCGGTCAGCCGGAGAGAGAAAGTCTGTCGGCAGTTGGCAGTCAGCAGATTAGACACGTCTCGCTACTTTTGGCGCTATCCCGAAGGCAGCGGCCTCCCGGGTTGAGAAGCCGACTCTGTATCTGTCTTCCGTCAAAGAAGCACGAACAAGTAAGGCTCTCTGCAGATGTATCTCAACCTGAAGATAGTGTGTCAATTATAGCAGAAAAGAAAACTATAGCAGAAAAGGAAGGTGTAGCAGATCATAGATCGAGAGAGAAAGTCGAACATTACACTAACTTGATTGCCCAGTCGTCTGGGGCTGTAGAATGCACCGAGTGCACTTCTGCAGAGGGGTAAGACCCTCCCAATGAATGTCCTGATGACACTAAACAATCTGATGGTGAAGTCCAAGTAATGCTGGTGCTTTGGGGAATACGGTGCACCCCTTAATTGCCATTGCTCCCAGGTCCACTCTGGCCCGGCGTAGTAGCACCTATCAGGGCCCTATCTATGGGTTAAATAGAACTAACGGCATACTTATGCTAAACTGAATTGTTTGATTAAACTGAATAGCTTGAAAAAGAAATCTTTTCGACAATTAAACCGTACTTATATTTAAACTGCATGCTTATGCTAAACTGAATTATTTGAAATAGAACTGCTTTTTTGACATTGAAACTGTATCTACCCTAAACTGAATTGTTTAACCTAGAACTGTTCTTACGTTTAACTGTGTGTAAACAAAATCTGTACTTATACTTAGCTGAGTTAGAACTGCTTGACTAAACTGAATAGCAAGAAATAGAAATGTTTTTCACAATTAAACTGTAATGACATTTAAACTGAGTGTTTATGCTAAACTGAACTGTTTGAAATTGAACTGTTTTTAACATTGAAACTGTACTTACACTAAACTGAATTGCTATATATAGCTGTTTGAATAAATTGAATAGTTTGAAATAGAAATGTTTTTGACAAACTCTGTACTCATGTTAAACTGAATTGTTTTAAATAGGACTGAATATTTACATAAAAATGGATTTGGCGTTAAATAACCTGGAAATGTTGATTTGCCATAAAAACCCAACCAACCAACCAACCAACCAACCAAATTGAATTCAAAATCTTAGACAGGGTAAGTCGCAGGAAAACGAGAAAGTCAAAGAAGTGGCAGACATTAAGATATTAAAGACATTAAAGCAATAAGTAAGCTGATGAACTCGAAATTGAACTTACATTATAGTTTCACTTCTCAAAGAAACAAGTAATTTTAGATAACTCAGTTTGCAAGGGGAATGAATCTCTGAGGTACAATACCTAACGAGATGTCCTGCAGACATGAAGTAAGTGAGTTCGAACTCCAGTCGTTCTATTACATTTCGGAATAACGTTAGGAAAGGCATAAACATTATTATCCCTCCAGCTATGGGTTAAATAGTATCCCTGCAGCTGTTCTACGAGGATAGCTTTGGCATTAAATAATCCAGGAATGTTGATATGCTATTAAACAAAGAAATCGAAACAATTTGCAAGAATAGCTTTGTAAGAGTTTTTCTGACATATAATCGAGTGGGTGTCCTCTTGGTGTAATGGTTAAAGCGATGGACTGCGGAATCGTAGTATGCGAGTTCGTACTCCAGTCCTGCTATTACGGTCACTTGCGGGGAAATACCCTTGGGAAAGGTATGAATCCCCTTATCCTCCCAGCTATGGGTTAAATAGTCCCACTACGGTTCTTCCAGGAGAATGGCTTTGGCATTAAATAACCTGCAAAGGTTGATATGCAAAGAAACAAACAAGACATATAATCGAGAACAACTGTATATGCACGTAACGGTTTATTTTTTAAAAAGTTTGATGGACGTATATGTTGTCATCCCACCACATATATACAGAGTACATCGGAAAATGGGGGTTCTATCCCAGTTCGAGTAAAACCAAAGACTCAAAATATTGTACTTGATGCCTCCTTGCTTAACACCCTGCATTATAGGATATGGAGCGAGGGTAAAGTGAAGCAATCCAGGGTACAGAGAAGCGTCCTCCCATACACCTTAGTGTTGTAGCTATTGAAAAGGGAGCGAATAGTTTGTTGGCATCAATTCTTACTCGAGCCAGAGCAATTTTGTTTTTTTGCTGGACATTATTTGACGGAGATTATACCTATATACAGAGATACAGTCAATGTACAGTTTAATTGTGAAAAATATTTTTATTTCGAGATATTCAGTTTAGTCAAGCAATTCTAATTCAGCTAATTCAGTTTAGTAAAAGTACACATTTTGGTTACACACAGATACATGTCAGAAGAGTTCTATGTTAAACAATTCAGTTTAGTGTGAATACTGTTTCAATGTCAAAAAACAGTTCTATTAAAAATATTTCATTTTAGCATAAGCACGCAGTTTAAATGTAAAACATTTCTATTTCAAGCTATTCAGTTTAGCATAAGTATGCCGTTAGTCCTATTTAACCCATAGATAGAGCCCTATCAGGTGCTACCACGCCGGGCCAGAGTGGACCTGAGGGCAATGGCAATGAAGGGGTGCTCCGTATTCTCCAAGGACCCAGTATTACTGGGACTTTACAATCAGATTATTTAATGTCATAACCAGGACACTCGTTGGGGGGGGTCTTATCCCTCTGCAGAGGTGCAGTCAGTGTATTCTACAGCCCCAGCCGACTGTACAATACGTAGAGTTAAATTTCAAAACAGTTTTATTTTAGATAATTCAGTTTAGCATAAGTACACAGTTTAGATGGCAAAACAGTTCTATTTCGAGCAAATAGTTCTGTTTTAAACAATCCAGTTCAGCATAAATACGCAGTTTAAATGTATAAAAACAGTAAACGCCAACCACCATTTAGTTCTATTTAACCCATAGATAGGACCCTTATCACGTGCTACCACTCCGGGCCAGAGTGGTTCTGGGAGAAATGGCAATAAAGGGGTACTCCGCATTCCCCAAAGCCCCAGCATTGCTGGAACCTCACCATCAAATTGTCAAGTGTCATATCCAGGACACTCGTTGGGGGGGATCTTACCCCTCTGCAGAGAAGCAGTCGGTGTATTCTACAGCCCCAGCCGACTGGGCAATAGTATTGCATTTGGTAACTCATATTGCATTAAGGGCCTGTGTTGACCCTATGTATATTTCTTTGCATTTGCTTCATTCAGTTATGTAGACTATGTTTTTTGAGTTGCTGTTTAAGTCTTTATTTATTTTGGATTTTGTTTCCGGGTTCTTAAAGATATAGGATTTTTCTTTTATAATTATATCACATATTTTATATTGTTTATTATTGCATTTGGTAACCCAATATGAGTTGTTATTGATCCTTATATATATATATATATATATATATATATATATATATATTATATATATATATATATATATATATATATAAAATTAACTTAAATCGCGCGTCGGAAATCTTCTACTAAAGTTTCACCTTATCGGATCATCAGGAAGCCTAACTCCAACTAATGCTAAAGGAGAAAGCGCCGTCTTATATTCACCAAAAATCCACCTAGCTTAGAATTGACAATATATATATATATATATATATATAATATATATTATATATATATATAATAGAATAAATAAATAAATAACCTTACTGCGTATCCCTTGATTTTTTTCAACGGGTCGGACAAGGTTGGTCTTTTCTTTATTTTTGACCTCTAATTTTTCCTTTTTTTTCCCCGGGCGAGATACTTTTATCATTTGTTCCTGGCGGGGGCTTTTTCGTTTTTTTTTTTCTGGTACCGTGAATGCTGGTAGATATTAGATTAGTAATACATATATATATATATATATATATGACTGTCAGCAAATTATTTGTATTAGATAGGGATACTTGAAACCATATAATTGTAAATTATTTATATTAAGAAGACTTACTTGAAGCTGTAAATGTGTTACTAAGGATTGTTATTAGTCACTTGAAACCATAAGACTGTCTGCAAAAAAAAAAAAAAAAAAAAAAAATATATATATATATATATATATATATATATATAATATATATGTATAGATAGATAGATTGATTGAAGATAGGTAGATCAACACGGCAACACATTGCATGTATTCGAGCTTTTCGCGTTAAAACAAAATAAATGCTGATTTTTGAACCTCATTATTGCCATCGTTGTTTTTGTTATCGTTTTTTTTCTTCCATTTATGCGACGACTTTTATTCTTTAAAGAGCAAAAAAAAAGAAAGACACAACCACTATCTTGACAATTTATATTGAAAGTATTTTATAGAAACCCTTAAAACCCAATTTACGAAAATACGAGGATCATATATATATTATATATATACGAATCATTGAATAAGTTTCCAGACTTTTTTCGTATGGGCACTTTTATTGATAGTACACACATGAAACTCTAGTCATCTCCTCTGGCTGCAATGCACTTCTTGTACCGTTCCAACAACTTCTGCAAGGCCCCATGGAAGTCCTCTTGTGTGAGCGTGTCAATGACCTTCGTACAGCCTCTTTCATCTCCTCAATTGTCTCATAACGACAACCTCTGAGCTTTGGGAATAACCAAACGTCACAAGGAGCAAGGTCTCGACTATAGGGAAGCTGAGGAATTGTCTTGATGCCCATCTTGGTCAAATAGTCTATGACAAGGATGGAGTTATGGACTGGGTGTATTGTCCCGGGGGAAATGCCACTGACCCGATTTGAAGAGTGCTGGCCTCTTCCGACAGAATCTCTTCCTGAACTCCCTTAAAACCTCAAAATAGTAAGCCTAAACCTTACCCTAACCTTTTGGCCAATCAACTTTGGTGTATTGACTTCCTTACTCTCCCACACCTCTCATCATCCCTCACAGACTCCCTGGCTTCCTTTAATCTCTTATGCCACTCAAAAACTGATGCTCGATTCATGCAAGATGCTCCAAAAGCAGTCTGAAGCATTCCATGCGTTTCTGTGGCATCATTTTTTCCAAGTTTAAAACAGAATTTTATTGCATATCGTTTTTCCTCACGTCCAGATTATATGTTTGAAATTCACCAGCTGTGACAATCGGGCTTTTGTAGGGTGTATTCAAATTGCTGCTGTAGCTGTTCATTTTGAAGCTGAAATCATAAAAATTGGCCAGTTATCTCATAATATGTATAGCAATAACATACTGAATTTTCAAGAGTCTACAACAATTTTAAATGCCGGTACAAAAAGTCAGGAAACTTATTGAAGGCACCACGTAGCTTTTTGAGAGCGAGAGATAAGCGTTTGGATACATTATCGAGAAATTCGGTTGTTAACAAAAATGATTGATTGATTTTTAAACGATATTGTCAACACGTCTAGGGTTATTTTATATCTAGAGATTAGATTGTTGCCTTCTTTGTATAGTTATATTTACATTTTTTGTGTAGCTGTTTCTTAAAAGTTTTTGCTCACAGTAATATTATATAAAGTATCCCTGCGTAGAGTGTTCACCAATGGTCCGGAAGACCGGGGTTAATCCCAGGTCGAGTCATACCACAGACTCAGAAAATGGCACTTGATGCCGCCTTATTTAACCCTCAGCATTATAAGGTAAGGATCAAAGGTATAGTGGAGCAATCCAGGGAAAGGAGTTGCGCCCTCCCCTACACATCGGTGTCGTAGAAATTGGGAAGGGAGCCTTCGGGTTACCCTGACTAAGGTCGCCAACTTTGCTTTACTTATCCCTATCAAATCCAAATAACTCAGTTGTATTGTTTCAAGTATTCCCATCTAATACAAATAATTTGCACTCAGTTGTATGATATAAAGTATTCTTATCTAATACAAATAACTCAGTTGTATGGTTTCAAGTATTCCGATCAATACTAATAATCTACACACAATTATATGATATAAAGTATTCTTATCTAACACAAATAACTCAGTTGTATTGTTTTAAGTATTCCAATCTAATACAAATAATTTGCACACAGTTGTATGATATAAAGTAGTCTTATCTAATACAAATAACTCAGTTGTATGGTTTCAAGTATTCCGATCAAATACAAATAATCTATACACAATTATACGAGATAAAGTATTCTTATTTAATACAAATAAATTGCATACTGTTCTAGAGGTTCAAGTACTTTTTTATACTAATAATCAAATAGTTTTAAGTTATTATTTATATTCAATTTAAAGTCATTTGTTTGCCCATTGTATTGTTTCAAGTAACTAATTACAATCTTTAGTAAACAATTACAGCTTCAAGTAAGTCTTCTTAATATAAATAATTTAAAATTAAATGGTATCAAGTATCCCTATCTAATACAAATAATTTGCAGACAGTCATATAGTTTCAAGTAACTAATAACAATCTTCAGTAAACAATTACAGCTTCAAGTAAGTCTTCCTAATATAGATATTTTACAGTTATATGGTATCAAGTATTCTTATATAATACAAATAATTTGCAGTTTCAATTAACTTATAATCTATATTAATCTTTTTTCAATTTCTTTTTAACGTTATGTCATAATCCTCTGGAATGGTTTTCTAATAATAACGTTGTATGATGCTGATCATGTTAACGTTTATCATTTTTGGTATAATTTTATTTCTTTCATAAAGGACAGAATGTCATCCATGTCGACATTTTCAAATAGGTCCTTCATATTATTTGCCCTAAAAGAACATTGTTTAATAAGAGCAAAATCTCCGTATTCTATGAGAAAATGTGACACGCTATACCCTGTGGTTGTTCCTCTTGTTTGAGTATGAAGGAGTGCGTAAAATCTTGTGTGACCAATGGGTAATGGGGATATAGTGACATTCCCTTCTGGACTTTCTAAAAGCTGGTTTCCATTCTCCGAGCGTGGGTTTTATCAGGAAGAGTTTATTGTGGGTGTTTTTATTCTAGCATTGTTGGAATCTTATATGGAAGAATTTATTGATTTTGGTTTTCTAGTCAGTGTATGGAATTTTGACTTTGTCGGGGGCCATATCAAAAGCAGCTTTTTCGTTTCATTTTATTCTTATGTGGTTTGGAATCCAGCATATTAGAAAATCTTTTGAGTTGAACGTGGAGTGCCACCTCAGCATGCTGCGCTGACGCGTGACTAATTGTGTAACATAAAATGTGCGTGCACGTAAATTGCACTTCATTATCGTCAGGGTTATACACTTTACTCATGTATCCTCTTTTTTTTTGGATTTGTTTTATTTGTTTATTTTTATTGTTCTTTTTTTTTTAGGGTATCCAAGATGACTAAAAGCAATATTCGTGTCATAGGGCTCATTCAAACTTTGCCTTTGTGCTGTCAAAGGCTTGGGGGATGGATTAAACTTAAGAACATATATTACCGATAATATACCCTTTATATATATATATATATATATATGTGTGTGTGTGTGTGTGTTTATATATAAGCTATTAATCTATACTATACTTATACCCGCTTATTTATACTATTGCTAAAATATACTGTCTATCTAAGTATACTAATACCATACATCTACACTCAATTCATTATTATAATGGTTAGAGTGTTCACTAATGGTCCGTGAGACCGGAATTCCGTACTAAGGATTCTTATTATTAGTTAGTTGAAAGTATATAATTGTGTGCAAATCATTTGTATTAAGAATAGTTACTTGAAGCTTTCTTTACTAAGGATTCTTCTTATTAGTTGAAAGCATATAATTGTATACAAATTATTTGTATTAAGAATAGTTACTTGAAGCTTTCTTTACTAAACTTTCTTATTATTAGTTAGTTGAAAGCATATAATTGTGTGCAAATCCTTTGTATAAAGAATAGTTACTTGAAGCTTTCTTTACTAAGGATTCTTATTATTAGTGAGTTGAAAGCATATAATTGTATACAAATCATTCGTATTAAGAATAGTTACTTGAAGCTTTCTTTACTAAGGATTCTTCTTATTAGTTAGTTGAAAGCATATAATTGTGTACAAATCATTTGTATTAAGAATAGTTACTTGAAGCTTTCTTTACTGAGGATTCTAATTATTAGTTAGTTGAAAGCATATAATTGTGTACAAATCATTTGTATTAAGAATAGTTACTTGAAGCTTTCTTTACTGAGGATTCTTATTATTAGTTAGTTGAAAGCATATAATTGTGTACAAATCATTTGTATTAAGAATAGTTACTTGAAGCTTTCTTTACTAAGGATTCTTATTATTAGTTAGTTGAAAGCATATAATTGTGTGCAAATCATTTGTATTAAGAATAGTTACTTGAAGCTTTCTTTACTAAGGATTCTTCTTATTAGTTGAAAGCATATAATTGTGTGCAAATCATTCGTATTAAGAATACGTACTTGAAGCTTTCTTTACTAAGGATTCTTATTATTAGTTAGTTGAAAGCATATAATTGTGTGCAAATCATTTGTATTAAGAATAGTTACTTGAAGCTTTCTTTACTAAGGATTCTTCTTATTAGTTGAAAGCATATAATTGTGTGCAAATCATTCGTATTAAGAATACGTACTTGAAGCTTTCTTTACTAAGGATTCTTATTATTAGTTAGTTGAAAGCATATAATTGTGTGCAAATCATTTGTATTAAGAATAGTTACTTGAAGCTTTCTTTACTAAGGATTCTTCTTATTAGTTGAAAGCATATAATTGTGTGCAAATCATTCGTATTAAGAATACGTACTTGAAGCTTTCTTTACTAAGGATTCTTATTATTAGTTAGTTGAAAGCATATAATTGTGTGCAAATCATTTGTATTAAGAATAGTTACTTGAAGCTTTCTTTACTAAGGATTCTTCTTATTAGTTGAAAGCATATAATTGTGTGCAAATCATTCGTATTAAGAATACGTACTTGAAGCTTTCTTTACTAAGGATTCTTATTATTAGTTAGTTGAAAGCATATAATTGTGTGCAAATCATTTGTATTAAGAATAGTTACTTGAAGCTTTCTTTACTAAGGATTCTTATTATTAGTTAGTTGAAACCATATAATTGTGTACAAATCATTCGTTTTAAGAATACGTACTTAAAATTATTTAGTAAGGATTCTTATTGATTGCTTGAAACCAAATAACTGTACTGACAAATGACTTATTAAATAGAAATTATTACTTGAAGCAATATAATTAATGATATTAGATAAAAATAGTTGAAATCATACAACTGTATGCAAATCATTTGTATTAAATAGGACTGCTTGATATCAGGCAACTGTGCTCAAAATACTTTTAAGAAACAAGTACACAAAAAATGTAAATATAAATATACAGTGAATGCGATTCCCTAACCTTTAAAAATAAACCTTGACAAAAGAACATGTCATTAAAATCAGTCAATATTTACTCATTAGCATTGAAATTATGTAGAAAATAGAAATTTGTGCGTATTTAAAAAAACTCTTTTGCCACGATTTGGATGTGGCACAAGGTCAATTTTTCAGCGGCATAATACTGGTTTGAATTCAGAGCTTTGTATATGGCATCAAGTATTACTATCAAATACAAATAAGTTAAATCTCAAACTGATCCATTTGACGGGATCATAACTGGTACTACCAATCCAGATCCGAGTGGATCTGGGAGTAATGTAACGTGATATGTTAGCTCCAAGTTATAAATACAACTTATTTTTTGGGAGGGAGAGAAGAGAGAGAAGAAAAATAAGAAAAAAGAGCAGATATAGAGTCTACAGGAGCTGACAGCTTACGTCTGAATCATTTAGGCCAAGGCACTTGTGGGTCAGCCTATCATGGGTGAGTGATTACGTTAATTGAAAATGATTTGAAAAAAAAAAACCCGGTGGTTCCAAATGTTCGGCAAAGGTGTGGAACCACCGGAAACGGATATGGTCCTCCCTCCGACACCGGGCGGATGTAAGGGGACAACTCGGGTTGGGAGTTGGTAAGAAGTCGTGAGGAGGTAAAGACAGACAGTTGAACACCAGCCAGGAAGATGTAAGGATAGACGAAAAATTACAGGCCCCCATTTTTGGGTGAGCTCCGAAAAGGGGCCACACACCAGACGCGAACCTGTGAAAATAAAACCAGCGGACAAGCATGTTAGAACTACAACAGAAAACCAGGAACGAAATTCAAGGTCTGTGTCTGCTCTCTCTTTCTCATGACTAGTTGTTTCTCTTTGCCCAGCTAACGCAGTCAACTCAGCTTTTATATTCTCTTTTTTCTCCCGTCGACTATAAATTGTAGTAGCGAATAGACCTTTGTGTATTGAACTAAGACTGAATTTCCTGTGTTCGTTAACTTTAACCCATAGTGGAGTCACAACATGATCAAACAACTACTTAAGACGAAGCAATACAGCCATTAACATGTTCGAGAAAGTGGTGGTATATTCTGTAACGTTATTTTACAGTAATGGCAATTAGAAGCTATTTCCCACTCCCCAGACCCCAGAACTGTTGATTTACCTTCAGATCAAATTCAGTGTCAAAATCAGGATAGTTTTTATTGGGGTGGTGGTGGGGGTTTTACCACCCTGCAAGGGATACATTCAGCCTATTCTAAGCCCTGTTAACAGGCTGCACTGAAGATTATCGTAATGAATTATATTTAATTATAAAATCCCGCTTTTTTTGGTTTCGAAAAAAATCAACTTCTTATTAAAAAATTGTTAGAGGTATAGGGGTATACTTATTTATGAACTATACTATTATAATATTCATGAACTATACTATAATAATATTCGAAAGTTGTGTACATATTTCGAAACCAAAAAGACTAGGATTTAACGATTTCTAAGTAAAAAAGTTGGTGAGCTTCGTCGAGGGTGAACCGAAGGCTTCCTTTCCAATAGCTACTACACCGAGGTGTAGGGGAGGGCGCTACTCCATTCTCTGGATTGCTCTACTTTACCCTTGATCCTTACCTTATAATGCTGAGTGTTAAGCAAGGCAGCATGAAGTACCATTTTTGGAGTCTTTTGTATGACTCAACCTGGGATTGAACCAAGGTCTCCCGGACCATTAACAAACGCTCTACTCATTAGGCAATGAATATTATTATCATAGTATAGTTCATAAATAAGTACACTCAAACAATTTTCATAAAAAGGTAATTTCATATATTTTACAATTTTCATATATTTTGTAATTTTTATATATGCTCCTGCCCCGGGGGCGTTAAGGACTCAAGCGAAGGAATAACCGGTTGTGATTCGTGTAATACAAAGCTCTTCTAATGAATAGAGCACTAGGTAGCCGTTGAGCGCAACATGTAAGCAAAAGAAAAAGTATATATATGCGCTAAAGTCCCTTTGCTTTGATTGCAGTACGATGCGATATCCGACGTAATATCGCGACTGGAGTTCGAACTCGCTTACTACGAATCCGTCGTCGAGCGCTTTAACCATTACACCACGAGAATACCGCACTCAAGCCACCTTTTATCACTTTCTTTAAAATAAGATAATTTACGATTATGAATTTTACCAGTATACAACGTGAGTTTGCAACTGAAGTTTTTTTTAAAGACAGGTGAATCTGTCATTGCTACACAGACCTTTTCCTGCTTATTTCATGTTACTTCGGAATTCCGAATGAAATTTGTAGCCTATGACAGTAGCGAGTTTTTCTGAAGAAATAGCTCAAAATTTTGTTTAATTATTCTATTTTACTTTTGTTCAGATATAAAAATATCATTCACTCTAAAAGAAAAAAGCGTTTTGACATCAGACATAGAATTTGGAGTTGTTTCTATACATGCTGTGAATGAGAATTGGATCAATTATAAGATTTTGAAATGGCATTTTTTTCTGAAACATCCACTATATCTCAAATGATATCATTTTTTTTCTGAAACATCCGGTAGATCTCAAATGATATAAATTTCTTTTTCTGGAGCATCTGGTTGATCTCAAATGATATGATTTCTTTTTCTGAAACATCCGGTTGATCACAAAAGATATCATTTCTTTTTTTGAAACAACCGGTAGATCTCAAATGATATTTCTTTTTTTTGGAGCATCTGGTTGATCTCAAATAATATCATTTCTTTTTCTGAAACATCTGGTTGATCTCAAATGATATCATTTCTTTTTCTGGAGCAGCTTGTTGATCTCAAATGATATCATTTCTATTTCTGAAACATCCGGTTGATCTTAAATGATATTTTTTCTGAAACATCTGGTTGATCTCAAATGATATCATTTCTTTTTCTGAAACATCTGATTATCTCAAATGATATCATTTCTTTTTCTGAAACATCCGGTTGATCTCAAATGATATCATTTCTTTTTCTGGAGCAGCTTGTTGATCTCAAATGATATCATTTCTTTTTCTGAAACATCCGGTTGATCTCAAATATCATTTTTTTTCTGAAACATCTTGTTAACTCAAATGATATCATTTCTTTTTCTGAAACATCTGGTTGATCTCAAATGATATCATTTCTTTTTCTGAAACATCCGGTTGATCTCAAGTGATATCATTTCTTTTTCTGAAACATCTGGTTGATCTCAAATGATATCATTTCTTTTTCTGAAACATCTGGTTATTTCAAATGATATCATTTCTTTTTCTGGAGCAGCTTGTTGATCTCAAATGATATCATTTCTTTTTCTGAAACATCCAGTAGATCGCAATTGATATCACTTCTTTTTCTGAAACATCTTGTACATCTCAAATGATATCAATTTTTTTGAATACCGAATATTTCGCTGTCTGATTACTGCCAGTACATTCGTCAACTAAAATCTGCAGTGATCAAAGCGAGTTACATAATACCGAATTCATTTTGCATTCAAAGAGCCAGCATTTGGAATGGAGATACAAAGATCCTGCAGCTGAAGATCAGCTTTGGCAAGTGGCTTAAAATGAAGGCAAAATGTCCTGTGTGTCGGTGAGGGTCGTGGGTGGGAGCAAAGCCGAGACGACAAGTTTAAATCAGTGCGGGCAAATAATCGATATGACGACCAGATTTCATCTTTCTGTAAACACACACAAATATATATGCTCATACGCTCGATACACAGACATATTCATGGAGAGACCTATATTCCTGCACGCTTGGTGTAATGGTTATCGTCGTCGAAAATAAAAACGGTGACCCCAGTTCAAATCCTGGGTGAAGTTGCTTGCATTACACCCAGCGATTATATCTTTGGCAGAGGTAAAAATCGTACGGAAGGGTTGGTAAATGCAAATATTGAATATTTGCATGCTTCTACTCAAAGAGATACACGTTTTTAAATATACATATTCACGGTGGGTGGTCTTGTGACATAGTCACTAACGGGCTGGACTGCAGTCTGGAAGCAAGCGAGTTCGAACTCCAGTCGTGCAATTACGGTCACATTCGGTTTAATACCCTTTAGAAAGGTATGAACCCCCTTATCTCCCCAGCAATGGGTTAAATAGTACCACTACAATTCTTCTATAAATAGTACCACTACAATTCTTCTATAAAGGTGGCTTTAATGGCCCATAAAGGTTGATATGCCGTTAATTAAAGAAACTGAGACTGCATCCATTTAGACGAAGAAACACACCCATGTACGTGCGTATATTTACATGTACACTAAAGTATGCACATACGCGGTGCATTCAAGAAGTTTCCAACAAGGAGTTGACTGTCTGTCCAGTGGGAACCCAGTGCATGTACTATGTTAAAATTACAAGGGAGTTCAGGAAGAGATTCCATCGGAAAAGGCCAGCACTCTGCAAATAAGGCCAATGGCATTTCCACCAGGACAATGCACCAGTCCACAACTCCATCCTTGTCACAGACTATTTGACCAAGATGGGCATCAGCACAGTTCCAGGCTATCGTTATGAGACAATTGAGGAGATGAAAGAGGCTGTGACGAAGGTCATTGACACACTCACACAAGAGGACTTCCATGGGACCTTGCAAGAGTTGTTGGAACGGAACAACAAGTGCATTGCAGCCGGAGGAGATTACTTCGAAGGGGACTAGAGTTTCATGTATGTACTATCAATAAAAGTGCCTATACGAAAAAAGTCTGGAAACTTATTTAATGATCCTCGTATATATAAACTAATATATAGCCCTGAATCAAAAGAACTGCTTACGTATGCAAGTATTATAGTGGCGTGTTTAGCGTAACAGTTAACATTTTGAAAAATGGAAACAGTGATGCGAGTTCAAAGCCTGGACGAGACTGTTTGCGTTTCCCCTCTTGCAAACACCCTTGAGAAAAAGATAAATACCTTTCTTCTTCCTCACGACACTGTTCAGCAGTTTAAATTTTGAAATAATAAAAGTTATTTTTGTAAGAATTCGTTCATCACAAAAATATGGACGTCAAAGTTGTGCAATGATAATTAACAGAAATTTTTGCCCGATTTAAGCTCAAGAAAAAGATCCAGGTTCAAGCTCGGAGCTGATCCAAGATAAAGCTCAAGCTGAACCAACACTGATAATTCAATCTTGGTTAATTGTTGTTGAACATGCACATAAACATTTGCACACAAGCTCATATATATATTAACATGTTCATATATGTACCTATATTTTAGTACCCTTCTCGGCCAGTGGTTTTCAACCTGTGATCCGCGAATCACGAAGGGGAGTCCACAACGACAACTGCAGGCCTTCATAGATGCTGCAACAGTGTCTTCAAATTTTATATTATCTGATAAGAACCACTAATTCCTATTTCGAATTACAAGTACACACCTATGAAAGAGGACATCCCTGTAGTGCAGTGGCCGACGAGCTGTATTGTGACATCGTAGTATGTCAGGAACTCCAGTTTTGCTATGGCGCGCACATTCAGACTAATTCCCTTCGGAAAGGTATGTGACGGTACTGCCATCCTCGATCAACACGAGGGTGATTCGTTGATCGTTCTGCTGGTCCGATATATTTTCGGATGACACAGTCGATTCGTTAACTGCCAACATTGTGTTTTTAAATCCAGACAACCGATCAATTGCTAGTCGGAGTCAAAGGTCAGCGAATAAACGAATGAGACCGCACAATTAAGAAATTAAAATAAACAAATTATAAAAGTCGATGCCAAGAAACAAGGAACAAAACATGGCTTGCAAAAATAATAATATTCAATACGGAAAAATGACTTTCGAAAGTGATACATATATTCACCCATCCTGGAGGAGGAAAGTTTTAGTCAGAGACCAATTCATGAATTAATAGTCCGTCAATTCCTTGAATAAGTTTTAGGCTTTTCTATCTCTTACTGTCTATAGTCTGGCACAAGGCAATCTTAAATAGCGGTTTTGTTTGCTTTCCACAATCCTTGGTACTACTTCACAAGTGCTTATTATGTTAAGCGTCGTTGCTTTTTCTCAGCGTTGTATTATTATTTCTTCTCTTTTTATTCTCAGGGCAGTCTGGTACAAGGTCAAAGATGTGGAATCTTGTAATCATCTTTTTCTACTGATACGCATATTAAGGATTTTTTCTGTCTCTCTGCAATTGTCGTGTTTTCTTAATCACTTCGTTTTTTTACGACTTCTAGTGTAGTCTGGTCGAAGGTCAGGTCTCAGAGAGACGGAAAATTTAACTCGCGTTCTCTATACCCTGAGCAGTCTGATAAGAGCCCCCTTGACGTATCATATTATCTCGATTAATTTACGTTTTTTATCTCCACGAGTCTGGCACAAGGGTATCTCTCGTCTACTCCATGCTAGTCAATAAAGTATCATATTATCTCGATTTTTCTATCTCTGCGAGTCTGGCACAAAGTTACTTCAAGACATTACATTATTTCAGACTTCACTTCAGTTTTCTACTTTCACGTGTCTGGCACAGAGGCATCTCTCAAGGCGACGCATTATCTCAATCTTTCTTTCTTCTTTACAAGGTAGTTTGACGGTGCATAAATATTTATCCCAGGACGGGAGTTTATTTTACGCACGTGTGACGTCGGGGCAGTCTAGCACTTGACCCCTCGCAAAATATATCCTAGTTAACATTCTTTTTTCGGGTATATGGGAACTGGCACATAATGTGGGGGTTAATTTGGGGCCAGACTGACCGCCGTTGGCAAGGTGTTTCCAAATTCACTTTACATACGTCACCAAAACCTTTCGCATTCCTACCCCCTCGGATAACGGAAAACATGTACTTCTAGGTTAAGATAAAATATTATTCACTGTAGTCGACAATTCCAATTTCCCGTGTAATGTTTTTAAAGGGGAGTAAGACGTTTAGCGAGAATAAATTGAAGCGAATGAAGCTGAAACAGATATATGCAAAAGAAGGCAACTCGATGGATAAACAACATAATGAATAAATTTCGACACGAGGGGACATTTAAAATATAACAAAATCTTTATGCGTGAGGATCAAACAAATACTTTTGAGGTTTAAGCAACAGTTCCTTTCTTTTCTTTTAAGGTGCCGGTGATATAACCAGCAGACAGTCTTAAACACAAATATCTCTCCCGACAGTCCTTTTCTTCTTTCTTCTTTCTTTCTTTATTTTTAAAACTTGAAAAAGTAGTTCGCTTACAGTTTATGAAACGAATTTCTTCAGTCTATTTCTTTCCTTTTCTGAATACATATAAGTTCCAATATTTGGGAGGGTTCAAGATGTACTTAGCTTTTAACTGGTTTACCTCGCAGATTCTTTTCTTTTACGGGCGAGCGGTGTTCTATAGAATTTGGCGGGAAGGCACCTGTTATCTTCTGTCCAAGATTCTTTAAGCTCCTCCCCGGAGTTTCGGCGAAACTTTCAACACATCTTGTCACGCCGACTGCTGTCCCAGAACTTCCATTCAGATCAGTACGTCCTTTCACGGCGACCTCCGTCCTAAAAAGTAAATTCTTTATGTCTATTTCCTCTGAGGAAAAGGGTACTACTTCCGGCGCTAAGGCTTCGGCCAATCATTTGGCTCCTTCCTCCTCCTCCACCTCATCTAGTCATGCAACTCAATGACCTACATTCCTTCTTCGTCCACCCGGTTATGGAGTGCAGGTAGTTTGACCTTATCCTGGCTGCTCTTAGCGGTCAGTCGTTGTGGTTGTTAGCCAAACCCAGAAGGGGAAGGGAAATTAAGTCTTACTTCTCCCCTCTCAGGGGCATACCACGTGACAGTAGTTTATTGATAAGACTACATCACTTCCGAACATATAGTAATATCAATTTCTCTATCTCTCCACTTTGGGTAGTTCGACTCAAGGTCAGAGCCCTGAGTGTGTGAAATCTTATAGCTGCTTTCAGCACGTCTGCCACTAGTGACCAGCGGAGTGACAACACCTTGCTAACTGGTGAAGGACGCCATGCGTTCGTCTTTAGACGACCCATTGGCTAACCCTTCTTCTGGTAGTAGTCGACTCTTTCACTACCAACCCATGACTAAAACACCGGATTTCGACGAAACCCCAAAAGTGACTAACACATCACTAAAGCTTCATATACTGAACACGTTGTTAAATCAGTAAATACCAAATAATAGTACATATATACCAAAAAAAAACGAATAACGCATTCTTAACCCCTCGACTGGGGGATTCAACCATTTCAATTGTATTCAGAGAGAATTTCCTCACCCACTGAATGCTTGTTGCACCAAGAAACAAAGGAAAAATATTTAAAAATGTCTTCGTCTCCTCTCTGTTACTATTTTTTTCATATAATTCTTTTACGGCATTCTTATCCAAGGAATTACACCAGTAAGACAACGTGGGGGTAAAAATAGAATAATCTCAGAATGGAGTCAGATAACAAACGGTTACACAGCTTGTCCTGTGACACCATACCTTAAAACATTTGAACTTGTTTTGTGCCCCGTATTTGTTGACAGTTCCTGGGTCTTCCACATCTTTAATTTCTTTTACAGCTTACCCTTGCACCCAGTCCTTTCTTCGACAGGTAGCGTAAAATGGATCTAATTGCATTTTTCACCATTTATTATCACATTGTAAAATAAAGAATAAACAATGTTGATATGTTTTATATGAAAATAAAGAATAAGCAATCCAGCAATGATTTTATCAAATTAATATACCCCAATACAAATCAAATTGAAATTTATTAAAAATATTTAATGAAAACTCCATCCACGGAGTCATGATATTCATGTATTGATCGACACAAATTGTTAATTCTTCTTGATATTTTTGATAATGATATACGCAATTTTCTTTGCGCCACAAATCTCGATATGTTTTGGTTAGTACTATTTCTCAAATATGTTGTTGCAAAACTAGCTGCATTTTAACCACTTTCTGACACAATTATGGATACACAAGCCTCATTGAGGCAAAATTGAATTACGTGTTTTCACGGGTTATTTAATTCCAATGCCATCCTTGTTGAATAACAGTAGTGGTTCGATCTAACCCATAAGTTGGGATAGAAGGCTGTTCATACTGTAACCCTATGAGGGTTAGAAACCAGTCAGAAATTTTATTAACCACAGGAAAAAGAGAATAATACATTACAAATGTGTAATGGTGTAATAGATTTTTGAAATGAAATGCAGATAAAAATTATTTTACTTTGATGAGAAAGGAATTTGACAAAAACGAATTGTTATTGGGGGAAAAAAGAAAAGCAAATGTAATATCACTTCTTAAACTAAAGCCGTCAGAAGTTATGTAATTGTTTTGACTGATTGCTGTGTTCCAAACGGTTTGATGGAAAAAAGCCGAATCCAGATCAGAGCCCCAACTGCCAATCATCAAAAGCCACTGATCTAAAATTAGAATAAACCTATTTCCTAACTTTCAATATGGAGTTTATTTTTTTAAAGCAATCCCGAAATAATACTTGTCAGTAGAAAATCATTGAAATCCAAATTAGGAGAAAATTGAGATTTTTTTTGTTTCACACTCTCTACCTACCAGATGAAGAGGTGCATAACTTGACAGGGCTTACCTCTGCTGAAAGAGAGTGAGCTTCCTCCTTTTGTCGGGACGGTCTCTTTTTTTGCGCATTCGGCGCCCCTATTTCTGTCAGAGGCCTCTGGAAGTTTCTGCATATTTTGATAATTATTTTAATTCAATTTAAATTTTTATTTATTTATCTATTTATTCCCTACAAAGGAAAGTGACACTAACTTCAACGACAAACAAAAGTCAGAAAGACCTTCAGTTGAGGAAGATGAGGCCTTGCTTGAAGATTGTTTATTCTTTATTTTACACCTGCGATAATAAATGGTGTAAAATACAATTAGATCCATTTTACACAACCTGTCGAAGAAAGGACTGAGTGCAAGGGTAAGCTGTAAAAGAAATTAAAGATGTGGAAGACGCAGGAATATGTGGCACAAAACTGGTTCACTATGTTTTAAGGAAAGTGACACTAGTTTCAACGACAAACAAAAGTCAGAAAGACCTTCTGTTGTGGAAGATTAGGCCTTGCTTGAAACGTCAAAGCAACAGTCAAGCGCAAACTCTCATACCTTGTTGTCAGATCTTCGTCCTTCACAAAGCACCATCAATCGATTCCTCTATAAGCTCGGCTTTATGAACTGAAATACTTGAAATACGAAATAGCTTGAAATAGTGCAAAGCTTTTGATCTTCTCTGGTATAATATCTTTAAGAAGTTAAAACTAAGTTTATGTGGCTGGGGCTGTAGAATATGTTGATTGTATTTCTGCAGAGGGGTAAAACACGCCAACGAGTGTCTTGTTATGACACTAAAACATGGGAGTGTGAGGCCCAGTGCTAGAGCTTTGGAGAAAGTGGAATACCCTTTCTTGCCATTACTACCTGGTCCATTTGGACTTGATGTGAGATTACCTGTTAGGGTCCCATCTATGGGTCGAATAGAACTGTTTACTCATTTACTATACTTGAAATCAATCAACTGTGTCCAAACGATGAATTGCAATACTTGAAACCATTTAACTGTGTGCAAACAAATGAACTATGAACTAAAATAAAGTTAACTACAAACATTTCACTTAAAAATCATATATATATATATATATATATATAATAAAGTAGCAAAATAAGATACACTGACGACTAACATCCGGTAAAAACAACGCGCTAAAAACAACTCATTTACTGTTCTTGAAATCAATCAACTGTGTCTTTACGAACTCAAATACTGAAAATACCAAACAACTTGAAATAGAGCAAAACTTTTAAACTACTGTCATATAATTGTTTAAGAAGCAATGAATAAATCTCTGAAGAGGGGTAAGACACCCTTATGAGTGGCCTGAATATAATACTAAACTGTATCTGACGATGAAGGTCAAGTTTTCTTCTGTCTGGTACCCCTTCATTGCCATTACTCCCAGGACCACTCAGCCCCAGCGAAATAGTTACTGTTAGGGTCCCATCTATGGTTCAAATAGAACTAATTAATCCTTTACGACGTTTGAAACCATTTAACAAATGGTTGATATTAAATTGAACAATTGGTTTTTGAAAGCAATACTCGAAACCATTTAACTGTGTGCAAACAAATAAGTTCTGGCTCGTTTAAGAACAATATTTCATATAAACTATTCGCTTGCAAATCATACATCTATGTGAGTGTGTTTGTATATGTTTGTGCGTACACAAACACACACACATATATATATATATATATATATATATAAGGTATTCTTCAATCCAGTAAATCCGGAATAGGGAACAATTCCCTCTGGACAAGTGAATTATTCAAATTTTGAATATTTAGATATTCCTAGTAGAGAAGTCAATGTAAATAAATTCTCGAAGCAAATAATATTATTTAGAAAAAAATCATTTTTCTATTGGATCTGATGAAGTCCTGTTAAAAATTATTTTAAAGTCTTTGATTCATATTAATGCTCTTAAGAGGATGGAAATAAATCTATTATCTTAATGTGGCCGAATATAGTTTTTTCTTGAAATAATATATATATATATATATATATATATATATATATATGTAAAGGATTTGGGATTAAATAACCCACAAGGGTTGATATGCCCTAACCAAACCAAAGATAAATAAACAAATAGAGCAAGGTTACTGTACTAATTTCTAAGGAGTAATATATCAATAATATAATTATGTAGTTATGGATTAAGAAACTTTAAGGATTCTATATACTTTAAAAATATTTAATCGTTTGCGACTACTCTCAAGTCATTATCAAGCCATTAAAGGATTAGAAATCGGCGTCACTGTCTTAAACTAAAACTAAGATGGTAAATTTTTCTTCGGCGTTTTTCTTTTGGGACACAAAAAATTGAATTATGTCGAAAGATGTTTGAAAGCTAAGGAATCCCCAAGTTTAATCGTTTGCATAGCAATGTCTCACCTTAGAGAGACTGTCAATATGCGCTTTTTTCAGCGCACGCGCACGAACACAAATCTAAATCCTTGCTGATATACTCATACACGCAAAATACAGAGAAAAAAAAGGCTCGTCTCTCATTTTTAAGTACATACATCACAGATAAGGATATTTGCAAGGAACGTAAATATTGCGTTTTCGATAAAGCCCAACTCCATTTTTTTTTCATGGCATTCAGCGTTTTGTATTTTGTGTATGTACGATTGCAACAATCAGACGCCTTCTTCAAGACAGGAATATTCGTGTTCTGAGGCAAGAAATATGATATGGAGTCATTTGAGAGAAATGGATTTAAACTGGGGGTATTAAATATGATGACATGATCTACAAATATGGCAGTTTGATGAACAAGAGGTATTGAGGGATTATTTTTTCGCACACGCAATTTGTTAGAGAGCTGAAACTGGTTATCAAATATTCCTTTTAAAGAAATAACTTTCTGGGTTTAATTCGTTTTTTGACCAGTCAGTCATGGAACTTTCCCGGTATGGAAATGTCTTTATCGTTGCATGATGTTTCAGTCGATCCATTCTAAAAATTTTCTTGAGGATTACAATAGAAGAAAGCTGGATGGATAAACTTTTGAACAATGAAGGATGTATCGGCAAAAACGTTGTACAAAGAAAAAACACTCGCAAAAATGAATAAATGATTAAAACAAAGACAAACAACAAAAAAGACAAAACAAAGAAGAAATTTATTAAAATAGTAGTTTTTACGCCATTTCACAATATTTATCGCTTATATTCATGTGTCATGGAAATTTGTAACGTTATATGGTAGGTACAAGTTATAAAGAGTACGAGTGGCTAATTTCTGATGAAGGGGAGAGAAAAGAAAAAGACAAGAAGAAAAAAGGCCAGACAAATTCTACAGGAGGGGCAGATGACCTCTGAGTCATTTAGGCCAAGGCACTTTTGGGTCAGTCAGTCATTGATTAAAAATACTAGAAAAAAACGGAGATCCTAAATCTTCTGCGCATGTGTGGAGCTACCACAAACGAATATGGTCTTTCCTTCAACACCAGGTGGAAGTAAGGAGACGACTCCGTTTGAGAGAAGTCGTGAGGAGGTAAAAACAGTTGAACACTAGCCATGCAGCTGTAAAGACAGACGAAAATTTACAAGCTCCATCAGTGAGGGTGGGTTCTGAAAAGGGGTCTCAGACACCAGACGCGAACATGTGAAGACAAAACCAACGGACAAGCATGTTAGAACTACAACAGAAAACCAGGAACGAAATTCAAGGTCTATGTCTGCTCTCTCTTTCTCCCCATGGCATGTTGTTTCTCTTTGCCCAGCTCACGCGGTTGACTCATCTTTTATGTTCTCTTTTTTCTCCCGTCGACTGCTTACAAATTGTAGCAGTGAATAAACCTTTGTGTATTGAACTAAGACAGAGTTTCTTGTGTTCGTCAACTTTTCGTACGGCAAGGTCACACTGGGGTCCGACTATTACAGAAGACGTAGCGATACTGCCATTAACATGGTAAGAAAGTCTATTTTGTACCGTTATGTTACAACTTTTTGATTTCTATATCTTGGTTTATTATGTGGAAGTTGCCCATGCAAGAAATGCAAACTAAGCCTAGGTTTCACCAACTATTTACATACACAAAGTTTGTATCTAACGTATTGTGTGATCCTTTGGCAAAATTTTGGGTCTTATTATATGGTTGAGGTATATCAACTATTGTAGGTTATTTAGTGCCAAATTCTGTTTTTACATATATATTAAATATATGATTTGTAAACACATTTTATAGATACATGCAGTAAAAGGAAAAAAACAGTTCTGTTTATGACAATTCAAGTTAGTATAAGTCAACAAAGTTAAATGGTTCCAAATATTACTACGGATCACAAACAATTCAATTAAACATCAGTCTTTTACTTACTCACAGTTAAATGATAAGACAGTTTTATTTCTAACAATTCAGTTTAGCATAAGTTATTTGTTTGCCCTCAGTTTGAATTTTAAACAGTTCTATTTGACCCATAGATATGACCCTATCAGGTGCTTCCACTTCGGGTCAGAGTGGACCTGGGAGCGATGGCAACGCAGGGGTACACCGCATTCCCCAAAACTTCAGGACAGGTTGTTTTATGCTATATCAAGGACACACATTGACTGCAGGGTCTTACCCCTCTGCAGATATGCAGTCAGCGTATTCTACAGTCCCAGACGACTGGACTTACGTCTTAGAGAGTCAGTTTATACATGAGGATATACGGAAGCAAAGAGGTGTCCTCGTGGTGTAATGGTTAAAGTGCTGGACTGCGGAATCGTAGTAAGCGAGTTCGTACAATTACGTTCACTTTCGGGCTAATACCCTTGGGAAAGGTATGAACCCCCTTATCCTCCCACATATGGGTTAAAGAGTACCACTCCTGTTCTTCTGGGAGAATGGCTTTGGCATTAAATAACCTACGAAGGTTGATATGCCATTAAACAACCAAACGGAAGTAAAGAGGAAGCAGACAACAGAAATGTTTAATATACACACATACAAAGTTTTTATGTAACGTATAGTGTAAGTAAGTTGTAAGTAAGTTGTCTCCCTTTAGTCGACGGCAAACAGAGGGCTCCCTTTTCAATAGCTACTACACCGAGGTGTAGGGGTAGGCGCTATTCCTTTCCCTGGATTACTCCACTTTACACTTGATACGTACCTTATATTGCTGAGTGTTAAGCAAGGAGGTATCAAGTACCATTCTAAAGTCTTCGGTATGACTCGACCTGAGATTGAACCCATGTCTCCCAGACCATTGGCGAACACTCCACCCACTAGGCCAATGAGCTTCTAATATTATGCTAAAATTTAGGTATCCGATAGTTGAATGATACGCGAATATATACAACAAAATATTAAAAAAAAAAAAATGAAAACGTGAAAAAAATGTCAATTTGAAAACCCTTTCTAGAATATTACTGCATTGTTTGTAATATTTAGAATACACTGACTGTATCCCCTGCAGAGGCGTAACACCCCCCACCTCCGTCTTAAAAAGGAGTGAACGCTAACATCATCTGATAGTGAGGTTCCAACTTTGGAGCTATGAGGAGTAATGAGTACTACTTAATTTCCATTACTTCCAACTTCCAGATCCACCTGAATATATCTGGGTACAAATTATTTGTACTTGATAGGATTACTTGATACTATATTACTGTATCCAAAAATTTTTAGGAATCTACAAAAAATGTAAACATAAATATACGGTGTACACGATTCCCTAACCTCTATGCATAGAATAAACCCAGATGGGTTTGTCGATTTACTGCATAAGTAATTAAGAAATAACTCATACTGTTTAGAAAAAATTGTTTTACACAGTGATATTCAGGGTAGAACAAAGTTTGAAGGGAACAATGGCTATTTTTATACTTCATTATTTCTAATGGAGGTTTATACGGACATTATTATGTATTATTTATTGCCCAGTTCCACCGTTTGAATACGTCGTACAAGAAAAACATATATATATTCATGCAATATAATTTGTGGTTTCAGAAATGTAATAATTTTACTTTTTGGTTAGACTTACATTGACTTGTTCTACTCGACGAAAGACTCCAACAATCGATGAATATATATACGTGGTGCCTTCAATAAGTTCCAGACTTTTTTGTACAGGCATTTGAAATTGTCGTAGACTCTTAAAAATTCAGTATGTTATTGCTATACATCTTATGAGATGACTGACCAAGTTTTATGATTTCAGGTTCAAATGAACAGCTACAGCAGCAATTGGAATACACCCTACTAAAGCCCGATTGTCACAGCTGGTGAATTTCAAAAATGCAATCTGGACGTGAGAATACATTAGAAAAATGATATGCAACAAAATAAACTTGGAAAAAATGTCAGAGAAACGTATGGAATGCTTCTGACTGCTTTACGACCATGTTGCATGAATCGAGCATCAGTTTTTGAGTGGCATAAGAGATTCAAGGAAAGCAGGGAGTCTGTGAGGAATGATGAGATGTGTGAGAGGAGTAAGGAAGTCAATACACCAGAGTTGATTGGCCAAAGGGTTAGGGTTAGGGTTACTATGTTGAGGTTTTAAGGGAGTTCAGCAAGAGATTCCTAGGGAAGAGGCCAACAATCTTCAAATCGGATCAGTGGCATTTCCAGCAGGACAATGCACCAGTCCACAACTCCATCCTAGTCACAGACTATTTGACCAAGATGGACATCAAGACAGTTCCTCACTTGCTCCCTGTGACTTTTGGTTATTCCCTAAGATCAGAGGCTGTCGGTATGAGACTATTGGGGAGATGAAAGAGGCTGTGACGAAGGTCATTGACACGCTCACACAAGCTGTTGGAACAGTACAACAAGTGCATTGCAGCCGGGGGAGATTACTACGCAGGGGACTATAGTTTCATGTGTGTACTATCAATAAAAGTGCGCACACGAAAAAAGTCTGGAAACCTATTTAATGATCCTCGTATATATCTATATAAATAAAGTTGGCGACCTGAAGGCTCCCTTTTCAATAGCTACTACACTAAGGCGTATGGGAGGGCAAAATTCCATTCATAGGATTGCTCCACTTTACCATTGATCCTTACCTTATAATGCTGAGTGTTAAGCAAGGCGGCATCAAGTACCATTTTTTGAGTCTTTGGTATGACTCGACCTCGGATTGAACCCCGGTCTCACGGACCATTGGTGAACACTCTACTCAATAGACCAATATACATATAATGTAACTGGAAGAAAACTCCAGTTACATTATATACGCTCAGTATAAGAGTTTTCTTCTATTAATCTGAGAAGGAATATATAGCAATAGTCATACATCGAGCACTGTTAAAAACTTATATGGAATGCCTCATATATTTTACATACGAATAGCCCATGTCGACTGGATATATATATATATATATATATATATATATATGTGTGTGTGTGTGTGTGTGTGTGTGTGTGTGTGTGTGTGTGTTACTGGCAAAAATATATAGCCTCATCGCTCTTAAAAAACGTTACTTCCGTTATTTTTACTAATTTGTTCAACCTTATGGTAAAAACATCTCAATTATCAAACAAAATGAAATAATGTGAGATATGTTCCATGAATCCTGAAAGTTTGGCTGTTAAATAAAATAGATTGGGGCTTAGTTTTTTTTTCATTTATTAAAAATAACGGCAGAAAACATTTTATATAAGTGTTGTGAGTCCATTTTGTTTGTTTGTTTTGGTTCTATGGCATATCAACCTTTGTAGGTTATTTAATGCCAAATCTTTATACAAATAATCAGTTCTATTTCAAACAATTCAGGTTAGCATAAGTACACAGTTTAGTTGTCAAAATCAGTTCTATTTCAAGCCATTCAGTTTAGTCTAATAGTTCTATTTCAAACAATCCAGTCTAGTATAAGTATAGATTTTGTTTATACACAGTTAAATGTGAAAACAGTTCTAATTCAAACAATTCAGTTTAGCGTAAGTACAGTTTTAATGTCAAAACAGTTCTTTTTCAAGTAATTCAGTTTAGCATAAGTACACAGTTTAAATGTCAAAACAGTTCTATTTCAAAAAAATTAGTTTAACATAAGTACGCAGTTTAGTTCAATTTGACTTATAGGTAGGAGACTATCAGGTGCTACCACTACGGGTCAGAGTAGACCTGGGAACGATGCCAATGAAGAGGTACTCCGCATTCCCCAAAGCTATGGCATTACTGGAACTTCACCAACAGATTGTTTAGTATCATATACAGGACACTGGGGGGGGTGTTATTACTCCTCTGCAGAGAAGCAGTCAGTGTATTATACAGCACCATTTTTTTGCTAAAGGTTGTAAGTAGACTTCTATCAATTAAAAAAAAGTTAATTTTCTTCTTGGCCCAAAACACCACGAGTAAATATATATATATATATATATATATATATATATATGTGTGTGTGTGTGTGTGTGTGTGTGTGTTCTCGGGTGTTTCACTAAATAAGGTGAAATATTGTCTTTGGAATTGGCAATAAGAAGTACTATTTACAGTTGAACCCCTTTTTTAAAGGAATTCAACAGAGATGTCTACTTTCATTATAAATTGAATTACTCAAAGCAGAAAATTCGGCGAACATCGCGTGTGATGTACGGAACCACTAGGCAGCAGTTTTGAACTTATTTGGTCTCATCAGCAGTGTATGAATTGGAAACACTTAGCATAAGTACACAGTTTAGTTGTCAAAATCAGTTCTATTTCAAACATTCAGTTTAAGTGGTCGCGCATTTAACATTTACTAGTTAATTTAGCATTGCTTGTCTGCAATATGAACCAGTAGCTCAGTGGTAGAATTTCGACTCTGCTTTCAGTGGTCTTTGGTTTGATCTCCAGAGGAGGAGATCACGGTCGAAACAGCTGTCCAGTGGTTCCGTACGTCGGACGCAGTGTTTACCGAATTTTTTGATCATGGCAATTCAATTTATGATATAACTCCTCTACTTAAAACCGGAGAGTCAATGTGTTTCCAATTCATGGACTGTCTTTTCGACTCATGTTTATTGTAGTCAATCTATTTTTAGCCCATTTGTATATTTTTTTTTTTTTTTTTTTTTTTTTTACTAAAACATGCTTCTTCATACACGCCTCACATTCTTCTGTAAATTTCCCATGGTTTGCAAATTTCAACCACCAAAAATTTAGTGACAGACCTCTTTTCATGTTTTAAGCACTCTGTTTGATTTAACACCTTTTTGAATAGCCTCAAAATAAATATTTTTGCGAGAATAAGATATTTTTGCTATGAGCCAATTTCAGACACCATAGAGTTTTACTTTCGAAAAATTAAAAAAAAGAAAAGTTTATTATACATTTAAAAAAATACTCTTATTTATCAAAAGACCTTGTGTGTTTGTGTGTGTGTGTGTGTGTGTTGAGACAATGCAGAAAGCTGAATGTTTGAAAATAATATATCACGCATAAACAGAAAGGAAATATTGCGCTGATACAATGCAAATAATCACGATTCATCCAATTGAACACGTTCTTTATTCTCCTGAAAGTTTTCCCTTTCGACTTTGAACAATTTCATGATGACTGAGTTTTTGTTTGCTTTGATTTGATCTTTGTCAGCCGAGAGATCTTTCTTGCCTCTGATATCTTGCAAGTCTTTCACAGCAGCAGGGACTTCAATCGACATAGCATTGAAACCTGGATCGTAATCAACTTTCTTGTCCTTTGGCCATTTGTTCCATGGTGTCCGTTTCCAATATTCTTAAGTACTTGTAATTTTCCTTCTCTCCAAGCGTTCTGATGCTTTTTAATTAGATAGTTCTATTCTTTACGTTGTTCCTCTTTTCCCACATTTCATTATGAGCAAAATCCCGTCCCTATATCCCTGTTGGATCTTCTTCTTTTTGAGTTTTTCACATCAGGATTAGCTGATGGTTTTTCACTGGAGTTTGAGTGACAGCAAGTCTCCACAAGTCTCCAGGACTCGTCTCAGTATTCTGGCCGTCCTCAGCAATGATGTCGTTTGGATAGTCTCTACCCGTCCGCCAACTTCCAAGTCCTCCAGGCCCTTTAATAATCCTTTAGTTACTGTGCCTAACGCACCAATCACTATTGGCACATGTTCCACAGCTTTTTAAATTCTCTAGCAAGGTCGAGGTACTTATCTTTCTTTTCACTTTCCTTCAGATTTATTCTGTGGTCCGTCGGGATTATTATTATTATTATTATTATTATTATTATTCTACTCTTTTAAGAGTTCTTCCCACCAGCGTTAGTTGATACTTTTTTATAGGAATCTGAGTGACAGCAAGTCTCCTCAAGTCTTCAGGACTCTTCTCAGTATTCTGGCCCATCTCAGCAATGCTATAGTTTGGGTGGACTCCACTCGTTCCCTTATGTCCGAAATCTCCAGTCCCTATACCAATATTTTGGTGACTATACCGAGTGCACCAATTACAACTGATATCACTGTCACTTTTATGGTCGATAGTTTTTTCGGCTCTTTAGCAAGGTCCAGCAACTTATCTCTCTTTTCGTTTTCTTTCAGTTTTACGCTGTGGTCAGCAGGAACGGTAAAGTGCACTATTCGGCAAATTCTCTTTTTCTTTGTTGACTATCACTAGGTCTGGTCGTCTAGTCGAGATTAAATGATCTGTTTGTATCTCAAAACCTCAGAGAAATTTATGCGTCTCAATCTTTTCGACGGGTTCTGCGTTATGCATATACCGTTTGTTCGTGTGATCAAATTCAAACTTCTTTCGCACAATTCCCAGCGGATTACCCTCCCCAACCAGTCTTATACTCTTTTGTGCTAATTTACTGCACTTGCTTTATTATTATTATTATTATTATCATTATTATTTACTCCTAAGAGTTTTTCACATCGGCGTTAGCTGATGGTCTTTCACTGGAGTTTGAGAGACAGCAAGTCTCCACAAGTCTCCAGGGCTCGTCTCAGTATTCTGGTCGTTCTCAATAATGTTGTAGTTTCGATGGTTTCCACTCGTCCTCCATCCTCCAAGTATTTCAGTCCCTTTAATAATCCTTTAGTTACTGTACCAAAGTCACCAATCCTAATTGGTATAATTGTCACCTTCATGTTCCATAGTTTTTTAAAATTGCCTAGCAAGATCGAGGTACATTCTTTCAGTTTTATTCTGTGGTTAGCCGGGACAGTAAAGTCGACAATTTTGCAAGTTCTCTTTTTTGTTGATTATTATTAGATCTAGTCTTCTGGTCGAGATTCGTTGAAAAACCATATAATTCTAGATAGAAAACTAGATAATCTATAGCTGAGTGCCAAAAAAACAAAAAAACAAAAACAAACAAACAAACAAACAAACAAAAAACAAAACAAAAATTTTCTAAGAAACAACACAAAAAATGTAATAAACTTACAATGAATGTGATTTCCTAACCTCTTGGTATAAAATAGTCCTTGACGGGTTGATTTGCTGTTTCATTCAGTCATTCAGTCAAAAATCAGGTCACTAAAAGTTTGAAAAGAACAAATGGGTATTTTCCATTTAGTCTAGGCATCAGGAATTGGGAAAAAACACTTTTTACACTGACACGCAAAAAAGTTAAAATATAATATTATGCAATAATTTGATTTTTTTCATGTAGTGAGAGATAAAAATGCAACTAATTGTATCAGGAAGAGTTAAATTGGCGGCAATTCTGCATTTGATGGTAAAATTATTCCTAAATTTAAAAGAATCTGAAACATTTCCCGCGTTATAATTTGCATTTTGCATCATTTCACTGACTAATTGTGTCTGACGAGTTGCAATTTTCATGTGTACTGGATTCGTTGACGCAGTCACCAAGCATGACTGACTCCATAATTAGGATTAAATTACCAGAATCAAAAATATGAAAGCAATAGATTTTCAAAAAAGATGAGAATAAATGTGATATGTTATTTGAAGAAAAGCATTTTTGTACTACAGGGTGTCTCAAAATAGATGCCACCCATTTATACGATAAAAATTGATTACTAAGACAAGCACAATGGTGGTAATTTGGAACACGTGCGGTAAAAAATGCATTTTTTAAGCTAGAGACATCAAATCAATGTTTTTTACTTGTTATTATATCGGCTCCCAGTGTTTTATTGCCACATAATAAATATGCATATATACACATATACATGCAGAATACATATTGACGCATTGAATAAAGACGAGCGAAGACTTCTTTAGAAAAATATACCTCTCACTTTATTTGAAAGGTTTGTGCGAGAGAGATTGTTGGAGACCGAACATGGCCATCAGCGTTGTGTCTTTCTCGTTCTCCAGGGCTGCTCAACCGGACGGCCGGAGGCCCACTCTGTTGGGTGCTGGCCTTCTCTACCACATCTTGTCACCAACGGGTCTCCAAACTAACTGACTTCCTGTCTTCACCGAGTTATATAATAGTTCAATCACCCACTCAATATCTTTGGAATGGCATGTTTGATCGTCATGAAGCGGAAATAACTGTCATGCAGTTCACAGGTCATTCTCTTCCGATGTATCAGTCTATGACTGTACCATGGGATTTTACCTAGTCCCATATTGTCAACCAAGCCCGCCTACGCGATTTCTTCCCATAACTGCCATCGGAATGTGTCACTTCCTTCCGGTGCATCACTCTGGAATGGCATGTTTGGCCGGGTCGAAGGGCAATATACAACACCAGAATATGGAATCCTTTTTGAGTTTCTTCTCTCAGTAATAAAACATTATCATATTAATGGATTGGATCTATTTTGAGACAGTTTTGAATGATTTTGTCACCAAATAAGTAGTCGAAGGCGACCAGAAGGCTCCTTTTCAATAGCTACTACACCGAGGTGTAAGGGAGGGTGCTACTCCTTTCCCAAGATTGCTCCACTTTACCGTTTATACCTACCTTATATTGCTGAGTGTTAAGCAAGGAGGTATTAAGTACCATTTTTAAAGTCTTTGGTATGACTCGACCTGGGATTGAACACAGGTCTCCCGGACCATTGGCGAACACTCTACCCACTAGTCTAATGAGCCGGTTCCTCAAGGATTAATATTTGTTATAGTATACTATTTTCAAATCTGAAACAAAAAAGAACACATTATTATTAGTAGAGTTATTAGCAGTCACATAGGTCCCATGTATATTGAGACATCTTATATTTGAGGGTTGTTTAAAAAGTTTTTAGCTTCACTAAGAAAGAATAAGAGTGCCTGAACTTATTTGTTGTGGTAACACACTACCACTTCTAATAGAACAAGAGGGCCCAAATCCTTTACGAAACTGATAACATTCTACATATCTCTAATATCCGTGAGAAAGATAGGGTGAACAAAATTAATCTCCCTCCTGCTACAATTAAATAATAGGGAAGACTGATTTCTTTAATTTTGCTGAGGAAACCAGTCTAGGAAAAGGAAAACTGATCTCCTCTTAAAAATTGACACCCTGCCCGTACGAAAAGGCTGATATCGTGCAATGTAAACAAACGAAAGTAATAGATAAGCGTTATAATTCCTGTCCTGACGTAAGTGGCCGAATTGGCTGAGCGGTTAGATACAATGTCTAGCGTAAAGTTACGCGGGTTTCGATCCCAACTTGAAGACGTCCTGCGTGTCGAGTCACATTGAAGGTTTGTGATACAAGGAAACCGTCAACCTGTAGATGATGGTTGGTTGTTTGGGTTTTATGGGATATCAACTTTTGTAGGCTATTTAACGCCAAATCCATTTTTATGTAAATAATCAGTTCTATTACAAACAATTAAGTTTAGCAGGAGTACAAAGTTTAATTGTAAAAAAACATTTGTATTTCAAGCTATTCAGTTGACTCAAGCAGTTCTAATTGAGCTAATTCAGTTTTGTTTAAGTACAGATTTTATTTACACACAGTTAAATGTCAAAACAGTTCTATATTAAACAATTCAGTTTAGTGTCAATACAGTTTCATTATCAAAAAACAGCTCCATTTCAAATAATTCAGTTTAGCATAAGCACACAGTTTAAATGTAAGTACGGTTTAATTGTCAATAACCTTTTTTATTTCAAGCTATTCAGTTTAGTCAATTAATTCAGTTTAGCATAAGTATGCCTTTAGTTCTATTTAACACATAGATAGGGCCCTATCAGGTGGTACCACGCCAGGCCAGAGTGGACCTGGGAGCAATGGCAATGAAGGGGTACTCCGCATACCCCAAAGCTCCAGCATTACTAGAACCTCACCATCAGATTGTTTTGCGTCATATACAGGACACTCATTGGGGGAAAAGTCTTAACCCTCCGCAGAGGAGCAGTTAGTGTATTTTGTAGATGACAATATATATATATATATATATATATATATATATATATAAAATCGATTTTTTCAAAAGATTTGGACGATATGAAGAGACAACTAGTGATGCGGGAAAAATGAAAATAGATTCGAACAGATGAAACGTCCGATTTAGCTAAGTTAAGCCATGGATTTCACTAATTTAAAGATATTCTCTTTATAAAAGTGGTTCTAATTTTTCTGAATGGCTTTATTAATCTTTCTTGGTGTATGGAACCTTCCCATAGATTATTTATAAAAAATACCACCGTAACTGTATATGACTGAGTCGGCTGGCGGAGGGGAGGCTGTAGAATACACCGATTGAGGGGTAATACCCTCCAATGGTGTGCTGTGGCTCAGTCAGCTGGGGCTGCAGAATACGCCGACTGCATTTCTGCAGACGAGTAAGACACCCCCACCAACGAGTGTCCTGTTTATGACACTAAATAACCTGATAGTGAGGCTTCAATAATGCTGGAGCTTTGGGGAATGCGGACAACCACTTCATTGCCATTGTTCCAAGGTCCACTCTTGTCCGGAGTGGCAGCACTAGATAGGGTCTCATCTATGGTTCAAATAGGACAGATTGACATTGAAACTGTGTACTTATGCTAAATTGAATTGTATGAAATAGAACTGTTTGATCATTTAAAAGATGACTGATGCTTGATTAAATTGTTAGTGATACATAGCAATACTTGGAACAATTTGATTTTGTTGACATGCTAAACTGAATAGTTTGAAATAGAACTGTTTTCCATTTAACTGTGTAAACCGTTAACAGTATTTAAACAAATGATTGTGAAAACAAGAGGGAGTCTACTTATGCTATACTGAATTGTTTAAAATAGAACTGTTTTTACATTTAACAGTAAATTCTTATTAAATAGAAATAAGTGAAAGCATTTAACTGTATGCAAAAAATGAGCTCAGGTTCATTTAAAATGATATTTACAAAGTGTGTATAAAGAGGATTTGGCATTAAATAATATGCAATGGTTGATATGTCATAAAACCCCACCAAACCAAATCTTATATATTTAATATATATGCATAAAGAGGATTTGGCATTAAATAACCTACAATGGTTGATATGCATGAAACTAAATCAAACCAAATCATATATATTTGATATATATGTATAAAAAGGATTTGGCATTAAATAACCTACAATGGTTGATATGCCATGAAACTAAACCAAACCAAATCATATATATTTGATATATAAGTATAAAGAGGATTTGGCTTTAAATTACCGACAATGGTTGTGCGATAAAGCAAAACCAAACCAAACCAAACCGTAACAGTTTAACTTGATTTAGATCCGAACAGTTCTCTGGACATGTCATGGATTTTACATACATTTCTCTGTAACAAGATGTATTATAGTCATCATCACCCAACTTATGAAATAATAAAAATATTCAGGATTTAAATGTAAATGAACTGACGTTGACTTTACTGCCACAGGCAGACGTGGTTTCGAAATCCATTGTTTTTGAGTTAATTATTCGACATGGAAAATACGTGTAGGCGTCATTTTTTTTATATCTCAAGCCAGATAAACAGGAAATCAAACAAATGTACAAGAAGCAAATACTGTTTTTTACTTTGTTGCTTGGTTGATTTGGATCCAGCAGAAAACGTGATCTATAAGTGACGAAGGAACACATCTGCGATATTATTTCTGGTGAATGACTTCTGGTTGCAAAACATGACCAGAAATATACATAAGCTGTTCATTGATAAATAGACTGTTTGATAGAGCAAAGTAAACTGAAATAGATAAAAACAACGAAAGAGATAGATAAATCTGAGCTGACTGATATATATATATATATATATATATATATATATATATATATATATATATATAGAGGGGTTGAACAAAATAATGGAAATACCAGAAATTTTCACACAAATCTATTTTAATATGCTACCCTCTCGTGAAATTTGTGCTGTTTCCTTCACACAGTTTTTGAGGAAACTGGGTTCTTGAGATGGTCATTAAGCTCTGCTGTAATTTTCGGCGCTGTATTCTTGAGATCCTTCCGAAGAATCCACGTAAGAGCCCAACGGTCCCTAGCAGACAGCATTCGCTTTTTGCCAGGGTTTTGCTTCAGTAAGGTGTTTTTCCTTCTTTCTCAAATGATGTCATTACTTTCGAGACAGTTCTCCTTGCTAAACCAAATAATTCAACGGTTTTTGTTACACTAGCACCTGTCATACGAGCACCAACAATGAATTTTGATTGATTTCTTCTGATAATATCTGTAAAAAAAACAACAATTTTCGTAAAATAAGACGAGAAAAATTAATGATAAATCAAAAACATAAAAATAACAAACTTTTGATGGTTTTATAGGAGTTTCAAAATGATGATACTAAGATTCTTGGTGTTTCCATTATTTTGTCCAATACATATAAAATAAAGTTGGCGACCTTAGTCAAGGGTGACCCGAAAGCTCCCTTTTTAATAGCTGTTACTCAGAAGTGTAGAGGAGGGCACAAATCCATTCTCTGGAGCGGGCCATTGGCCTAATGAGAAGAGTGTTTGCGAATGGTCCGGGAGGCCGGGGTTCAATTCCAGGTCGAGTCATACCAAAGACTCAAAAAATGGTGTTATATGATTAAGGAATGATTTTTTTATATTAATCATTTTTCGTTTATTATATTTTATCTTTCAGTTTGGTTGGGCCTTGAACTATTCGGGTTAAGAGCCCAGGTGCATAGTCAATTGGTGCAGTTTAGGATATGACAATCACCATTGTCATAATAAACTCCTGAGACAGGAAATGGGGCTGGAGTGTGGAAGAAGTCATGCCCAGAAGAGTTGGGCTGCGAATTTGAGGATTTTGAGAAAATGTCAGTTGAGATTGGACCATTGAGGCGAGAGTTGAATTTTGACCGTTGAAAGATGTAGTTGGGATTTTCGGATCTCTACTGACGGATAACTTAAACATCTCAGGATGTGCCGCGCGTTTGTGGAGTTAGCATAGTATGGTCAGCGTAGGCTTTTAAGAGTTGTGTCTCTCTCCTGGTGTCGAAGAACCGAAGTCAGGAATTAATAAACGCTTTCGTACCCGAAACAACAGAGCCCGCCTGTATTGTATTTGTATCTGCATTTGTATTTGTCTAGTTATTGTATTACTGTTGTGATTGATATCATTATGATTATGGCTGTGGTATACAACAATGATACTTGATGTTGCCATGCTTAGCGCTCAGCTTTATAAGCTAAGGATCACAGGTAAAGTGAAGCAATCCAGGGAAAGGAGTAGCGCCCTCACTTACACCTCTGTGTATTTAAAAGAGAGCCTTCGGATCACCCTCGACTAAGGTCACCAACTTTACCAATGCATATATATATATATATATATATATGTAGAAAAACTGATAAGAACGATCCAAGTGGAAGGAATGATTTATTAACGGGTCGACACTATAGCGTTTCGGTTCTACTGAACCATCATCAGGACCATGAGGGGTGATATTAATAGGTTTTTTCCCCTAGGTTTTTATATTTCCCATTTCTAAACATCCATCGTTAACTTAAAATTATTAATATCACCCCTCATGGTCCTGATGATGGTTCAGTAGAACCGAAACGCTATAGTGTCGACCCGTTAATAAATCATTCCTTCCACTTGGATCGTTCTTATCAGTTTTTCTACATATTGTCGGATTATAATCCTTTATTTACTCTTCATATATATATATATATATATATATATTAAAGATTTTATAACCATAAATGTAGTTTCACCCATGAGACATATAAGAATAGTACTAGGTTATCGAAATATATTTGGGAGATCAAGACAAAATTAGGCATAGGTCCTATACGGAAATGGGAAATTATAAAAAATACTGTAAATAAAAGGCGGGTGATAAATTTTTCCAGTTGTGTATGGAAGAGAAACTAAGTATTATTTCTTATAATGACTTGAAAGAATTGTTTAATCACAAATCTGAAGCTCTTAACATCTGTAAACATAAAAAAAAAATTGTTTGCTTGGTTGGTAGATTTTTTGTCTTGGGTGATTTTAATCAATATAACGTATATTTAAGCAAATTTTATTTGGTTGGGTGGGTTTTTTATTCAATAAAATGTAAGTAAGTAGAATTGGCGAACATAGTCAAGGGTGACCCGAAGGCTCCCTTTTCAATAGCTACTACACCGAGGTGTAGGGGAGGACGCTACTCCTTTAACTGGATTGCTCCACTTTATCCTTGATACTCACCTTATATTGCTGAGTGTTAAGCAAGGAGGTATCAAGTACCATTTTAAAAGTCTTTGGTATGACTCGACTATTGGCGAACACTCTACCCACTAGGCAAATGAGCCGATGTAATTTGCCCTACCCTTTTTAGTCAGCTTCATCCTGATGATGTGGAAAGGTAAAACCTAGGTAGATTTCTTCTGACCCATATTATATATATATATATATATATATATTATAACAGTGTCGGTTGTCACTAAATCACTTTCAGGGTTAGTGTCGAACCAAGTGCAATATAATATGGAGAGTACTCAATATCTAGGATAGAGCTATTATATAATAATAAATAAACAAATATATATATATATTAAATATATATATTTAATTCATAGTATTTAGGCTGCGACCCCTGGGTTTCATGGAGTTTTTTGCAAAACATCAATCATCAGGTAGTTAAGAAAATGAAATTTCATTTTCTTAATTGCTTGATGATTGTTGTTTTGCCTGATGATTGTTGTTTTGCAAAAAAACTTACCATTATATTGTTTAGTGTCATATCAGGACACTCGTTGGTGGGAATGGAGGAGTCTTAAACCTCTTCAGAGATGCCAAATGGGCTTGAGCAAACCAAAGAAAGAAGTTGCGCCCTCCCCTATATCTCAGTGCAGTAGCTATTGAGAAAGGAGCTTTCGGGTCACCCGCGACTAGGGTCGGCCAGCTTATATATATATATATAAATATATATTAGATATATATATTCAATTCATGGAATTTGGACTGCAACCATTGGGTTTCATGGAGTTTTTTTTGAAAAGCAACAATCATCAGACAGTTTACAAAATGAAATGAATCGAAAATCGAAAAAATACAGTAAAAAAACCGTTGGGATTTTGTTGGAATCTTTACGTGTGATTGTAAGTGTGTGAGTGTGTGTATGTGTGTGCGTGCGTTTGTGTGGGTTATAGATGCGTATTATGTGGGTGGCATATAGTATATGTGAAGGTACAAACCCAGCGCGTTGTTTTAACTGGATATAAATTCGTCGGTGTATCTTATTTTTGCTACATTATTTATTTCGGTATGTCTAAGTGACTATAGCAAAGGAACAAAACATCATCATGGCATGTCGAGGGGAATGAATAAAGATTTGATTTGTAAGAATATTTAAACGGTTATGTTATTATATAATAGCTCTATCCTAGATATTGAGCACTCTCCATATTATATTGCACTTGGTTCGACACAAACCCACGAAGTGATTTTGTGACAACTAACACCGTTATATATATATATATATATATATATAGAGAGAGAGAGAGATTTGAGCAGAATAAGATAGATAATTCCATAGACTTTGTTTTGTTTTAAGGTATATCAACATTGATGGAATATTTAATGCCGACAAAATTGGGGAATAGATTTATAGAGATAGATAGATCTGAGTAGCCTGAGACTGGTACGAAAAGACAGTGATCGCTAGCTAGCTAGACATATACGTGATTCTGCTGTTAATCAAGTTGTTGTTGAGTAAGTAATATTTCTGAAATATTATGCAAACTGCGTCAGTGGCTGAACTTGTATTCTGTGGTGTTCATAGGTATTTACCCAGCCCCTCCACCCCAGTGACACGAGGTTAATTTTCAAGAAGAGTAAAAATGGCTTGAAAACAGAGTATTCCTTTTTGTATACTGGTTATCTAACCAATGCTAAAGAACCCACTCTACCCAACAATATAACCATTGTTGGAGGGAGCAGAGATGAATTATTGCCTTTTCTGAAGGCCTTAGCACCAAATAAAATGCGTGATAGCACAAAATTAGTTGGTGAAATGTTTTGGTAAAATTAGTTGGTAAAATTAGTCGGTAAAATTAGTTGGTAAAATTAGTCGGTAAAATTAGTTGGTATAATTAGTTGGTAAAATTCTTAAATCCTTGACAAAGCTGTTTGTGTTGCACTACAATCGAATGTTCTGATGAAAGGCATGAATCCTTTTCTCCTCTCCTCAATCAGCTATAGTTAAGATAGAAGTGCAGACTAGCTTTCTTCAGCTTTGGTTAGGTAACCAGTCTAGGAGAAAGAAAACTCTGAAAAATAATCTTGGAAGAAGTTAAGTAAATATAAACTATCATGTTGTTCTCATCTTACGTTTTCGTACTGCGCCAAAATATATCTATCTATCTATCGATGTCAGTCATGTTCTGATCTATCTATCTACCTATCTGAAGGATGAAGCACCTAATTCTACCAGCTTAGTGTTAAATAGTTCCACAACTGTTCTACAAGTATAGCTATGGAAATAAATAACCCTTAAAATAACTTAATTATCTCCAGACGTCCAAATTGCTGTCTAAAAGTTTTATCTTTGTTATGATGAGTCAGTTCCAATTTTTGATATTTTTTGGTCTAAAATTTGTGGCGAAACACAAGAATATTTAGACACAATACACCCAGCTCCGGGTGGTTTTTTTGGTTACTAATATTTGAGGTCAAGGAGAGTATTAAAATAAAAAAAAGCTTCACACCATATCAAAAGACGTGGTTCAGGGATGCTTCGACTCTTTAAAAACTCGCTGAAATGTGTTAAATACTAAGGGATAAAATCAGAAGAAAATTAATGTTTCAACCATTATTCATTTCTGTCTTGGTAAACACAGCTTTAGCGTCAATGCATTCTGAAAACATCTAGAATATTTTGAAGAAAATAAACGTTTCATTCATTGTTCATTTTTGTCTTGATAAATAAAGCTTCAGTCTTTTTTCAATACATCTTGATACATTCTGAACCCCCCTCGAAGAAAATTTCTTTCTTGGTAAACACAGCTTTAGTCTCGATATATACTGAACACATCTCGAGTATTTTGAAGAAAATGACCGATAAATTCATTATTCACTTTTGTCTTGGTAAATAAAACTCCAGTCTTGATACTTTTTAAAACTCATATTTTGAAGAAAATTTACGTATAATTCATTTGTTCATTTCTGTTTTGGTAAATACAGCTTCTGTCGTGATACATGTTTAACACCCTTTTTTTTATTGGATAAATGAATCAAAATAATTTGTCTCTTCAAGTAATCTTGTATTTTTCTGTTAATTTTGGCAAATTTTAATTTCGGCACAAATGAAAATTATTCCCCATAATCGGACAATGTTTGAAAATTGATTAAATAAGATTCCACAATGTAAACATTTATTTTGAAATTGGATGGTTGAAGTTGATTCACAAATTATAGTCATTATAATTATGGTCTCAGTTACTCGGTTGTGACAAATAGATATAACAGCTTCTTTTCCTTAATAATATTGGGTTGCTTGATTAAGGTTGTTTTTATCAATGGCTGCCGCCGTAAATGTGCCTGACTGAGGTCATATTTGTCGATGTCGATGGCTATATAATACAATTGACAGAGGTCATATTGTAGCAAATTGACCGTTGACAGATCTGTCAGGAATTTCTAAACAGGATGTTTTAGCTGTGTGAACAAGAGTACAGTAGAAGTAGATCACATGGGTTGAGAACCAGAAAGCGAACCGGAAGGAATGCGTAGGCGTTATGAAATTATATATACACAAATACCCACAGACATAACGGTCAGTCAGAAGGGCTTTCAAGTAATTCAGTTTTGCAGAGCAGTCAGTGAGTGTCCTGAGAGGCGAGCAGCAAGGCCCTTCCGGTACCCTGCAGCCCCACAGTGGAGCCTCAGCTGAGAAACTCTCGTCAAAGAAGCAAAGACGTAAAGCCCTGAATATAGACCCTAAACGTGGTTAAGAAAAGTGTCAATATAGCCATCTTCCGCCAGCCTGTGTCAGGGTCCTTCATCTGTCTCTCTCCTGCACTTATTGCAAATTTCGACCCTTTCGAGTAATCAAGAAAAGAAAGTTATATTTATGAACAAGTAGCGTGGTCTTTCATTCCTTTATTCCTTCATTGGTACACAACAATATTTGTCAATGGATATGCGTGTATTTCTGACAGAGGTCATATTTGCCAATGGTTATACTTGTATGGCCTAACTGAGGTCATATTGGTCAATGCCGATGGCTTATAGTGCACTTGACTGAGGTCGTATTTGTCAATGGCTATACTTGTATGGTCTAACTGGGGTCATATTTATCAATGGCTCTATTTGTATGGTCTAACTGGGTTCATATTTGTCAAAGTCACTGGTCTTATATTTTTTCTGATTGAAATCGTTTTCGTCAAATGCTTTTGCCATACAATGTCTCTATTGGAGGCTATCCTGGTCAACAAGTTCAAAATATCGTTATTTTAAAATTTTCTTTTTGTACGCAAGATTTCACGACTCTTTTTTTAATTTTTTATTGAAAACTCAATAGTTTCCTCTTTATGATTTGTGTCTTATTTACATGACGAAATCCCGAGAAACTAAGTTGTCAGCTTCTTATTTTCTATCCGTTTTTTTAATTGTATCTACACAAAAAATATTCATTTATCTGGTAATAATAAACTGGACATTGTTTTTTTTTCTTTTGAAATCCTCGTTGAGTTTGCTTTATGACAAGATTTGGCTAATAAAACAATTGTGTCAAAATCTGTAGAAGGTTTTCTTTTTCAATTTGTTTTGATTCTTAAAATGTTTTTTTTTTTACCGATTCTCTAAGTTTTATTTTCTTTATTCAGATTTAATGTTAAAAAATTCTGTATTTGTTCTTCTCGGTTTCCTTCTTAGAATTTATTAATATTTCTTTAGCACAAGTCAAAATGGAAGAAATGAGAGAGAGATTATCTAATACTATTTGCTGTTTGTGTTAGTCTATCTATCCATCTATCTATCTATGTTTTAATCAGTCAATCTATCTATCTATCTATCTTTTAATGATTTTGACCTGTATTTCTTTCATCTTAATTTCAGTTGTTTTTTTTTTCTTGGGTTGGTCATTAAACTGGATCGGATGGTTAGGCAGCACCAAAACCACGCCCGAGTCAAATTGGTTAGGCTAGAATCAACTTAAAACTTCCTTACCAATCATATATATTTTATCTATAATATTTCGATAATATATTCTTAATCTATATTATATTGATATTATTCTATTTCTACTATCGCTGTACACTAGTCTTTATCTATAAAATAACTTTACAAGAATTTCTGTTGTTTCAGCAATTGCTTAAATAGTACTACTACGACCTTTCTTCAATAATGGTATTATATAACCCATGAAGGTTGACATGCCAAATCTTCTGTAGTTTTAACTGAGTTTATAGTCATACCCTCTATTTTTCTAACTCTGTTCAATCCCTCCGATGCATAATTTTTCATTACTATGGTTAAATTCATCGTTTTTGTTGTGATGCTGACCAAAGGAAGACACGGGGAACACAAAAAGTTTGATAGAAAAACATATATATTTAACCAACAGAAACAAGATACAAGTGAGCCTGGTTAAACAGTAGTTAGTTGGTAGAAAGCTGAGAGTCCAGTGGGATAGTGACTATCCGTCCACCACGCAAATGGTATGACACGTGATTGTGTCACGCTGATTGGTGCTCCCTGTCTGACATTCTCGTTGACGTGAATTTATAGAGGAGGGGGTGTCCATTATGTAGGAATTACAACACTTTTTGACCGTGGCTTTATATATATATACCATTATTCGTTAAACAATTACCCTTCCAAGGGAATCTCGTTTTATTCCTGAAATTGTATGTCATTTTGGCAATTATCTGTTTTTTTTTTTTAAATATTTTCGAATTATAATAATTTTGATATTGTTTATACAACAATAATACAAGTTTAAGTTGATTTAGTTGAGCAGTTTGCTTAATGTAGTAGATTTTTCAACACATGTTCTTATTAAGAGGAAAAATGTTCTCTGCATATATATATATATATATATATATATAAGTGTTTTTAATGTCGCTAAAATCAATTGTATGTTCTAGCAAATTTGTCACACTTAAATGAAGAGAATTGTATAGAATTAACGATCTATAACTGGCATGATTCGAAACCGTATTGATTGTGTACAAAAATTAGCATTTTAGCATAGTAATTTAGAAAAGTGGTGCGTTGCTTAAAAAATCTCTTGATAAATATTGATACATAATTATTTAAATGAGTTATATTTTCAATTAAATCCCTCTTCTAATCTGAAAATATATTAAAGAAAAAAACAACATATTAAAACAAATAAAAAAAAGTTAGAATGGACATTTTGATTCCTATTACTTCAATATTTTCTTTAAAATTGTTTCCAGTTCCTGTCAAATAAGTATTCAAAGAAAATTATTTTAAAAAATTTCAGACTTTGAAGATTTAGAAATTCTGAAGAAAACAAAACGTATTAGGAATTTTGATGACTCAGCACTTTTCATTTGTAACAGAGAGAAGGAATTAAAAAGAAGAAAAAGAAAGAAATCACAGAAAGGAGGAAGTGAAGAGAGAATAAGTTGGAAGGAAAGAAAGAAAGAAAGGAAAGAAGTAAATGAGGAAAGAAAGAAATTGGAAGAAAGAAGTGAAGAGGGAATAACGAAACAGATATTGAAAAGTGACAAAGAGAGTCAAAGAGATTCAAAGAGAGAAAACTGAAACATACAAAGTCATCGAAAGAGAGGGAAAAAAAGGAAAGAGAAGAGAGATTAAGTTGGAAAGGAAGAGAAATTATAAAAGAGAGAAAGAACAGAAAGTAATACAGAAAAGGAAGTTGACTAATATATATATATATATATATATATATATATATGTATATATCTTCTCTCTCTCTCTATATATATATATATATATATATATATAAAGAGAGAAGAAAAACAATACAGGAAAGAGAGAATTAGTTGTCAACGCACCAACTACCACCAAACTACCAACCACTGTCGATACCCACGACTACTTAAGCTGCTTTGGATCACGTGATGTTCGGGCCGCAAACTAGTACGTACCAAAATATTTCAAAACTTTTGGCTCACTCTTTTAAATTTCATGAACTAGCTGAAGTACCCGTCTATGCCATCCCACCCCCCGAACAATTATGTAGATATGGTAGACCTGGTTGCTTTATAACCACTGAAAAAAAAAAAAATGAAAATACCATATATAGACTTTAAGATGAAAATAGATAAATACATTCTACAGCAAAGACAACAATGCTGGAACAATAATGAAAAAAATAATTATTAGAAAATAAACCCACACTGGGGGAATGGAAGCAAAGCTTAAAAAAACGATGAGGAAATTACATTGTCCAGAGTCCGGATACGTCATACAACGATAACACACTCTTATTGACTCGAAGTAAACAACAACCAATGTGTTATGCATGTCAGACCAAATACACCGTGAAGCACATTCTCATCGAATGTACCGACCTTGCCCATATAAGAAAAACCTTCTATAGTGCAAACAATATGAAGGAACTGTTCCAAAACACTGAAATAAATAAGGTGATATCATTTTTAAAAACAGTGAAATTACATGCACAAGTCTAAAGAAATTTATAATAAGACCAAAATACTTCTATAAACCCGTTCTTTACTAGATATATTCTAACAAACCGATCCCTTCCCCAACCGGTTTCACACGTTTTTTTTTATAATGATTCTCTACAAATAAACTCCTAATAAAAAACAAAACAAATAACCAACAAATTATCTAAAGTTTATCATTAATTCCTAAGACCCCTCCTTTGAATTTCTTTTTAGACTTATTTCCCTTAACTCGGTTCGGCATTAAATGACCGATGAGGTTGATATGCTGTAAAACAAAACGAACAAACAAGCAAATATATAAATAAGAAATTAGGTTTGACATTTAGACAGTGACTAGCTTGTTTCGGTGATTGTAGTAGGTAACATTTTCAAAATAATTGTGTCATTGGGGAGAATAGATTTCTATATCTTTTGGGTCAGCAAATGAACCTAGTTAAGTTAAAGTTACCTGATAACCAGCCTATTCCTTTTGTTATATAGTCATCTACAGCATCATGCAGCATCATAACGACACAATAATAGACAGACGCACGATAATAAACACGCAGTAATAAACGACGCACACAGAAAGATGCAGGAAGACTTCTTTATAAAATATTTTACCTCTCACTTTATTTGTAAGGTTTCGAAAAGGGTTACTCAAAGTTTGCGTGTGAGAGGGAGCTGGAGACCGAACATAACTGAAATATTTTGACCCCAAAGTTATGGCCGTCAGCGTTGTGTCTTTCTCGTTCTCCATGGCTGCTCAACCGGAGCCTTGGAGTTCACTCTCCTGGGTGCTGGCTTTCCCTACTACATCTCGTCCCTTCTCCGCCTGCAACTATACTGCTTGTCCTCAACTCTACTCGCTTGTCTTCTTCTGTTCAATTCGTCGGCCTTATATTACCTTCAAACTCCCACGCGGTGATATGAACACGCCTCCACGCCTCCGCAACTTCTTCCGATATCTAGCAACCGGGATGTGTCACTTCCGCTACCTTTGGAATGGCCTGTGTGATCGTCATCGAGCGGAAATAACTGTCATGCAGTTCAGAGGTCACTCTCTTCCGGTGCATCAGTCTATGAGAGTATAATGGGATTTTTTTTTACCTCGTCCCATTTCATCAGCCAATTTCCGCCCACGCGATTTCCTCTCATAACTGCCATTAGAATGTGTCACTTCCTTCCGGTGCATCACCTTGAATGGCTTTTTTGGCCGGGTCAACAGGTCAAAACATAACACTTTCTCTTGTTGCGGCCTTGTGCCAAACTTATGTATCAATTTCCTCTTCGAACATATCTAATATTTACTCGTTTACGCTTTGTTAGAAATGAAGTCTTCGATCACAATGGTTATTTCATTATCTCCTTGGTCAAAACAGTGACATCGTTGCACCCATGTTCGAGGTTGGCTCTCTGGTCCAAGTCTGGAACAAGGCAATTCCCTCCGAGTTCCTCTCATAGTACACACATTACGTAGTAAGTTGCCCGACCGTAGTCGAGGGTAACCCAAAGGCTCCCTTTTCAATAGCTACTATACCGAAGTATAGAGAAGGGCGGTAATCCTTTTCCTGGTTTGCTCCACTTACCCTTGATCCGTACCGTATAATACTAAGTGTTAAACAAGGAGGCATCAAGTACCATTTTTTAAGTCTTTGGTATGACTCGACCTGGGATTGAACACCGATCTCCCGGGCCATTGGTGAACAGTCTAACCATTATGTCAATGGACCTAAGCAAGATTTTTTTTTAGATTACAATTTTCTCCGATGGATCAAATAAACATACTTAATTTAGTAGGTCAAAATAAAAACGCCTGGCCGTCTATAGAGAAGACATCATCAAGTCATGCTCCTTGCACGGACTTACTTGACTCTCTCTCTCTCTCTCCTCATTCGTCTCTATCACCCATAGCTTGCGGTAGGTCTTCTAGACTACAACCTGTGTCCGAACAGAACTGTTGTAGATAAGTTCTAACTGGTCGTTCAACACTTGCTCGTCCATGTGAAGGGTCTAGAGGAGAAAGTCGCTTATGGGTTCGTCCTTATTTCCCAAGCTAAGTCCAGCATGTTTTGTTCGTCGGACTTAGATGGTTTTAGAGATGGGAGGTAGGTGGTCGTATAGCTGCTGCCTTTGTTGGAAGTTGCTTCCAGGATTTGTTCAATACAGCACGCAGTATTCTTGTGCAATAGAGAAGTACCAAACAAAATTTTGTCAATTATTAATATTATTTAGATGATAAATGGAGCAATAAAACTAACGAGAAGAGAAAGACTTTCACAACCCAAGAGGCCCTCATCAAACAAGTGGTTTTCAAACTATAGTCCAGGGACAATAGGCGAGGCGTTCCCAAAATCATTAGCAGTCCACAGATGCTGCAAGGGTATCTTGAAAATTGATATTATCCGATTAGGGATACAACCATAAATTCTAGTAACAAGTAATCCGATAAAAATTCAGTTTAAACCGCAACCACTTCCAAAATTTTAGCTTAGCGTGGCTAATATGGTTTATTAAATCCTTATTTGTTTAAGAAGGTACAAATACTTTTAAAGGTCACACTCTATAATTTGAAGCCCTAAGTTGCCATGGAATATGTTTATATATGTATATACAGGGTGAAACGATAAAAGTGTCGGCCTCAAGAAAACAACACTACAGATTTATTTTAAAACTTTTATTGAAAAAATCAATTCAGGTAACTTGATTATGTAGTAGAGCTGATATCTATTCAATTTAGCCGCCTTCAGCTTCGATACGGATCCGGAACTGGGAGCATGCCTTTTCCACAAGCGCGGGCGGGAGCCCAGCGAATACTCAGCGAATGGCGGCGATCGGGCTGGCTTTGGTGTTGTAGGAGGTCATGTTGGTGATGTTCTCGACGGATGACCAAAGGAAGTAGTCCAGCGGGTTCAGGTCGGGGGAGGAAGGAGGCCGACGGACTTGATTAGCCAGAGGTTCTTTGTCTTCTCAGTCAAGATCTGGCCTGTCTTGCACCTGTAGGAGCTACACTTCAAGTCCTCCTTCACACATAAATTTCTGATAATCTGCCAAATAGGTCGCTGGGGAGTTTCATCAATGATTGCCTGGACCTTTTCGATGAACTCCTTGGTCCGGGTCTTCCTGGCGGTGTCCTTCCGCTCCACCACCTCCAAAGGGTCGTCCGATACGTTGAGATGTGCCCTCAAGCGTTGAACCGTCCGGATTTGCATTTTGAGGGTGCTGGCAATGGTCCTGTTGTCAGAACTTGGATCAGTAGAGAGCTTGAGTTGTACAGCGGTGCATCACCGATCTCGCTCGTTGAACATTGTGTCACTTTCAGACATGATCGAAAGCTCATATCGCTCTTGGGATTTGTACAAAACTGGCCAACTAGTAGATGGTCTGCAGCAAAAAAAGAAAAAAAAAAAAAAAAGAAAACCGGTTTTCATTAAACGGAAATGGAATCACGTCGTCTTTTCTAGGGTGAAAATTTTATCGTTCCACCCTGTATCATGTTCTGCTGCAAGCACTGATTTCTCTGACTCTGTCTCACCATTCGGCCCTATCATTCGTGACATCCGGGAAATCTTCTAGTTAGTCGTCCGACAATTGCACGTCCGAGTGAAGGGGTCTATAGAAAAACGTCGCTTATGAGCTCGTTTTTACTTCTCCAGCGGTGTTCTGCATGTCTTGTACGTCTTATTTGAATGGTTTTAGAGATGGGAGGTAGGTAGCCGTATAGCTGCTCCTTTATGGGATGTTGCTTCCAGGATTTGTTCAATATAGTTCGTAGCAATCTTGTGCAATTCCTGTCTGGCTTTTTCTTTATACGCTTTGTCAGCGTCCATGTGGTGCATCCATATAGTAGAATTGACAATATACGTGGTGCCTTCAATAAGTTTCCAGACTTTTTTATACAGGCTTTTAAAATTGTCGTAGACACTTGAAAATTCACTATGTTATTGCTATATATCTTATGAGATGACTGACGAAGTATTATGATTTCAGGTTCAAATGAACAGCTACAGCAGCAATTGGAATGCACCTTACTAAATCCTGATTGTCACAGCTGGTGAATTTCAAAAATGCAATCTGGACGTCATGACACTTTAGAAGAACGATATGCAATAAAATTCTTTTTTAAACGTGGAAAAAATATCACAGAAACGTATGGAATGCTTCAGACTGCTTTTGGAGGATCATGCATGAATTGAACATCAGTTTTTGAGTGGTATAAGAGATTCAAGGAAGGCAGGGAGTGTGCGAGAGATGATGAGAGGTGTGGGAGGAGTAAGGAAGTCAATACACCAGAGTTGATTGGCCAAACGGTTATGGTTAGGGTTCCTATGTTGAGGTTTTAAGGGAGTTCCGGAAGAGATTCCTAGGGAAGAGGCCAGCACTCTTCAAATCGGCTCAGTGGCTTTTCCACGAGAACAATGCACCAGTCCACAACTCCATCCTTGTCACAGACTATTTGAGCTAGATGGGCATCAGCACAGTTCCCCAGCCGTCCTATAGTCCAGACCTTGCTCCCTGTGACTTTTGGTTATTCCTTAAGCCTCAGAGGCTGAAGTTATGAGACAATTGAGGATATGAAAGAGGCTGTGACGGAGGTCATTGACACGCTCACACAAGAGGACTTCGATGGGGCCTTCCAGAAGTTGTTGGAACGGTACAACAAATGCATTGCAGCCGGAGGAGATTACTTCAAAGGGGAGTAGAGTTTCATGAGTGTACTATCAATAAAAGTGCCAATACGATAAAAGTCTGGAAACTTATTTAATGGTCTTCGTATATATATATATATATATATATATATATATAAAAGAAAATAGCATGAGAACAAGAGAAGCGAGAATTGGTTGAGAGGGAAGAGAAATTTACAAAGATAGAAGGAACGTAATTTGATATATGGAAGTGTTTTGGTTTCTTTGTATTAATGGCATTCAACATTGGTGGGTTACTGAATGCTAAACCCATTCTCGTAGAGGAAGAGCAGTGATACTATTTGATACATTGCTGGGTGGGGATAAACGAGATTTATATCTTTTCACAAAGGTTTTAGTCCGAAAGTGAATGTAAGATCGTAACTGGAGTTCGAACTCACTTTATTCGAGTTTGCAGTTGAGCCACCACGCCTTAAGGACTTCTCCATAAATAAAAGAAGGAAGAAAATTGAAGTATAGGACGTCAGAGTGAAAATGTGTAAAAGAAATAGTAAAAGCAAGAGAGAGAGAGAGACAGAGAGAGAGAGAAAGAGAGAAACAGAGAGAATGAGTGAGAGGAAGACATAGAAAAAAACAAGAGAGAGAGAGAGTGTGTGTGTGTGTGCGTTGTGTGTCTGAGATAGAGAGAAAGAGAGAGAAAGAGAGAGAGAGGGGGAACGAAAGAGTGTGAAAAAGAGATAGAGAAAGAGACGAAGAGCATGAGATTCATAGAGATTGAGAAGAGAGAGAGAGAGAGAGAGAGAGAGAGAGAGTGCGTGTGTGTGGGAAAGAGCAAAAAAGTAAAAAAGGTAGAAATGGACATATAGTGGAAGAGTATAAAAGAAGATAGAGAAAGAGAGAGAGAGAAAGAGAGAGAGAGAGAATCATACCTACAAGAATACAACATACTGACCTTTGACAGACCTGTCAGTTAGTGTATTCCAATTGCTGCTGTAGCAGTTGATTTGAACCTGAATCATAAAAATTGGTCAGTCATCTTATAAGATGTATAGCAATAACATACTGAATTTTCAAGAGTCTACGACAATTTTAAATGCCTGTACAAAAAAGTCTGGAAACTTATTGAATGCACTACGTATATATCATGACAGTGTTGGTTATTAGTAAATCACTTTGTGGGTTTGTGTCGAACCATGTGCAATATAATATGGAGACTGCTCAATATCAAGGATTGAACTATTATTGTTGTTTTGTAAAAAGACTCCATGGAACCCAGGGGTCGCAGGCTAAATTCCATGGAAATAAATACATAAATCTAATATATATATATATATATATATATATATATATATAACACTTTGCAGGATTATTTCTTTTAATCATGTTTCATTAGAAATTAGACCCTTAGTTATTGCCTATTTTATAGTTGATTCATTCAAGTCTTTGCATTTCGTTTGACTTGTAGATGGGAAGAATTCAAGAAAGTGACGTATTTTTCCAAAGGACTTTCTATCCTAACTCGAGCCATCTTCGGCGGAACGAACATTTAAATAACTAACCCAATGACAAATTATATGCCTTTATATAAATAGTAGGACGAAGAACAAGTAGGATGGCAACTTACGGCGGATAAGAGCCTTATAGGAGATTAGAGGAATAATTTTTATCTGCTTGGTTTAATCACACACACACACACACACACACACACACAAACAAAAGGGGGGAGGCTTGTGGTGTAATGGTCAAAGCGATGGACGGTGGAATCTTAATAAGCCAGTTCGAACTCCAGTCGCGCTATTACGTTCACTTTCGGACAAATACCCATAGGAAAGGCATGAACCTCACTATCCTCCCAGCTATGAGTTAAATAGTGCCACTGCTGTCCTTCTTGAAGTATGGCTTTGGTATTAAATAACCTTCAAAGGTTGATATGCCATTAAACAAAGAAACCAAAGCAAACCAAGCACACACACAAATATGTATATATATGGTTGGTGGCACACAAGTTGATGTCGAGCATGATTGCTTTCAGTAATTTGTGTTAACGATCACTTATGACGTAGGTATTCTAAAAGGACTCTCTCAGTCAGTTGCAGCCCCTACTATACATTAAACATTGCCGATCTTTTTTTTTTTTTTAATAAGAATGTCAGACTAATTACAAACTGGATGAGAATATCGACGCACATGACTTTTGAATTTAACAACATACGGCTGGAGAATGCTCCCTTTTGAGAACGGAACGTTTGAAAGGGACGTAATAAACACTTTCAATTTCGAAATTTTGGTTTCCCAATTAAATGATGCGATATAAGTTAAGTCCATCACTTCTAACTACATGGTGACATTCCGTTACCAGTTTGCTCGCTAGAACTATCACCTTGGGACTACTACTTCTGGGAATACCTGATGCCCCTAGACAAGACAACTAAGGAAAATATTTTATGCCATGAAATCGTAGCAATACCAGAGGTAATTAAAAAGTGAACGAAACGGAATTTACATATCTATTTTGTGCTTTTTTGACTAACCTTCTTAACTCAAGTGACCGTTCAGCTAAACCCAGTAAAACACAATTTACAACAGCACGCATAACTTAAGGGCGAGGCTGCGAACGTGTATTGCTCGTTAGGGTAAGAATTTGGAAGATATCATCTTCAAAATGAAGTGATGATAAAATTTGATTTCTATATTTAATCCCATAAGAACCGTCGTGGCTTATTTAATGACAGGGGCGTCCTTGGAGAAGAATGGTAGTGATACTATTTAATTCATAGCTTGTTGGATAAAAGGGTTCATGCCTTTTCTAATAGTATGAATGTAAAACTGAACGTTATAGCGTGGCTGGGGTTCGAATTCACTTATTTCGAAGCAGTACAGCTCTTTAGCTATAAAACCACGGGGGTTTCTTCGATGACCATCAGATAAAAAAATGATGAATATTCTTTTTTTATTGTAAAATGCAACTTTGAATTGGATCTATGTTGTCTTACGTTCTAAACCTGAGAGATCATTCTGACGGACCCTGAATAATACCAACTATGATTCCGCAATACGATATTATCTTTACAACAAAACGATGACAATAAAAAAAACGGCAAATATTATTCTTTCTTATAGTAAAATGCAATTTTGAATAGGATTCATGTCTTTTCAAACAATTCAGTTGAGCATAAGTACGCGGGTTAAATGCAAGTACACAGTTACAAAAATATAAGCAATATGAGTAAATTTTCCCATATTTCAGAAGTAGCGAGTTAACCGGCTCATTGGCCTAGAGTGTTCACCAATGATCCGGGAGACCGGGGTTCAATCCCAGGTCAAGTCATACCAAAGACTTAAAAAGATGGTACCCGATATCTCCTTGCTTAACACTCAGCATTATATGGTACATATCAAGGGTGATGTGGAGGAATCCAGGGAAAGGAGTAGCGCCCTCCCCTACACCTTGGTGTAGTAGCTATTGAAAACGAAGCCTTCGGGTCGCCGTCGACTACAGTCGCCAACTTTACTTTTACTTACATTAATAGACTTTAAACTACACACTGGTCAATTTCGATTAACTTCTTAGAAAGTGAAATTTGTGAATTTGCACAAGCAGAAGGTTTTTCAAATAATGATTAACTAGAGACTTTTATGAATGGAACGATATTGAAGTTTTTTAATTGACCGGCTCATTCACAAGGCGTGGAAAGAGGCGTAAAATTAACAACTGATTCTTTGTTGAAATAGAAATGTTTTTGACAATCGCGTGCACGTGTCTTGCTTCCTGTCCATTTATACAGACAAGAAGTAAGACACACGCACAAATCATTGCGCTATCAAATAAGATTTGCATTTGATTCAAATGGAAAAAATACTGAACAATTCAGTTATAATATGGTGTAATATTTTGTATTATACCGAAGGTTTTATGGCGATGTTCAATGAACAATTCCAGTTTAAATCATTTTGTCCTATAATTTGTGCCCAGTTGTATCATGGTGTAATACTCTTTTATCTATCTATCTATCTATTTTTTTATTATCATGACCTAACAAATGGCGTAAAAAATTTATTCAGGATTAGCCTTTTTTTGTAATCTTATACAATTTTTACTGTAGGCGTTGATTGAATACAGTAAAAAAAAAAAGGGATATTGTAATATACTAGCTTAGCTGGCGACGGAGTGCTGTGGATGAGCTTAGTAGATTCAATGCAGTCGAAAGATAAAAGCAAAAAAGTGGTTTCAGAGGAAAGAGAAAAATGTAATTTATTGCCTGTGGATAGAATGGGACGATATTTTGCCAATGGTCATTTATACTTAGAATTCTGTTTTGAATTTTTTTCCTTTCATTGTATAACTAATATAACTTATCTTGGTCGGAGGTAGCCATGGTGTAATGGTTATAGTCGTAGGAAATGGACATGGCGATACGAGTTCAAATCCTAGACGAGACTGATTGCATTTCACAAAGCACTTATACCATTGGTCGGAGGTAGCCATGGTGTAATGGTTATAGTCGTAGGAAATGGACATGGCGATACGAGTTCAAATCCTAGACGAGACTGATTGCATTTCACAAAGCACTTATACCATTGGGAAAGGTATGAATCCAATTATTCTCCCTCCAGCTATGGATAAATAGAAGAGCCGACTAGGTTCTTCAGCCTTGGTGAGGCAACTAGTCTAGGAGAAGGAAAACTCTGAATTAAAACCTGTTAAACTCCGCTTAAAAATTGACCTTGTGTCATATCCTGCCCGAGTGGAGGGGTTGATAGATATAAATATAACTTATCTTGATTTATTATTGAAATAATAAAACTTTGAAGTCAGTTTATAATACTGAGGAAATATGGTATTTCTGTATATTTTTGCAGAGGATCAAACTAAACCCTAAAAATTTCTTAAAACCTAGCAATCTAATTTTTAGTTTCAGTTCTTATCACATCAAATCCAAGCTTTTGAACCAAGGTGAATGCTGATTTTCTCAAAAAAAAAAAAAAAAAAAAAAAAGAAAAAAAGAAGTGAAACATCAACCTGGCTTAATGTGAATATGCTTAATCTTGATTTTGAAACATGTCTTTTAAATTTTGTTCCTTTCATTTTTTTCTTGAAAAGTTACAGCGTTTTAAAGTTGACAGTTTTATCAAAAAAAATTATGGTAAAGTTTGTGCGTGTACATTTATCATCGAAATTCTGGTGCAATCTTTAAAATAGCTTTCGAGATAAGGATAAGACAAAAAACACATAGGATTTCCAGAAATATTCAGATGTTTTGACCTAGAATATTTAGAAATGTATTTTTAGGACTATTTCGGGAACATTCGACTTTTTTATAACCCGAATTTAAAGTAACATGTTTAAAAAAATGACTGGGGCTATAGAATACACCGACTGCACCTCTGCATAGGGGTAAGACCTTCCAACAAGTGCCCTGGATATGACACTAACAATCTGATGGTGAGGTTTCAGTAATGCTGGAGCTTTGGGGAATGCGGAGTGCCCCTTCATTGCCATCGCTCCCAGGTCCACTCTGGCCCGGCGTGGTAGCACCTGATAGGGCCCTATCTATGGGTTAAAAATATAAAAATTTTCATAAAAATGGATTTGGCGTAAAAAACATACAAAGGTTGATATACCATAAAATCTAACCAACCAACCAGCAAAAATACATTTTTCTGGAGTGAAACGTAGCAAAACATTATCCGTATATCTGAAACTATCATGAAACTATCATGAAAACACCGAGGTAGAACATACCTTTCATATATATATATATATATATATATATATATTTAACCTATAAGATTCTGATAGTGTGAAAAAAGCAGATGATGCAATTTGCAAATGGGGATAATAAAACTGATATCTGGGGTAAAAAATTCAATAAAAGAAAAGAAAAGACTAACGACACCCGTACTATTTGAAAATAATAAAAAATTGCTGCGATGCCAAGCCAAAAAAAAAAAAAACCCAAAAAACAAAAAAAAAAAAAAACACCAGCAGAATCAGCTAAGTAAGTAAAAAATAAAGTTGGCAACCGTAGTCGAGGGCGAAATGAAGGCTCCTTTTTCAATAGCTACCACACCGAGGGATGGGAGAGAGCGCTACTCCTTTCCCCGGATTGCTCCACTTTACCCTTGATACGTACCTCATAATGCTGAGTGTTAAGCAAAGAGATATCAAGTACCATTTTTAAAGTCTTTGGTATGACTTTACCTGGGACTAAACCCTGGTCTCCCGGACCATTGGAGAACACTATACCCACGAGGCTAATGAGTGCTCGATACACTAAGTCGAGCGAATTTAAAGTAGAAAAGCGTACAAAGTCAGACCAATCTACCAAGGTTTCACCTATTGGATCTTCAGGAAAAATCTGAGTTATACAGACACATTTTGTCAATAAAATTTAATTAGGATCCTTTCAGGTTTCCTAACAAGTGCTTTCGTTTTAAGTATTAATTTCATGTAATATTATAGTTGTGTTTTCAACTAGAAGTTTTTGAAATTTGGATTTGGGTAGAGAGTGATTTTTAAGATGTAGGCCTCTAGAACTAGAATCATTAAGGTGGATAGTAAGACGTCTTGGAAGATTCGTAGTGGTAAGACCAACGTACGTATTATTTTCGTTGGAGATACAGTCTCCAAAGGGACATTTGAATATAAATATGACGTTTGTCCCATAAAGAAGTTCGGTGAAGGAGGATGAGTTATTGGAAATAATTAGGTTGAAGGTTTTAAATTTGTTGTAGTAAATGATATGTCTTATTTTTTTTTTTTTTTTTTTTTTGCTAGGATCAATAGGGAGAACAATCTTATATATATTCTAAAATAAAAACCTACACGCTATTACTTCAAAGTGATGTCATTCGTTTCTGCTTCGGCTATTTAGAAAACATCCATGATAAACATCTTTTTTAAATAGCTAATATTTTGTAGCCAAAGTTGATTTCCAATATGAATATTAGGTAAACGAATAATTCTATTGTTAGAAGCAAAAATCCAAATCAACTGTGAGTATTCATTTCATTTAGTTTGATACTCCCATGTGCTATTTATACTCCTCGAAATGATGCATATATATGTAATCTTATTTTTTCTCTTTTGACTCTCTCTCACCATCATTCCCTATCAATCATTACAATCTGTAAGTCCTCTAGACGACATCCAGTGAACGTAAGTTTTTGTTGATCGAACAGTGGAGTGTACATGTGTAGGATTCTATAGGAGAACGTTACTTAGAAGTTCGTGCTGACTTCACTAACAGCGCTCAGCAGGGCATGTTTTGCTTGCCTTTCTTTGATGGTGTGTAAGATGGGAAGTAAGTTGTCGTCCAGCTGCATTTTTGCAGATTGCTGCTTCCGGGATATGCTTAAAACAGCACACAACTTCTTCGTGTTGTTCACATCTGATTTTTTAACGAAGCATTTCCAAATTATGCAAACATACAGTAGGTTTGGTTTGGTTTCTTGTTTAGTGGCATATCAACTTTCAAAGGTTATTTAATGCTAAAGCCACCCTTGTAGAAGAACGGTTGTGTTACCATTTAACTCATAGCTTGGAGGATAACGGCTTTATACAGGGGGTCTCAAAATAGATGCAAGCCATTAATACGATAATTATTTATTCCTGAGACAAGAAACTCCATGTCAGCTGGTTTGAGTTTATGTTTGATCTGGATCCTGTTTTGGTACAGCTGAAGATCATTCTTTAAGATTCTTTGCAGTGATGCATGTGAAAGATCAAGTTTTTGACAACGTCTTCGGAGGGACTTTTTTAGACTCCTTCCGACAGAATCTCTCACCGCATCAACAGTGTCACAATATCTTGCCGTCAACTTCTTGCAAGATCTGGGATTTTCTGCCTTCTTGTTGAGGTTGTTTATTGACCCTGTGGCCTTTAATTTGTGTACCTAACGATAAATTTGGGTTGGGGGATAATTTTTACAGTTAAACTTCTTGCGAAATTTTGCTTGTACAGCTTTGAATGATTTTGTCTCCAAATAAGTAGTGAGGCAAAATATTTATTCCTCTTTTGTCCAAGACATTGTGATCAAGGATTAATAGTTGTTATAGTATACTATTTTCAAATATGAAACTAAAAAGAACACTACATTATTAGTAGTAAAATTATTAGCAGTTACACGGACCCTATGTATATTGAGACACCCTGTATCTGTTCGGGTCATATCTATGGGTGTGTGCTTAAAACTTATTCGTATTTGATAGAAACACTTGCTGCCATAAAATTCTAAATTTTTTGTATCAAGAATAATTAAATCAGCTTCCAGGACATGTAATCTTTTTTTTTGAGTTTCTTGTCTCAGTAATAAACCACTATTATTTTAATGGGTTGCATCTATTTTGCGATAGTTTTGGATGATTTTGTCTCCAAATAAGTTGGGACGCAAAATATTTTTTCCAATCTTGTCCAAGGCATTGTGATCGAGGATTAATAGTTGTTATAGTATACTATTTTCAAATCTGAAACTAAAAAAGAACAAGATTATTATCAGTAGAGTTATTTGCCATCACATAGGTCCCATGTATAGAGACAACCGGTATGTATACATTTACTGAATGGGCAAAAATAATAAGGCAATCACATGGGTCCCCGGTATATTGAGATGCCCTCTACTTGTCCGAAGAGTAATAGTCTGAAAGTGAACGTAATTGCTTACTTCGAGGTTAAAGTCCAGCTCTTAAACCATTACATTCCAGGAATTCCTTAAACCATTCAATAGTCTTGAGGTTTATAAATATATACAACATAAATGTCATTTGAAAAGTAATGACTAATTCATCTTATAAGTTTCTTTTAGTTTTATCGGGATAATCTTTGCAAGGACGTTAATTTATTTATTTATAAGAAACACAAACGTTTACGATGATTAAAGTGTACTTCGCGGTTTTTACTTTTGACAAGCGTAAATATATTTTAAGATAAAATCTTTTTGTTTTTTTTAAAACTTTAATTAAATAACTTTCGCTGCTTCCTTTTTTCCCCATTAACTGATCGCACAGATTTTAAATTGTCAGCATTAAAGCTCTACGAGAGACGAGTAAGTCTTATCGATTTAACAAAAAAAACTTCTCAATCAGCTGCGAGAGTTTTGGTGCCTGAGAAGCCATAGGTGTATTTCTACTATATTTCGTCAAGGAAATGGTGTATCTCTTTAGGATGAGCTTCGTCAACCAAACTTTTTACATAGCTTAGACGATTTTGATTCCTGTCAGAGTAATAATCGGTTTCGCTTTCATTGTTTTAAAGCCATATCAATGTTCGTGGGTTATTTAACGTCAAAGCTATCCTTGTAGAAGAACAGCTGCCGGAAGGGGAATAGGTGGTTTATAACTTTCTCCAGTGAATTCGTCCAAAAGTGATCATAATCAAGTTCGAATTGGGGTAAGAAACTTTATATTTCAAGGCTGCACTTTACACATTACGCCCCCAGAGTAATAATGTTCTTGCTAAAGTACACGTTTACACCCGGCTAAGAATATACTTGGCCCAGTCAGTTGGAGCCGCAAAATACATTGACTGCATCTCAGCAGAGGAGTAAGACTCCCTCAACGAGTGTCCTGTGGCCCAGTCGGTTGGGGCTGTAGAATACCCCGACTGCTTCTCTGCAGAGAGATAAGACACCCAAATCGAGTGTCCTGTGTATAACACAAAACAATCTGATGGTGAGGTTCCAGCAATGCTGGAGCTTTGGGGAATGTGGAGTGCCCTTATATTTCTATTGGTCCCAGGTCCACTCTAGCCCGGAGTGGTAGCGTCTGATAGGGTCCTATCTATGGGTCAAATGGAACTAAACAGTGTACTTATGATAAACTGAATTGTTTGAAAGAGAACTGTTTTGACATTTAAACTTTGTGCTATTGTTAAACTGAATTTTTTGAAATAGAACTGTTTTTGACATTTAAACTGTGTCCTTAAGTTAAACTGAAGTGTTTGAAACTGTTTATATGAATAAAAATCGATTCGGCATTGCAATGCCATAAAACCTAACCAAGCCAAACCAAACCAAAGAATATGCTGACTGTACCCCCTTCTGAAGGGTATTACCCCTTTAAATGGGGGTGTCCTAGGTATGATACTAAACAGCATCTAATGTTGAAGCTCCAGTTCTGATGATCTGAAGAGCATGGAGTACTCACTTTATTGCCATTACTCGCAAGTTTACCCTGACTCAGGGTGATAGCCCTTTTTAGTGTCACATCATTGAAGATTACACAGAAAACTGCATTCACAGGTAGCACGTGATAGCGTCCCAGCATTGAAAATTGCATTCATAAAACAATTAAGAAACTCTAGGAATATAAAAAAGACCAAAGAAAGATTGACAATCCCGGCCAACAACAAAAATATAAAAAAGAAACAACTTAAGGACAAAGAGATAAAAACAAAAATAAAATAATCTTGAAACTAAAAATGGTAAGAAAAACAACTGTATGGATACTTCAAGCGACAAACGTAGAAATATTGCAGATGAGATGACCAGGACAGAGCTTAGAAGGAGAAACGTTAAAGGATTTGATTTAGTTTGGTTTGATTTTATTGTATATTAACCATTCTAGGTCATATAATGCCAAATCCTTTTTATACATATATATCAAATATATGATTAATATTTTTAAACGAGTCTGGGCTTATTTTTTCATACAGTTAAATGGTTTCGCTTATTTCTATCAAATAAGAATACACATTAAATGTAAAAACATTTCCATTTCAAACAATTCAGTTTAGCATGTCAACAAAGTTAAATGTTTCAAAGTATTGCCATGTATCATAAACAGTTCAATTTAACAGTCATTTGTTTACACAAAGTTAAATGTCAAAACAATTCTATTTCAATCACTTTAGTTTAGCATAAATACACAGCTTTTTTTTAAACACAGTTGAATGTAAAAAGGGTTTTGTATCCTAAACGATTCAGTTTAGCATAAATACACAGTTTAAATGTCAAAACAGTTTTATTTCATGCAATTTAGTTTAGCATAAGCACACAGTTTAGTTCTATTTAGCCCATAGACAAGACCCTATCAGGTGCAACCAATCCGGGCGAGAGTAGACTAAGGAATGATGGCAATTAAGGAGTACACTGCGTTACCCAAAGCTCCGGCATTACTGAAGCTAACCGTCAGATTGCTTAGAGTCGTAAACAGGGCGCTCGTTGGTTTTTTTTACCCTTCTGCAGAGATGCGGTCGGTGTATTCTACAGCCCCATGCGACTGGGCCTCGTCAGAAGAGAAACGGAATCTCTTATTAACAACACAAAATGATTCCAAGAGAACTTATGAGATCAATGCAAGAATTGATAATACGTAACAGAACAGCAAGTGTAGGTTATGTGAAGACAGATATGAAACGGTTAATCATATAATAAGCGAATATAGTAAACTGGCACAAAAGAAATACTCCACTAAGCCCGATTGAGTGAGGAAAGTTGATCCAAAGGGAATTGCGCAAAATATTTAAGTTTGGCCATACAGACAAATGGTATATGCACAAATCAGAATCTGTCCTAGTAAATGAGACAGATAAGATTCTTTGGGATTCCGAGATACAAAAAGATCTAGTTTAGAGTAAAAATAAAACAAAACAAAACAAAAACAACCCAAAGCAAACAAACTTTTAATTTAGTTAACTGTGCTGTTAAAGCAAGCCATAAAAGTAAAATAAGATTTTAAAAAAAGATAGACGAATATTTGGAGCTTGCTAGAGGACTGAAAAAACTGTAGAATGTGAGGATGCCACCAGTGGGAGTTATTGCGCTTGGGAAAAAAATTGGTGTAATTAGAAATCAGAGGAAGAATCGTGACCATCCAGACCACAGCACAGTTAAAATCGGCACGAATACTTTATAGATTTCAGGATACCTGAAAAGACGTGCTGTCACGCAGACTCAAACAAAAGACGACCAATTAAAGCTTGTGCGAAAAACGCACAACGAGTAAGATAACAATAATAATAATAATAATAATGGTGTGAAAAATTCTCAAAAGAGAAAAAATAATTATTGGGTATCACCCACCTTTTTCCACACAATGAACTAGTTCATCGGCCATATATAGCAGTAGCTACTAATACCAGGGCAGACTACAAGGTGAAGAGCAGCTTCTTATAGGAATAGTATTAGAGCGTTGGAGACTGGAGATCGCACTAGATCACCTTACTTGCTACCGTAATAACGGAAGCCAATACTATCGTTGGACTATATCTTTATTCTGTATTCACTAATCCTATGTTCTTGTCTACTAATAGTCTCTCTCTTGTATATACTTTTTCCTGAGAATATATCTCTATTTCCTCTCATATCGTGGTTTGTCCTTTATTTAATATTACAAGCGTTCACTAACCAGAACGTAACAATAATAATAAAAGTAATAATTATCATTGTTATTCTTGCAACTTTTTCACACCAGTGTTATTTGATAGTCGTTTACTGGAGGTTGAGTGACAACAAGTCTTCTTAGAACCCTAGGACTCTTCTTTGTATTCTGGCTCAACGCAGCTGTTGTTTGAATGGTCTCCGCTAGTCTTTCGATTTCCAATTCTTCCAGCCTTCTTTCAAATTCTAAAGGGGGCCGTTCCAAGAGCTCCAATTACAACTGGTATCACCTTCAGCCTTGAGTTCCTCAGCATTTTTATTTCTCTGGCAAGTTCTAAGTACTTGTTTCTTCCTTTGGTTTTCTTTGATTTTAATTCTGAGGTCCGCTAGGACGGCAAAATCTGCTACATGGCAAGTTCTCCTCTTTCTTGTAAACTAACACTTGTTCTGTTCTTTTGGCTATGATTAGGTGACCTGCTAGTAGTATCTCAAAATCCCAGAGAAGTTTACGCATCTCATTCTTCAAGATAGATTCTGGGTTGTACATATACCATTTGTCGTATTGCCAAATTTCAATTTCTTGAACAATTCCCAGTGGATCACCTTTCTCGCACAGTCGTATGTGGTCTTAAACTCTTTTTGCGCTAATTTACTGCATTCGCTTAATACATGATTGATCGTTTCCTCTCTAACACCACATAATCTACACAAGCTATTTTGTTGCGCCTTATCTATTTTTGCTTTAACGTAGTTTGTCTTTATGGCGTTGTTTTGTGTTACTGTTTGAAGAGATTCAGTTTCTCTTTTAAGATTTCCCTTTCTTAGTCATGTCCAAGTTTTCTCATATGAGATTTCGCTTGTTTGTCGCCTAAACTGTCTATACAATTGTTTTTCTTCCTTTTTTTTTGTTGTCTAGTTATTACTGTTTTGTTGATTCTTGTGTTGTTCGTGTTGTTTCTGGTCGTGTTGTTTCTTTGCTCTTTTTTGTGTAATCTTCGAGTTGTCATGTCGAGTTGTCTTATCGATGTTTTGATGCTATTCATCTTCAATGCTGGCCCCTTTTCTTGACACATAATCTGTGTATGTCCTTACTAGGATATAAGGCCTTATGCATCGTCGTTAGTTTTCTGGTTCTTTGGTCTATTTGCTGAAGTTCTTCTCTCGCACGCTTTAAGAATAGTCCCGAGTATCTTACAAAGGGAACAGTTCAGGTGTTTATCCCTTTGATAAGATTTCTGCTATACAGTTTGGTTTCGAGTAGTTTTTTTCGATCTCCGGAGGTATTATTTTTTAAATTTTTTCTCGCAAATCCGTTTTCTTGATGGTGTCCACTTCCAAAATTACCTAGTTTTTATAAAGAAAAGTATTTTAAGTTGTTTGGTTATTTTGGAAAATTACTGTTTTTTCACATATCCTTTTAGAAAGGGTTTCTTAACAGGAATACATTTTTGAAGGTATTTCCCTGATTTATACAAATGGGAATCTATCTATCTATCTATCTATCTACTTCCCTGGTTATTTCCTTCAAAAGACAGTTCAATAGTCATTATTTTTTAACTGACCAGAAAATACAACAGGTGACAAGTTAACCGAAAGCAGTGTCAGTAGAATACTTCCAGCACTGTTACCAAGAGTGAGAACTACATGATCAATATAATTCTTTCAAAGAGAATTAGTTTGAAGGAGATTCATTTTTTGATTGACCGAAATTTAGTCGAGAGTTTTTCAACACCTCAAACGTGTTGCTTCCGCAGTGAAGCAATAAATGATCATTCTGTAAAAGGTATAACCATTGACGATCAATCCTATAATCCATCTCGGTCTCTTTTGTCTTTGTTCTTTGAATGGTAAAGACGTTTTTTTTTTGTCTCAGTTCTATAAACACTTAAATTGTGTTTTTTAATTTTTAAAAAATCTCCGTTCATAACATAGAGTGGGAGTTCGAACTCCAATCGCGCTATTACATTCACCTTCAGACTAATACCCATGGAAAAGCATGAGCCCCTTTATTCCTACGGTTATGCATCATATAGTGCCGTTGCTGATCTTCTATAAGGATTGATTTGTCATTAAATTATCCACGAATGTTGATATGCCATTAAATAAAGAAACCGAAAACTTTCTATCAATTACTGCTCCTAACTATTCTTTCTGGGTTAGGCTTAGGACATTTTGAATGACCATTATAGTACCAGTACTGTCTTTCTACAAGGCTAGCTTTGGCATTAAATAACCCACAAAGATTGATATGCCATTAAATAAAGAAACCAAAACCTATCTATCCATATTTACCAACCCCCCCGCTCAGGCATGATATGGCACAAGGTCAATTTTTAAGTGGAGTTTAACAGGTTTGAATTCAGAGTTTTCCTTCTCCTAGACTAGTTGCCTCACCAAAGCTGAAGAACCCAGTCTGTCCTACTATTTACCCATAGCTGGAGGGAGAATAATTGGATTTATACCTTTCCCAACGGTATTAGTGCTATGTGAAATGCAATTAGCCTGATCCAGGTTTTGAACTCGTATCGCCGTGTCCATTTCCTACGTCAATAATCATTACACCACGGGCAAAATCTATCTTTTTATTACTGCTTCTATCTATTCTTTCTGGGTTAGGCTTAGGACATTTTGAATGACCATTATAGTACCAGTGCTATACTTCTACAAGGCTAGCTTTGACATTAAATAACCCATGAAGGTTGATATGTCATTAACCAAAGAAATAATCCACCAACCAACATGTTTCGTCTTTATTGTACGTTGTACCCATCTTAATATAAGGCTTCTTAAAGGGCTTCTACTTCCTTTCATATACTGCTGCTTCGTAGAACACTATGTACACATTTTATCTATTAGGACACGTTTGTGAATTCTTTTTAATACTTCTGGTATTCATATTATGTATTAAATATTCCTATATGTGGTCAATTGGCAAGTGGGTAGAGTATTCATCAGTGGCCCGGTAGACCGGGTTTCAATCCCCGGTCGAGTCATACCAAAGACTCAAAAAAAGGTACTTGATAACTCCTTGCTAAACACTCAACATTATAAGGTACAAATCAAGGGTAAAGTGGATCAATCCTCGAAAAGGAGTAGCGCCCTCTTCTACACTTGAAAAGGAGTCTCCGAGTCCTCCTCGACCACGGTCGCCAACTTTACTTTTACTTTATATGCGTTAATGGGATTATCTTGTCTTTCCTTCTGTCTATTCAGTGTTAGTGTATCACTGGATATACACATACTAATATTGTTCCTTGGTGAGTGGAGACCCGACAAGCTATTCTCTCTAGAACCAACCAACCAACCAACCAACCAACCTTGCCAATATCTCGTTTAAATCGCTTAGATTAATGACAGATATAACATTCTATCTCTTCTAATTTCCATGTAATTTTTATATTCAGCTCAAAATTACGTGTTAAACGTTCGCGTATATGGAATATTTCCACTAGTTTTATGCTAATACTAATATTGTTCCTTGGTGAGTGGAGACTCGACAAGCTATTCTCTCTAGAACCAACCAACCAATCAATCAACAATCCCAATATTTCGTTTAAATCACTTAAATTAATGACTGATATAACATTCTATCTCTTCTAATTTCCATGTATTTTTTACATTCAGCTTCAAATTACATGCCAAACGTTCGCGTATACGGAATATTTCCACTAGTTTTATGCTACTAGTCGATTATGATTTTCAAATTTACGTCTGCTGGGGATCCATTTAGAAAGAGGTATATAATAACTTTTCTTGCTGTTCACCGAACATTATCAATGGTGTCAGTATTGTAAAGGGTAATAGAAATGATGATGAGAGCAACACAATCCTGTTTTCTTTGAGAGGCCAGTGAAAGACAGAATCACATGTCCTGTTCAATCATACAAGTACAAATAAATTCAGAAGTTTAAGGACAAGTCAAGAAGAAAAGACAAATTGAACAATGCAGCACAACATATCTCTGTTATCAAGGAGAGTTGTACACATGAGAAACTGAAGCGACATTAGCATATTTATATATCTCGTGTCAATTATATTCCTTCACATTTAAGAGCCCTTAATCTATCTATCTATCTATCTATCTATCTATCTCAGTCAGTTCATTATCTATTTACATATCGATCTTTCTACCTATGTATTCGGATCTGAGCAGAGTGATATATATATATATATATATATATATATATATATATAATCAAAAGTGATAAGACAAATAGGAATATAATTTATACATAGTGCATTTTGGATAGTTCTCAATTAGCTTCGACCAAAGGTCATCATCATGAGAATATATTTTGCAGAAAAACAAAAGGAATTTAAAAAAAAAGTTTTAAAAAGTTTACTTTTTAATTTAGAAGAAAATAATAATTTTTTTTTTCAAAGAGTCGATATGCTTTACGAAAAGTGTGTGTAGCATATCCTTTAAGTATATATATATATATTCATCCACAGACAGACTGTTTTGATCGAAACCCGCCTGCCGTATGTGTCAACCGTAGATTCTACCACACAACCATGCGGAAACTAGCGAAAGCAAAGTGATTTTAAACGTATATATATGACTTTTTGTTCAGTTTACATATATCCGCTTTGCAGAAACCGAGAGCTCAATTCATTTGAAAAGCCTTGCTTAATGCTAGTGGCAACCGTTAATACACTCGCAAGAGAGCTCAACACCACGTGGGTAGGGTATAATATTTATAATATAAAAATAGATATATATTAGTTTTTATATATATATCTAATAGCATGGAAGCTTATCTGCGACTACTGGTTTCATGCTGTCTTTATACGACAATCATCTATTTACCCAGAGGTAGGTGGGTCAAGAACAGATTGATTCATGTCTTTCCCAAAGGATTTTGTGCAAAATGGTTTAGTTTGGTTGGGTTGGGTTGGGTTTTATGGAATATCAACCATTCTAGGTTATTTAATGCCATATACTCTTTATGCATATATATTAAATATATGATTGGGTTTGGTTAGGTTTTATGGCATATAAACCATTGTAGGTTATTTAATGCCTAACCCTCTTTATAAATATATATCAAATATATATGATTTGGTTTTGTTGTGTTTTATGGCATACTAACCGTTGTAGGTTATTTAATGTCAAATCCTCTTTATCCATATGAATTAAATCTACCGGATTTGTTTTGGTTGAGTTTTTTGGTATATCAACCATTCTAATATCAATCCTGTTTATATATATATATATATATATATATATATATATATATATATATATATATATATATATAATTTGTAAACACATTTTTGATAACATTCCAAAACGAGTCTGAGCTTTTTTTACACAAAGTTAGATTGTTTCAAGTATTGCTATATAACAGTTACAATTTAACGTCAATCATTTGTTTGCACACATACTTTGTTCTATTTGAGCTATAGATAGGACCCTATCAGCTGCTACAACTTTGGGTCAGAGTTGACTTGGGAGCAATGGCAATGAAGGGTTACTCTATATTCCTCAAAACCCTGGGTTGGAGCTTTGCCATGAGATGGTTTAAAGTCATATACAGGACACTTGTTACAGGAGGTCTTACTCCTCTACAGAGATGCAGTCAGTCTATTCTACAGTACCCTACCCTGCTGACGGGGCAATAGCGCAAAGTGAAAAGCAAATAGCCTTGTATAGGATTTGAACTCGGGTCATCGATTCCATTTTTTACGACGATAATCGTCTCACTAAGCCCGCCTCTAGAAGGAATTATGCAACAAATAAGAGGTTCGTAGATCTTAGCGTCCTCAACACATGCTCTTTCTTTTCTTACCTTAGTAAGTTGAGAACATTTAATTGCTGTAGATGTAGAAAATATAGATGTGACACAAGGTGGAAGTACTGAGTTCTGTTAATCTTCCTGTAATGAGAGGCTTATTGCTATAAAAAGCAGAATTGAAAATCTTGCAATTTATAAATATTCAGAACACTAATCCTTCATCGACGATAAATCTATCGCGTGGTAAATCTATCGTGTGGTAAATCTATTGTGTAGTAAATTCATCGACGGTAGATTCGTCGTGTGGTAAATTCGTTAATATGAAATTCATCAAGTGGCAAATTCATTGTCGGTAAATTATCATAGCTTTTAAGAATTTAATAAATAAAAAGACCCAAATTCTTAGGGTTAGGGTTATTATTAGCGAAACACAATATTATAGGAATATCGGAGATGTTTAATTTACCAGCGATACATTTCCCAAGAATCGACGACATCTTCTTTTACATCTTGCAACTCATCTAATTTATCTCTTTGTAATCTTATAAAAACAATTGAAAAAAAATTTACCTGAATAATTTCTGTATCGAAAGAATTCGAAATTCTGTGTTTAATGTTTAAACATCTTTTTTTTTTGTTGCTATAAATGACATTACTTGAATAAAACAAAAAAAATCAAACGTTGATGTTTGACTTGTTTCAACACATGTCACAATTCGATATCACGTGAACGAGAATTGGTCACGTTTTTTGGATTAGGAAATGATATCAATTTTTCTGAAACAACCTGTATTTTATAACAAAATTTCGAAAATTGCTAATCGAGTTCATTAGGTATAGCAAAGCATGAAAAAATATCCTCGTTGAGAGATGTGTAAGGAGATGTGTAAAGAGATTGGTAGGAAAATGCACTCACGTGTAGATGTGTATAATTGAATTCACAAACGCAATCACTGGAATCTCCAAGGAGATACTCTTCAAAACAAAAGAAAACAAAACAAGACGAGGAAACTCAAATGAGTAAAGACTTATTCTCATCGTACATGAAGGATTGGATGAGGATGGAGAAAAGTTCTCAAACTTTTAAAAGAGGATATTTCAAAATTTTAACCTGCTTTTGTGAACTGCTTGGACTCTCAAGGTTCTGAAGATTGACTAGGTTTGGTTTGGTTTGGTTTTATGGCACATCAACCATTATAGGCCATTTAAAGTCAAATCAAATTTTATATATATAAAAGTAAAGTTGGTGACCTTAGTCGAGGGTAACCCAAAGTTTCCCTTTTCAATAGCTACTACACCGAGGTGTAGGGGAAGGCACTACTCCATTCCATGGATTGTTCCACTTTACCCTTGATTCTCACCTTGAGTGCTAAGCATGGTGGCATCAAGTACCATTTTTTGAGTCTTTGGTATGACACGACCTGAGATTGAACCACGGTCTTCCGGACCATCAGTGAACACTCTACTAATTAGGCCAAGTATAGTATATAATTCATATTGAAGAAGAACAATCTTCTCTCTTTACAAGAGGTTATATATATATATATATATATATATATATATATATAAAAACAAAAGAATGGTTAAATATAGACATTCCTTATAACAAACCAGTTTCTGGTGATTTGGTATTCTCAGAATTCTAGAAATTTTGCCAAGAAGCTTTAGTTCCTTTTCATTTTTCAGTCTCAGTAGACATAAAACTCAAATGAGTAAAAACTTATTCTCAACGTACATGAAGGAAGGATTGGATGAGGATGGAGAAAAGTTCTCAAACTTTTAAACGGGGATATTTCAAAATTCTAACCTGCTTTTGTGAACTGCTTGGACACTCAAGGTTGTGAGGATTGATTTGGTTTGGTTTTATGGCATAGCAAACATTATTGGCCATTTAAAGCCAAATAAATTTTTATACATATAAAAGTTAAGTAAAGTTGGCGACCGTAGTCGAGGGCGAACCGAAGGCTCCCTTTTCAATAGCTACTACACCAAATGTAGAGAAGGGCGCTACACCTACCCCCAGATTGCTCCACTTTACCTTTGTTACGTACCTTATAATGCTGAGTGTTAAGCCAGAAGGTATCAAGTACCATTTTTTAAGTCTTTGGTATGACGCGACCTGGGACTGAACCCTGGTCTCCTGGGCCATTTATACATATAAACAGTTCTATTTCGCACAATTAAGTTTAGCATAAGTACGTAGTTTAAATGTCAAAAGAGTTCTATTTCAAGAAATTCGGTTTAGCATAAGTATAGTTTAGTTCTATTTGACCCATTGATAGGACCCTATTAGGTGCTACCCTCTGTTGATCAGTCGGCTGGAGCTGAAGAAAACTCCGACTGCATCTCTGCAGAGGGGTAAGACCCCACCAACGAGTGTCTTGGATATAACACAAAACAATCTGATGGTGAGGTTCCAGTAATACTTGATCTTTGGGGAATGCGGAGTACTCCTTCATTGCCATCGCTCCCCGTGCAAGTGATGAATGGATAAATACACCCACAAACACAGAGACATGAACAAACATACACTCACATTATCTATTAATGATCATCTCGTCGCGCCGATAGCACAGTTTTTCCTTGATTTTTTCTCGCCATCCGTTCCTAACGACCTAAGCTCTAAGCAAGTCCTCTAGACTGCATCCTGTGTCCGTACAGAGCTGACGAATGTAACCATATTAACCAGCCAACACTGGTGTGTTGATGTGTGGGAGTCCACATAATAATGTTGTTTATGAGTTTGTTCTTGATTGAGCAGTGTCCAGGATGGCTCACTCGTCTTGGATAGTTTGTAAGATGGGAGATAAGTGGCCGTACAGCTGTTGTTTTGTCAGGTGCTGCTTCCAGCATATGTTTAAAATAGCGCGCAACGTTCTTGGTTAGTTACCATGTTGCTTTTTCTCCAGGTGTTTTGTATAAGCCCGAGTGGTGCAACGATACAGTTGGAGTAACACAGCTACATCTTGAAAGTAATCCCAAGATGATGGACAGATATATGCAGAACAAATAGTTTTGGTTTGATTCTTTTGTTTAATGGCATATCAACCTTCATGGATTATTTAAAGTCCTTGAAGAAGAACAGTAGTGATATTATCTAACCCATGGGTGGGGGTGGGATAAAGGATTGAACCCGAGAGCGACTAGAGTTCGAACTTGCTTACTCGAAGATGCCGTCCAGCAGTTTAACCATTATGTCATGGGAACTCCCCGAGCAAATTCTGACCTAGGAAGAAACCTGATCTGTCTATTTGATAATTCTTCTTTCTTTTTTTTTCTCCGGAAAGATTAAGTAAACTTTTCGATTGTTTTTATGGATACTTTTCACTTACTTGCGCATGCGCACATATATGCACAAAAGAATTGTTATTTTGTATTGGGGTTTGTACTGAAATTCAGAGAAGGAACTATAGATTTTTATTGGGTAAAGAACCACGTCAGCCGGACATCTGATGGTAATCTAAATGAAATAAAGTTGAAAAGGAAGGGAATTGAATAGAAAATGAAATTATTGTGGAGAGAAAGAGGAGCTGCTTCGTATCTACAATGACAAGAGAAACTCTGATAGAATGTTGAGCGATAAAAAGTGCCGACTGTGTGTCGAAACTTTGCGAATACGTTAGTTAACTGAACATAGACACTAATACGGTGGATTCGTAAGAAAAGCTGATATCTATTCTGAAAATTTGAATATAACCAAACAAAAATAGTGACTGCGAAAGTTTTCCAAATAAAACAATAAAGACCAAGCCATTCTGGTTCGAAGTTAGGGAACTCGAAGAACGCCCTAAAGACAGATATTGCTGTTATGGTAGACGAGCCTGAAAGAGATTGATGTATAAAATATAAGCTGAATGGAAATACGTCATTAATTGAATATAGTTGGCTACTATTCCCATATTGGCTGAAGCAAATATTTCTTTTAGAAAGGAACAGTAGTTGGTTCTACTACTACAACTACAATTACTGCTACTACTACTACTAATAATAATACAAGACTATGCATGATTGGGTGAGAAAGATTATCCACTGGGAATTATGCAAGAGATTGAAAATTGACCATACTACAAATAGTACCGGCACAACCGTTGTAGAAACTACGAGCCATCAAATTCTCTGGGATTTTGAGATACAGACAGATTCCCTTATCCCTGAAGCTTGTACCTTGGCAGAGAACTGAAAAAGCTGTGGAACATAAGGATGAATGTAATACCAATTGTATTTGGTGCACATGGAACGGTTTCCTGTTCCCTGGAGAAGAGTCCTAGAAACCTGAGGAGACTTGCTATCACCCAGACTCCAGTAAAACCCACCTGCTGATAATGATGCGAAAAATATGCAAGGAGCAAAGAATTTCTTTAATCTTTTAACTGTTCAAACCAAATAAGATGTCTTCTTAAGCACTTTCATACGATTAGCGTAAAAAGAGAATAAGACTTGTGACGACGAGGTGGGAAAGATGATCCACTGGGTATTGGGCAAAGAAATTTTAATTTAATCCTACGAACAAGTGGTATATGCACAACACAGAATTCATCCAGGAGAATAAGAGGCAAACAGTTCTTTGGATTTTTAGACACAAACAGATAACCTAATCTCGACCAGACGACCAGACCTTGTGATAGCACCCCCCCAAAGAGAGAGAGAGAGAGAGAGAGAGAGAGAGAGAGAGAGAGAGAGAGAGAGAGAGAACCGGCCAAATAGTTGACTTGCTGTTCTGGCGAACCACAAGGTGAAAATCAAAGAAAGAAAAAAGAGGGATTAATACCTAAATCTTGCTTGAGAACCAAAAAATATGGAACATCATGTTGACGGTCGTACCAACTGTAACAATCTCGAAAGAATTGGTAAAGGGACTGGAAAACTTGGAAATAAGATGATAAATGGAGCCCATCTAGACAACAGCATTGTTAAGATCGGCCAGAATGCTGAGAAAAGTCCTGGAGACTTGGGGACACTTGCTGTCACTCAGACTCTAGTGGAAAAAATTAGTTAACGCTGGTGTGAAAAATTCTCAAAGGAGTAAAATAATAATAACCAACAACAAATAAATAAATGATAAAAGAGGATATCATATTAATTGGGAAATATGGAAATACAATTGAATACCAAAATCTAAAAAAATGTGATGGATACCAACCAGAACGAATAAGAAGCGAAAAGAGCTACTATTCTCCGGACTTTGAGATCCAAATTGATCGAAAAATAACGAGCAATAGACCATATATAGTGGTTAAGGTCAATAAGCGGGAAACAGCCTACTAATTGGTATGCCAGTCAAAGAATATAATAGAATAAGCTAATACAGAGACGTGGAAAAAGAAATTGAAAGAATGGGGTACCTTAAAACTACCACTGTACCAGTAACAGTGGGAACACTTGGTATAATCAAAAGAAGCACAGATAAACACATTAACGATGTACCTGGCTTTTCCAGCTTATATTCTATACAAAAAAAAAAAAAAAAAAAAAAAAAAAAAAACTTTGTGGACCTGCTCATCTTCTTCGGAAAGTATTATCAATTTTAAGGAAAAATGCAGCAGCAAAAAAAAAAAAAAAAAAAAAAGAATTCATATAATCGCTATCTTCCGTCACTGTAGATTTCGGGTAAACTCTCTGGAAAGGATTGTAGGAAAACGAAAGAAAAGATTAAAAAAACAAACAAACTGAATGATTGAGAAGATAAAAATGATGATGATGATGATCTTTTATCTTTTACATCCTTGTTTTTTATGTCTATTTTAAAACAAAATTATTAATTTATTTTGCTTTTCATGTTGTCCATCAGAAAGATCAGCTGGTTGCAATTTCGGTGATGGATAAAGAGGTAAAGAGGAATTACCATTTTCCTGTCAACTTTAAATAAAACCTTGATGTACGAGTAAATGTGATTCAGTTGCGATCGATAAATAAGTGCGGAAGTCTGCTAACTATATAAATCGTAAAAACGTCTCCTTTGTAACCTCTGTCTTATGCTCGTTCTGTCAACAGGTCTCAGAATATACTGAGAGTATCTTCTGTTGGGAATACTATTCGATGTCAATAGTTGCCAAATTCCATGCCATTTAAAATCTGTAATCAAAAATAGAATTGTATATATATATATATATATATATATCGCCAATAGCCTGGGAGACCTGGGTTCAATCCCAGGTCGCGTCATACCAAAGACTTTAAAAATGGTACTCGATACCTCCTTTTTTAACACTCAGCAATATAAGGTACGTGTCAAGGGTAAATTGGAGCAATCCTGGGAAAGGAGTAGTGCCCTCCCCTACACCTTAGTGTTGTAGCTATTGAAAAAGGTGTCTTCTGGTCGCCTTCGACTACGGCCGACAACTTGACTTGACATACTCATATTTTACCGTATAGAGTTACAATAATAATGAAAATATTAATGCGTACAGGGGTAATGAAAAGTGTGCACATATATATATATATATATATATATATATATATATATGTGTGTGTGTGTGTGTGTGTGTGTGAGTGTGTGAGCGTGTTTGTGTGTGAATGTATTGAGAAGATATAGGAAACAAAGTATTCTAAATTGATGAATTTATTAGAAGGAAAGTCAACGTTAAAACGTTTCGGTTTTAATAAACCTTTGTCAGGATTTTAAAAGGGTGAAACAAATGTCGATAGAACAACAATGAATGTTTAATGAAATACAAAAACAGAAGGAGGATATTGTATTATTATTGTTTTATTAAACATCCATTTTTGTTTTATCAAAACTTGTCGCACCATTTTAAAGTCCTGATGAAGGATCATTAAGACCGAAACGTTTTAATGTTGTCTACTTCCCTTTGTAATAAATTCATCACTTTTAGATTACTTTGTTTTTTAGTTTGTTTTTCAATTACTCTCTCTCTCTCTCTCTCTCTCACACACACACACACATATATATATTTATATATATATATATATGCGCTTATGGTTTAATGATTGACGCCGTGGGAAGTAAGCAGGGCGATACAGTTCAAATCCTGAATGATCTGTTTGCATTTTACATAGCGCTAATACCTTTGTGAATCCAATTATCTTCCCTCCATCTAAATAGGAGGCAAGGCTGTGCTCTTTAGCCTTGGTGCGGCAACCGGTCCAGGTGAAGGAAAGCTCTGAATTCGAACCTATTAAACTCCTCATAAAAATTGACCTTTTGTCACATCCTGATCGTGCGAAGGGGTGGGATATATATATATATATATATATATATATATATATATATATATATATATATATATATATTATTTTGGGACTGCTACATTCTCATATTTTTACGTACAGAATTTCAACTAAACAATGAAAATATTAATATGTACGCGGATATTGAAAAGTATATATATATATATATATATATATATATAGTATATATATATATATATATATATATATTTTCCTGTGGTTTGAGCACTCTCGTGGGAAATTTACCGGATGCCACATACGCAGAAATGCAATAGCTCTTGTCATGAACTGAGCACTTTTGATAGCCGATAACGTATATGTAGAAATACATACGTAAAAACAGCCTTCTTTTAAGCTGAAAATGTTGATGGTACTAGGGGGTAAGATATTCGACTGATGTCAAGTCCACCGCGTTTCGATCTCGGCTTGAAGCATCTTACGGGTCTAGCCGCACTGAAGTATATATATATATATATATATAGTAACTCCCTATTAATTGGAGTTACTTTTCAATCCCGCTGTAGATAAAGATATAACAATGCTTCATCATAAGAAAACCTGCTAAATGTATTTTTCTGAATGAAACCAAGATATTTATAGAGCCAATATTTACACAGTTTTTTAAGGTTAAATTGCACAGCTTTCTCTTTCACTTTATAACTAAATGAAAATATGCAAGACATGAAAATTGAACGAATTAGCGGAAAACAAATTTCAATGTTCAATTTTTCTTGGATTTGAAATCTTGCGAAAACAAAAGAACAAAAATAGTGGCAAAACATGAACAAGACCCAGGCATAAACTTACAATGTCTGAGAAATGTCAGAGGGTATTTACATAAAGCAGAACACGGCTCAGATTGACGATCACAAAATCAAAGGGGGAGGTCCAAGAAGTAAACAAAAACAAAAACAAAAACAAAAACGCTTGTCGAACAAGCTATGCAAGATCTTTGTAACGGATGAGGGCGTATAAATTTTAAAATAAATTGCCCCTTTAAAAACAAGAAACGTTTTCTTTGGTGGAAAATTATTTGCACAAATGGAAAACTAAAAAGAAGGAACAGAAAAAGTATCTGTTAAAGTGTTATTAACAATAAGAGAAAAATAGTTATTGGTTGGTTGGTTGGGTTTTTATGGCATATCAACCTTTGTTGGTTATTTAATGCCAAATCCATTTTTATACAAATAATCAGTTCTATTTCAAAGAATTCAGTTTAGCACGCGTACACAGTTCAATTGTCAAAAACATTTTTATTTTAAGCTATTCAATTTAGTCAAACAGTTCTAATTTAACCAATTCAGTTTAGTATAATTTTACATTTTATATACAGACAATTAAAAGTCAAAACAGTTCTATTTTTAAAAAATTCAGTTTAACGTAAGTACAGTTTCAATGTAAAAAGCAGTTCCATTTCAAACAATTCAATTTAGTATAAGTACGCAGTTTAAATGTAAATACATAGTTTAATTAACTGGACAAGGGAGAAACTAAAAAAATATGAACGATTGAACTAGGCTCTACATGCGAGAAATCAAATCAATAGAGTCCGTTTGTTTGTTTGTTCGTTTGTTTTTATGGCATATCAACCTTTGCAGTCTTTTTAATGTCAAATCTATTTTATACACATAAACAGTTCTATTTCAAACAATTCAGTTTAGCATAAGTACACTGTTTAATTGTCAAAAACATTTCTATTTCAAGCTGTTCAGTTTAGTCAAAAAGTTCTAATTCAAACAATTCATTCTAACATAAGTACGCAGTTTATATATCAAAACAGTTCAATTTCAAGTAATTTAGTTTAGCATAAGTACGCAGATTAGTTTTATTTAATCCATAGATAGGGCCCCTATCAGGTTCTACCACTCCGAGCCAGAGTGAACCTGGGAGCGATGGCAATGAAGGGGGTGTTCCGCATTCCCTAAAGCTTTTGCATTACTGGAACCTTACCATCAGATTGCTTTGTGTCATACACAGGACACTCGATGGGGTAGGGTCTAACCCCTCTGCAGAGGTGCAGTCGGTGTATTCTATAGCTCGAGCCGACTGGGCCACAGGACACTCGTTGTGGGGGGTCTTAACTCTCTGAAGAGGTGAAGTCGATGTATTTTACAGCCCAAGCCGACTGAGCAAAATAAGAGAAAAAGAAATCGAAGTAAACGTGAACATTTTTGATAGCACATATGAGCCGAAAACTTATTAAACTTAAAATTAAAATTAAAATTATTGTTGAAGAACTTAGGAGAAAAATAGGGATGCAAAAATGGAAAAAAATCATCGCAAAATATATGGGCCTTTTGGAGAAAAATTGAAAATAAAAACCGCTACGTAATAGCAAAGTCGCGTTCCGAGTGAGAAAAGTTAAAGCTTATATTGTTCAAAGAAAGTCGTTGAATTTATTGTGGGTGGGGACTCGTTTGAATTATATGATTTGTGGGACGAATCAATGAATTTGTCGTAATTTACTGAACGTTTTGCTAAGATGTTGCACAAGGCCGTATGAATGGAGCACCCAATGCGACTCGAACTCACTCGTGAAGGTTTGCGAGTCTAACTATTACACCAACCGGGTCACCAGAGGGCGTAAATTGAAGTAAGTCGCAAATCCGACGCCAAACGCATTTTTCAAATGGACGACTATAAAACTGTCAATTAGAGAGAGGCTTTCTCTAACAGGGAAAATGTTGAGGACCAGCAAGATAATTTACTGGACTCGTCCTCAGGGTTACTTATAAACTGGGAGTATTTTCGGCCTAAACTATAACTATTTCAGACCAACTTTGGTTCATGGTTCAAACTTTAGAGCTGCTGTGAGAATATCTTCTTTTTACATCGTTTTTTTTTCTGTCTTCGTAAAGGCCTCGGACTGGAGTTTTCTTGGTGACCTTCAAAAAGCCACCAAAAAGTAGGAACATTTTTTTTTTCCTTTGAATGCTCGACCGTAAATTCGGTCCGGCCTTATTTTAGCCCCACCCCCACCAATAAAGGGACTCCACAAATAGAATGAAGAAAAAAAACAAAACAAAAAAAAAAAAACAAATGACAAGTGGGACCTCACTTTCAATCTGGACTGCCCCATCCAACATAAACGTCAATGTCAACGAGCTGGGCCAGAGGGCTAAGCAGTGAACCCAATTTGTAAAAGAAGAATTGCTTGTCATTTTGGATGAGTAAAATCAACAAAAAAGAACAGTGACGGTTCTTGTATTTGACAAAATATTAAAAAAATTGCTGGTCAATCTCAGGTTAAGAGTACTTTCTATTATATCAAGTAGTACCTACTCTTTTTGGAGGACATTTTGTTGCCGAGCGAAGAAGATCCCGTCACCCTAACAAAAAAAAAAAAAACCCTGGAGAGAAAAAAAAACCCACACATCTTAAGGGTAGAGTAAATGGCGCGACGTAGAACCACGGTACCAGTTTATAAAGTCCTTAGCAGCTTCATTGAAGATAATATCGCTTATGTATTCTAATATGGGAATATAGTCGGTGCTGCCCATGGCATCATGAGCGTGGAATTGTTTGAGCAGATGACCGACTCCAAAGGTGTCCTCGTGGTGTTATGGTTAAAGAGATGGACTGCGGAATCGTAATAAGCGAATTCGTACTCCAGTCGTGCTATTACGTTCACTTTCGGAAAAATACCCTAGGGAAAGGTATGAATCCCCTTATCCTCCCAGCTATGGGTTAAATAGTACCACTACTGTTCTTCTAGGAGAATAGCTTTAAATAACCTACAAAGGTTGATATACCATAAAACAAAGAAACTATACCAAACCAAACCAAACCAAAACCTTCCAGTCCATTCCCAACTGGTTGGACGCGGATAGATATAAGATACTTGTTCTAGTAACCGATTGGAAACTGATACACTGGAATTGCAAGGAGGCTATTCACCTCTTGTCTACTTCTTCAGGGAAGAAGGTTCCTGAAAAGTTGTCCGTTCATATTTGGAATCCAGATCCCATGAGAATAAGGCGGATCCTATAGTTTTTCCCGTTGAGAACAATAAATTGTCCTCTTTCTTCAAAAAGTTTTCCATCACTAAAGATGCCAAAATTGCCGGAGAATTCAGTCGAAGAATGGCTGATAGTGGGAAAAAGCGGAAGGAATTTCTAACCTACGGATCTTCAGTCCCATAAAAGACACCGTTCGCAAGACACCAACAAAAGAGAAGGTCCGCAGTGGTATGCAGTGAAGCTGAAAGGTTTTGCAGGATGCGTCAGGCTGGGCAAGGGAAATTTTAAGAAGCTGCTCATTTTCAAAACGCTGAACGAGAAAAAGAGTAGATTTAAAATGTTCTCATTCTGTTCCATTGTCTATTGAACATCATGACAATCAACACCTCCAAAGTGCAAAATTCCTGCTTCTCTTCCACCCACTCCATCAAAGAAAACACCACTGCCACAACTGAAACATTGGAAGCCGGAAAATATGAAAGATAACGGGTAAGCTGACAAAACACTTGAGTCACTTGATTTTGGATGGAATGAATTTAGGAAGGCACCGTATGTTTCCCAAGTATTTTCGGCCTAAACTGGAACCATCTTCAGGGAAGCGAATAAGACTTGTGCAGATCAAGGATAGAATAGGTAGACACGAAGTGTCTGTCGTATCTAATCAAAAAAGAAAAGAAATTCAAGTAAAAAAGAGGCAAGTACGTCTGCAACATAAACGAATTTGTTTCGAAAGGTGGGATAACCACCAAACTCAACAACTGAAAGATCTTGGTTCTACAATTTCAGGAAGGTGGACGCTTTGGATGGGAAGAGACCGGAGAACTTTCGGAACGCTGAACTGTCGACTGTCATCAGATCGGACCAAGGGTCTGAGGGAACGATGAACATGCTTGCTGAAACTTTTCAGACTTTTGGCCAATTCTTCATCTTCATTCCCAGAGAGAGAAAATGATATATGTCTCTGAGAGATATCCACTTTATGTGTAATTATGGGCTATCAAACTAACCTATACGCGAAATATTGATGGGCACCTCTGGTGGTGTAACGGTTAGCAAGCTAGGCTAGAAAACCTACACGAGTGAGTTTGAGTCTCATTGGGCGCCCCGTTCATTCGGCCTCGTGCCACATCGAAGCAAAGAGCTATGTAAATTTCTATATGCGAGATATTGAGCGTCTTGCTCTAGACGATACCATCAGGAAAGTTATTTAGTACGGATTAATGAGCCAGACCAGCAGTATCATATTACCGGCTATGATCAGTTCAGAAGAGAAACATATGTGAATTATTTTAGTAGAATTTATATTTACAAGTTTAAATGCCTGGAACAAGATAGCTGATAATAGGAAATGTAAACTTTTTAGAAGTCTTCAGTGCTAAAGGACTGATATAAACGCTCTCTTTGATTGGAGCACCTGTGAAAAGATTCCGTCTAAGGATAAAGAACTTTTACAGCGTTTTTAAAGGTCGTATAAGAGGTGTCTCTTGATTGCTTCGCAGATTCTTGAACGTAGCGTGTTTTCTTGTTTTCGCAGATCTTTTGCGTACTGGATTTTACCATAAAAGACAAGCCATTTCCATTCATTGGGGTTTATGCGCATAATATCAACGATAAGCTTCCTGACATTGTTCGGCCTATCGATCACTTTGTAGTTTCATTTAAACGGGTTATGTTAATGGGTGATTGGAACGCCGTCATTAATGACAGTTTAGACCGCCAGAATGTGGGTAGAAAGAGTACTGATAAAAACCGGGAAGGAAAATATTCTTGCGAATATATCGAAAGGCTCGATCTCATGGACGAATTTCGAAATGATAATTTTTCTAGGATATCTGTATGAGAGCGGTAGTTCGAGTTCTAGATACTTTTCTAGTTACCTCCATATTTAGCAACCCCCTCCGCTCGGGCAGGATATGACACAATGTCAATTTTTAAGAGGAGTTTAACAGGTTTGAATTCAGAGTTTTTCTTCTCGTAGACTAGGTGCCTTAGTAAGGCTGAAGAACCCAGTCTGCCTTACTATTTACCCATAGATGGAGGGAGAATAATTGGATTCATACCTTTTCCAAGGGTATTAGTGCTATGTGTAATGCAATCAGTCTCGTCCAGGATTTGAACTCGTGTCGCCATGTCCATTTTCTATGATGATTGCCATTACATCACGGGCACCCCCAAAACTTTTCTAGTTACATCGTTTAGAGTCAACTTGGATGTATTAGGCGGTATAAGTTTTTACAGCGTACTTTATTTTCATCCAATTGGAGCACATCTTAGATTATGTTAGAATGAATGGCTACTGGATATTCAATTCATACTTATTAGATGAGGAATTTCAGGGCCAGCTAGAACAAACTCTAGATTGAGAATTGATGGAGGCTAGACTTGGGAATAAATGCTGGGAAAATCTAAAATAAAATTCTCTGCTGTCGATTCAACCTCGATAAACTAAAGGTGCAAAGGACGTCAGAATCTTGAATAGAAAGGGCTGTGCGGGGGTTGATAGATTAGAAATACATTTTTGGGATGGTAAAGTTTGCCTCTTTACTTAATAAGTAATACGTACTAGCTAGGGTTAGGTTTAAAAAGAATGTAATGCTAGGTGACGAATACGGCTCATAATTAACGTATTGAGGAAGAAAGAAAAGCGTCACGACGGCATATTGCCGGTGGACATCGTCTGACTATAAACTAAGGCATTTACAAATAATTTCAGTTTTTCTATTGGGGCCAACTTAATCCGGCAATTACCCAGCTGAATTCTCTCGTCTTGAGGCGACAGAAGCAGCTGGGTAGGACGAGGCTCAGAAACAGAGGATGAAATCCAACTGGTACTGAGGAAAGTCGGAGCAGACAAGATTATCATATTTACCAACCCCTCCTCTCGGGCAGGATATGACACAAGGTCAATTTTTAAGCGGGGTTTAACAGGTTTGAATTCAGAGTTTTCCTTCTCCTAGACTAGTTGCCTCACCAAGGCTGAAGAAATCAGTCTGTCCTACTATTTACTCATAGTTGGAGGGAGAATAATTGGATTCATACCTTTCCCAAGGGTATTAGTGCTATGTGAAAGGCAATCAGTCTCGTCCAAGATTGAACTCGTGTCGCTGTGTCCTTTTCCTACGACGATAACCATTACACCACGGGCACCACGGAGCAGACAAGATTATGAGCATCAATGGTGTTCATTACAAAGTCTACTTGCGGCAGTCGCAAATGTTTGTATCTTTACTGACATCGATCTATAACAGTTGGTTTAGGCAGGAGACTATTCCCCAACATCACACCAGAATGTAGTAAAGTTTCTCTGCAAGAACAAACATGGTGGGGACGGGATCAGTAATTTTCGCTCTTTAACGCTGCTAAACACTGACTTAAAGATCTTGGCAAATCGTTTCTAGATAGTCTTGTCAAGTCTAATATGCACTGAAGGGCCTTGTGCTATAAAGAGTAGAACTAATCACGACAGAAAGGATTTGATTTTAACGATCACAGGTAAAGTTGACAATAAAGCAGTGCTGATATATTTAGATCAGTACACAGAGAGTTGACTATTTCTTGGAAGCTGTCTTATCTACGTCTGGATTCGAACCGGACATTCCCAGCTGGATTAGACTCTTCTATGAGTCCCTGGTGTCCATGGTGGCGTTGAACGAGGTGCTTTGTCTCCATCAATCAAGGTTATCTCCAGTCATCCATTTTTGCAATCCTTGTGTTCGAACCGTTCCTTTGCAAGCTGTGAACAAACCTGATCCTAAGTAGAATTATGTTTCCTGGTGCTGCCATATCGGCCAGCTATTTCGGCCCTGCTGACGACGTGGGCGTACATGTAACGAGTAGTGTCGAAAACTTGGAAGTCTGCGGAGAAACCAGAAGGTATGAAAGTTTTTTACTTGTTTGTTTGGATTTTATGCCATATCCACCTTTGTAGGTTATTTAATGCCAACTCCATTTTTACGCAACTAAACAGTTCTATTTCAAACAATTCAATTTAGCATAAGAACACAGTTTAATTGTCAAAGACATTGCTTTTTCAAGCTATTCAGTTTAGTCAAACAGTTCTATTTCAAACAATTTAACTCAGCATATGTACGCAGTTGAAATATCAAAACGGTTCTATTTCAAATAATTCGGTCTAGCCCAAGTACACATTTTAGTTCTATTTGACCCATAGATCGGACCTATCATATGCTACCACTCAGGTCCACAGTGGACCTGGGAGCGATAGCAATGAAGTGGTGCTCCGCATTCCACAAAGCTCGAACATTACTGTAACCTCATCATCAGATTGTTTTGTATCATATCCAGGACACTCGTTGCGGAGAGGGTCTTACCCTTCTGCAGAGAAGCAGTCGGTGTAGTCAACAGATTCCCCAAAGGTATGGAAAAGTAACAGGCGCCAAAATCAACTGCAATAAGTTCGTTAGTTTGTGGTAAGGCTCTTGAAAGAGATATAACTTTTCCAGTCCTTTCAGTTGGACGGATGAAACATGCAAAATACTTGGCGTCTGTTTCGTAACCGGCCACCAGCTTGAGAAAAATCGGTAAGAGACTCTGGAAAAGGTCGTGGCGGCTGTTCAATTGTAGTCACCGAGGAAACTTGTAAAAGTCGAGCCGAAGAGTGTTTCTCGCTCACCTATCCCTGGGTCCTTTACCGACTTTCAGTGTTTCCTTTCCCGTGCACCAAACAAGTTAGGTTAGAAAGAGTTCTGTTTTAATTTATACGGACAATCGAGCTCCCGTGGTACATCGTGAAATCTTCTCCGTTCATCCTTCTGAAACTGCTCTTGGTGTACCGAATTCATCGTTGTCTCAACCTCCTTGAGAAGGCGTAAGCACAAAATTGAAAAATCAAATTGGCAAATTCTTGAAAAAAAAAACGCCAAGAAATTATTTTCCGCCTTTAGAAGCGTGCACTCCAATGATGGGAATGCCCGTAGATTACTCAGAAACGAGAGCTTCAACAGCGAATATCTGCATGCTTTGTGTTCTCTCCCGAGTAAGAATTCTCTCTCTCTCTCTCTCTCTGATACTCGGCCATTATATTGACTATTAGTCGGAGGTGTGGTGAAAGATGATGGTGTGGAGAGGCTCAATGTTACAAAGAAGGAGAGTCGCTTCCTATGGCCTTAGGTGCCTGGGGTGATGTGTCTCAATTACAACGAGCCATCTCTTGCATGGCCGATGATTCGTAATGCACTCTGGGTCGGCAAAATGTTCTTCGTAGCATTGCTGGTAATTTCGCCAGATTGCGTCCGTAGCAAGGAGTTGGAGAGGGTCTATTGAGCAGGCTTTTCATGGCAGGGTTAATGTTGATATGGCTTTATGTTTTGAATGCTTCTCGAAGTCTGTTCCGTTTGTATCAATGTGGTTTCCTTGATGTGTGACTTTGACTTCTCCGCATTATGAATGCCGTGATTTGGACGACACAACAGAAAGGATTTCACAAGGGTGAAGTTTTTTTTGCCTCCTACTTTGATCGCATTATTCAAGCATTAGCTTAAGGTGATGATCTGTGCTGAACGTTAAAGGTTGTCCTTGTCGGAACTGAGCAAAAGGTGGGTGAATGATGCGCGCTTGTGTCGATTGAAAGCTGTTAAACTCAGTTTCTTTATGGCACTTACATACTTGGTATTCATCCACTGCATGGAAGAGTTATTTATGCACTACGCCTCACATCTGCATATTTATCTAGATATCAACACGTGTTTATTTTGGACCCATCCACTGTATCTAAGAGTAAACAATTTTGCGCTCTTGAAAAGACAGGTCAACTCAGCCCACGTAAATAAAACGATTTTTTTTTTGTTGCTGTGATTAAAAACAATTTAACTTTGCTAAGGTTCGGTATAGGCTGTCTCAAAATAGATACAACCTATTAATATGATAATGATTTATTATTGTACATATCGGTGGAGTTAAGAATCTCTTGGAGTAAACTGAGTGTTTTGTTATGTGTTGTACAAAAGGTTTTGTATACATGCGACGTTCAAGTGAACAGAATAAATCTGTCATGTTCTCGAATAGAACTAGTTAAGTTAATGATAAGATAGTAATATTCAACCTATTCCCTGCCTAATTTTTTTTTTGTTTTTTTTTTTTGCTGTGATTAAAACAGTCTAACTTAGCTAGGGTATGGTATAGCGTGTCTCAAAATAGATGTAACCTTTCAATATGATAATGATTTATTATTGAGACAAGTGCAATGCCAGTCATTTGCAACATGTAAAAAATGCATCCTTTCAGCACGAGATATCAAATCAATGTTTTTTAATTGTTATTACATCAGCTTCCAAGACATGGAGTCTTTTTTTGAGTTTTTTTGTCCCAGACATAAATCGTTATCATATTAATGGGTTACATCTATTTTTGAACAGTTTTGAATGATTTTGTCTCAAATAAGTAGTGACGTAAAATATTTTTTCTTCCCTTGTTCGAGGCATTGTGATCAAGAATTAACATTTATAATAGTATACTATTTTCAAATCTGAAACAAAAAAAGAACACAAGATTATTATTAGTAGAGTCATTAGCAGTCTCAAGGGTCCCATGTATATTGAGACACCCCATTGTACATTGGCCATATTCTATTTTTGTAGTCCCTCCCTATTGATTTTCCGTTTTTACTCCATCCTACTCCATTAGATGACATAATCCAATTCGGCAATGTGAGTGGTCTCAGGAGACTTTTTCCCCTACTTACATTAAAATTTCCTCCGGTTAACTCTTTTTTTTTCTGCCATTTTAGCTTGTGAAGGAGGGTCAGCACTTACAATAATTTGAATACAAATATTTCTTTACTTTTTTAAATGATAAGTTTTTGTTTTTGTTAAAAAAAAGTATTCAATCATCCTACCCCTCCCAATATATGTACATATCGGTGGAGTAAAGAATCTCTTGGAGTATACCTGCGTGTTTTGGGGGTGTCCTCGTGGTGTAATGGTTAAAGCGATGGACTACGAAATCGTAGTACGCGAGTTTGTACTCCAGTCGCGCTATTATGTTCACTTTCGGACAAATACCCTTGGGAAAGGTATGAACCCCCTTATCGTCCCAGCTATGGGTTAAATAGTACCACTACTGTTCTAGGGGAATGGCTTTGGCATTAAATAACCTAAAAAGAGTTGATATGCCATTAAACAAAGAAACCAAACCTGCGTGTTTTGTTAAGTGAGGTACAAAAAGTTTTGAATACATGCGACGTTCTTGTAAACAGAATAAGTCTGTCAAGGTCTCGAATAGAACTAGTTAAGTTAATGATAAGATAGTGATAATCACCCTACTCCCTTCCCAAATTTCGGTCTTGTGCCACTCTTGTAAATAATTGACGAAAATGTTACAAAATTATTTCCCTTGTAGTAAAAGGGTACTATCAAAGTAACTTTTCTTGTTGGTTTTTATATATTGGTTTTAGGAGGTGCCCGTGGTGTAATGGTTATCGTCGTAGGAAATGGACACGGCGACACGAGTTCAAATCCTCATCGAGACTGATTGCCTTTCACATAGCACTAATACCCTTGGGAAAGGTATGAATCCAATTATTCTCTCTCCAGCTATGGGTAAATAGTAGGGCAGACTGGGTCCTTCAGCCTTGGTAAGGCAACTAGTCTCGGAGAAGGAATACTCTGAATTCAAACCTGTTAAACTCCGCTTAAAAATTGACCTTGTGCCATATCCTACTCGAGCAGAGGGATTGGTAAATATATATATTGGTTATAAAAGACATATATTCATTCGTACAGTTAGTTAAGTAAGTTTATTGTAGTTTTAACACGGGGTATCGTGGCACAGTCGGCCGGGGCTGTAGAATACACCGACTATTTTTCTGCAGAGAGTTAAGACTCCCCCAAAGAGTGTCCTGATATGACTCTGAATAATCTGAAAATGAGTCTTCAGTAATGCTGGAGCTTTGGGGAATGCAGAACTGAAAAAACTATAAAACATGAGAGTGACGGTGATACTAATTGTAATTAGTACGCTCGGTACAGGCATCAAAGGTTTGGTGCAAGGACTGGAGGACTTGGATATAAGATAACGTGTGGAGACCATCACAACTACATCATAATTAAGAATACTGAGGAGAGTCTTGGGGACTTGAAGAGACTTGCTGTCACTCAGATTCCAATGGAAAACCATCAGCTAACACCAGTGTGAAGAACTTTCGAATGAATAATAATAATAATAATAATACACACGGATCACTGTTGTGTGGTCATATGCAAATTCATGCAGAATGAATCACAATAATAACGACGCAATGATAAGACAGACGCAGGAAGACTTCCTTAGAAAAATATTTACCTCTCACTTTATTGCGAGGGTTCGAAAAGGATTACTCAAGGTTTGCGTGTGAGAGGGAGCTGGAGACCGAACAGAACTGCAATATTTTGACCCTCACTCTTATGGCCGTCACGTTGTGTCTTTCTTGTTCTCCTGATGCCCAACCGGAGGTCTCGAGTCCCACTCTGCTGGGTGATGGCCTCTTTTACTGCATCTTATCAGCAACTTCTCTGGTCCCCAAATTCTATCGGGGTTCCCGAGGGCGTCCTCGGCCGGGTGTGGCTTTCCTTACCACATCTCGTCTATAACTCCGACTGGAACTCGAACTCAACTGGCTCGTCGAACTCAACTGAGTTATATAATTGTTCGACGCACACTCGATCTTTGAAATCGCATGTTTAATCGTCATCAAGCCGAAATAACTGTCATGCAGTTCAGAGGTCACTCTCTTCCGGTGCATCACTCTGTAGTGGAACAGTGGGATCTTCACCTTGTCCCATATTATCAGCCTTAATCCGCCCACGCGATCTCTTTCGATTACTGGCCATTGGAATGTGTCACTTTCTTCCGGTGCATCACCTTGGAATAGCATTTTTGGGCCGGGTCGAAGGTCAAAATATTACATCACCTAATCTCGGCCAGAAGACGAGACCTTATAATAATTAACAAAAATTTGCAAAAATTGTCGACTTTATTGTCCCAGCTGACCACAGAATAAAACTGAAAGAATGTGAAAAGAAGGATAAGTACCTCGACCTTGCTAGAGAATTGAAAAAGCTGAGGAACATGAAAGTGACGATTGTACCAATTGTGATTGGTGCTTTTGGCACAATAACTAAAGGATTATTAAAAGGCATGGAGGACTTGGAAGGTGGCAGACGAGTAAAGACTATCCAAATGACAGCATTACTGAAAACAGCCAGAATACTAAGAAGAGTCCTAGAGTAGTAGCTTTGGAAAAAGGAGCCTTTAGGTTGCAATCGACTACATTTGGGTAGTTTACTTTTCTTTGGTTTCTTTGCTTAATGGCATATCAACCTCCTTGGGTTATTCAATTCCAAATCCATCGTTCTAGAAGAACACTCAAATTCCAGTGAAAAACCATCAGCTAACGCTGATGTGAAAAACTCTAAAGGAGTAAATAATAATAATAATAATAATAATAATAATAATAATAGAAGCGACACTAAACTAAATTACTTGAAATCATACTGTTCTTTTTTTACATTGAAACTGTGTACTTTTGTTAGACTGAATTGTTTTATATAGAACTGTTTTTTTTCTTTCTTTGAAACTGTGTACTTATATTCAACTAAATTGTTTGAATAGAACTGTTTTGACATAGAACTTTGTGAAAACAAAAACTATACTTATACAAAACTGAATTGTTTGAAATAGATCTGTTTATATATACAAAAATGGATTTGGTTTTAAATAACCTACAATGTTTGGTGTGCCATAAAAACCTAACCAAACTAAACCAAACGATGCAATAAAGATAAATTACGTGGTGCCTTCAATATGTTTCCAGACTTTTTTTTGTACAGGTATTTAAAATTGTCGTAGCTACAGCAGCAATTGGAATACACCCTACAAAAGCCTGATTGTCACAGCTGGTGAATTTCAAAAATGCAATCTGGACGTGACGACACTTTAGAAGAACGATATGCAATAAAATTCTGTTTCAAACTTGGAAAAAATACCACAAAAACGTATAGAATACTTCAGACTGCTTTTCGACCATCTTGCATGAATCGAGCATCAGTTTTTGAGTGGAATACGAGATTCAAAGAAGGCAGGGAGTTTCTGTGGGATTATGAGTGGTGTGAGAGGAGTAAGGAAGTCAATAGACCAGAGTTGATTGGCCAAAGAATTAGGGTTAGGGTTATTATGTTGAGGTTTTAAGGGAGTTCAGGAAGTGATTCCTTGGGAAGAGGCCAACAGTCTTCAAACCGGGCCAGTGGCATTTCCACGAGGACAATGCACCAGTTTACTACTCCATTCTTGTCACAGACTATTTGACCAAGATAGGCATCAAGACAGTTCCCCACTCTCCCAATACTCGAGACCTTGCTCCCTGTGACTTTTGGTTATTCCCTAAGCTGTCGTTATGAGACAATTGAGGTGATGAAAGAGGCTGTGACGAAGGTCATTGATACGCTCACACAAGAGGACTTCCATGGGGCCTTCCAGAAGTTGGAACGGTACAACAAGTGCATTGCAGCCGGAAGAGATTACTAGAGTTTCATGTGTGTACTATCAATAAAAATGCCCATACAAAAAAAAAGTCTGGAAGCTTATTTAATGATCCTCGTACATCTAAGTAAAAATTGAAACTACGCTAGTAAAAGTGAGAGTGTGATGAAACTAAATCATAGAATGAGTAAATACAGTCAACTGACGCAAAAAATACTACACACGATTGGGTGGGAAAGGTGATCCACTTGGAATAGTACAAGGCAGAAAGATTTGACCGTATGATCAAAAGTTATAAACACAAATCAGAATCTAATCTAGAAAATGAGGCGCATAAAAAAATCTTCTGAGATTTTGAGATACACACTGAAAGATCAGTCCCGGCAAAAAGGCCGAACCTTCTGTTAGGTAACAAGAATTAAAAAAATCAAAGATCTTGTAATCTGGTGGAATATGCCGTTCCAGTGGATCTAAAAGCTTGACTAATCAAGTCTTTTTAGTTTGCTTTGCGTCGGTGAGAGATTCTTCTGAGACATTTTGTTCATCTTTTATCATAGAACATTTTGATCTTGCATCTGGCGTCTCACTGTCTGCCAAGTACCTATTAACAATAATATTACAGATTCGCGTCATATATTATGTTATAGATATTATCTATAATTCTTACCTATAGTAAATGTTCAGCAATGGTCCGAGAGACTTGGGTTTATTCCCTGATCTAGTCTTATCAAAGACTCAAAAAGTGGTAATTGATGCCTCCTTGCTTAACACTCAGCATTATAAGGTGCAGATCAAGGGTAAGTAGAGCAATCCAGGAAAAGGTGTGGTAGCTTTTGAAAAAGGAGCCTTCAGGTTGCCCTTGACTACATTTGATCAGTTTACTTTTCTTTGGTTTCTTTGCTTCATGGCATATCACCCTCCTTGGGTTATTCAATGCCAAATCCATCCTTCTAGAAGAACAGTAGTGGTACTATTTAACCCATTGCTGCGAAAATAACGGGGTCCAAACCTTTTCTAAAGGTTTTTTCTCCAGAAATTGAACGTAACAGCGCGACAGGAGCTCGAACTCGCTTACGACGATTCCACAGTCCAGTGCTTTAACCATAACACAACGAGGACACCCCCTTACTTCTTTTCACTTACTTTTTACCAGGGATCTTTTACTTTTTACATATCTTCATTTGCCTTTGTACTTTTTACATTTTTATTTATTTATCCATTCACTGTTGATGACTCGGCCATTAAGAGGAAAAAAATACGAAACTTCCCACGGATTAAATAAACTGATTCATTTTTGATTATTATTAAATAATGATTGCCTAAATAAATAACAGTATTTTATTATGCATTTTCAATTGGGTTTTAGTCATTTTTTTAAAAAAAATTGCAATTAATTTCTTAATAGCTTTTATAATTAAATTGCTTAATTATTCAAAAAAAGTAATTTTCTGTCTAAAACTGATAATAAACTTTTTCTTCTTCAGATTAATCTTTAAAGAAATGATGAGTAAACATATTAAAAAATTTTATTATGAAAATATGACAAGTAAAAAATTTCACATCTGAAATGTTTCTTAATAAAATAAGCTCGAAATAAACTCCTCAATTTATTTTGCTTAATAAGTAATTTATTTATTTTATTAAAAAAAATTAAATTTTTTCGCGTGTCCGAAATTTTGTAATTTTTTGGCACGTTCAAATTCGTAGCGCGGATACCATTTGAGCAAAGCAATTTAAGACGTAGTTGGTATCGGGATAGTCGATGAACTGACACGTTGTCCCTTGCTACATTTTATGTGTGATTTGAAAAACGCAAAGATGAACGTATAACGTTGTCAAATTCGGGAACTTCTGCTTTTCCAGTTCAAACTGCGCCATGACGACACGGAAGTAACCAAAACCATTTATTGTGCAAAGAGATGAAGTACAGTTACCAGATGGTTGAAGAAATTTCGTCTGGGTTGCAAGGGAAAGGTCAAGTAAGTCTAAAAGTGGGGATACTGAGGCCGTTCTCAAACCCATTGAAGTAAATCCGTCGTGTAGCAATGGGAGAGTATCAGGCGAGCTGGGTATCTCACAGTCAAATGAGATTGATCACCTTCACGACATTGGCAAAAGCATCCAGAGCTGTAGAATTGTGTTACACATTGCCAATAATTATTAAATAGAAATATTTGATACCATATCACGTTACCAACAAATATTAAATAGGAATATTTGATACCATATCACGTTACCAAAAAATATTAAATTGGTATATTTGATACCATATCACGTTATCAAAAAGTATTAGATAGGAATATTTGATACCATATCACGTTACCAAAAATATTAAATTAGAATATTTGATACCATATCACGTTACCAAAAAGTATTAGATAGGAATATTTGATACCATATCACGTTACCAAAAATATTAAATTGGAATATTTGATACCATATCACGTTACCAAAAAATATTAACTAAGAATATTTGATACCATATTACGTTACCAAAAAGTATTGCGAAAATTTTTATTCACTTTCGCTGAGGAAATTGGCAAAGACGAGTTGAAGTATAGGGCACCCAGAGAGAATCGAAATCGCTAGTAGTTTGCATGCACTTGTATAGCAGTTAGTGTTGCTTCTTTTCGTCCAGGTATTCCGAGAAATACTGCTACTGACTTGTGATCAAGATTAATGGGAGAAATCAGTCTTTTTTGGCGCGCTTGTAGCGAAGAAAAATAGTATTCTTCATTTTGAAAGTCCATCTAACAAAAGAATTATATCTTCAAAATACATCTAAGCAGATGTTTCATGTTATCTTCACAAACGAGATAATTTTTCTTTTTGATAGTTGCCGTTGTAATTTATTCCTGATTTGTTAACATTCATCACATGTACAAGTGAAAAACTATTCTAGATATTTATAATTTATGGGGAAAGGGGTGTCCCCGTGGTATAGTTGCTAAAGTGCTTGATTGTGACATCGTATCAATCAAGTTCGAACCCCACTCGCATTATTACATTTAATTTTGGACTAATACCATTTGGTAAGGTATGGACTAAATATCACTACTGTTCAATTTGTTGTATTTTGGCCTTCGACCCGGCCCAAAATGCCATTCAAGGTGATGCACCAGAAGGAAGTGACACATTCCAAAGGGAGTTAAGAGAGGAAATCGCGTGGGCGGAAATTGGCTAACAAAATGGGACAAGCTAAAAAATCCCATGATACTCTCATAGACTGACACACCGGAAGAGAGTGACCTCTGAACTGCATGACAGTTATTTCCGCCTGATGACGATTAAACATGCGATTTCAAAGATCGAGTGGGCGATCGAGTGGGCGTTGAACTCTTATAAAACGCAGTCAAGACAGTTGAGTTCGAGTGACAGTTGGAGAAGGAGCAGGACAAGATGTGGTAGGGAAAGCCACACACGACCGAGGGGGCCCTCGGGAACCCCGATGGAGTTTGGGGACCAGAGAAGTGGCTGATAAGATGCAGTAAAGAAACCCAGCACCCAGCAGAGTGGACCCCAGGGTCTCCGGTTGAGCATCAGGAGAACGAGAAAGACACAACGTTGACGGTCATAAGAGTGGGGGGTCAAAATATTTCAGTTCTGTTCGGTCTCTAGCTCCCTCTCACACGCAAACCTTGAGTAACCCTTTTCGAACCCTTGTTTGAAAGTGAGAGGTAAACATATTTTGTTAAAGAAGTCTTCCTGCGTCTTTATTATTGTGTCGTTATGATGCTGTAGATGACGATATAACAAATTTACAATAATGACTTCGGTATAACAGGGCACAGAAGTAAAATATATACTAGGGAGAATTGGATTCATGCCTTTACACCAGGGAGTGGATGAAAAATATGGAATAATTTTAAAAAGGTTTTTTTCGTCCGATTTCGTACTTGATATCGCCTTGCTTAACAACCACCATTATATGGTATGCATCAAGGGTAAGTGGAGCAATCCAGGGAGAGGAGTAGTGCCCTCATCTTCACCTCAGTGTAGTAGCTATTGAAAAGGGAGCCTTCGGGTGGCCCTCGACTACGGTCGCCAACATTACTTTATAGGGTGCAGAAGTAAAATAAGGAATAATTTTCAAAACTTTCTTTTAAACTAATTTGTCCAAATTTTCAAAAAAAAAAAAAAAAAAAAAAAGAAAAAAGAAAAAAAAAGTGATAAATCTAAATTTCCATGGTTAGCTGTCTTATTTAAGCTGTTTTTCATTAAAATTCAGCCCAATATGAGTGAGGAAGAAAAGAAACGACAAAGAATCTTTGATTTGCTTAAAGCTGAAACCAAGCCAAAACAAATATCCGAAATAACCAGTTTCTTTATGGCCTCCATCAATTTCAGACCTTAACCGCATTGATTACGCTATATGGTTTTTTTTAAGAAAAAACAAAACAAAAGCCTCTTCCTCACTAAATATTGGTTCGCTTAAGACCGCTATTGAGGAGGAATGGAATAAAATGTCTGAAGAATCTATTTTGAAGCCATGCATTTCAAAGGCGTGTTGATACAATAATATGAAAAAATGGCAACCATATTGAAAAAATTTACTGTTTCGTGTCTATTTTCTTATTTTGATGTTTATTTTTTTAGATTAAAATTAATCTCGTTTTATAACAGAGTCGTTTATTATTATACTAGAATATTCCTAATTTTACTTCCGCACCTTGTAAATAACAGCATCCTATATACGCACACAATACACGAATATAAGCCTTTGCTGACCGGCCAATACTAATATTCCCATGTGTAGTAGTCTCTAAAAGAATGTCGCTGATGAGTTCCTCTTAATTTCTCCAGCATTGCCCTGCATTATATATCTTACTTGGATTCTTTGTGAGATAGGAGGTAAGCAGCTGTACTCCTATTATATAGAGTGTTGCCTGCCACTGCAAACATCTAAGAATTCTCACTGGACACCGGTGGTCAAACAGCCTGTACACGATGTGTAATATCAAGGGTTGGGCATCTACGACAGTCCATAGCCCAATGAGTTGAGTGTTAGCTAATGATCCGGAAGACCAAGGTTCAGTGCTAGGTCGAGTGATTATAAAAAACCCCAAAAAATGATACTTGATGCGTCCTTGCTTAACACTCAGTATTATAAGGTACGAATCAAGGGTAAAGTGGAGCAATCCAGAGAAAGGAGGAGCTCCCTCCCCTGCACATCGGTGTAGTAACTATTAAAAGGAGCCTTCGGGTCACCCTCGAGTACGGTCACCTACTTTACTTTTTTTTATATACAATTATATTGGCCTAATGAGTAGAGTATTTGCCAATGGTCTAGAAGACCGGGGTTCAATCCCAGGACGAGTCATACCAAAGACTCAAAAATAGTACTTGATGCCGCCTTGCTTAAAACTCTGCACCCCTGACTACGGTCACCGGCTTTACTTTTTTATATACAATCATATGGTTTTAACCGACTATTCCTATTTCATAATAAAATCGTATAAACACCAACTAGAAGCTAAAGAAGCAACTGATTTCAGTGACTTTGCTTTCCAAACTGATAGAAAAATAAAAAAGCACAAGAACAGATAGTTTTTAAGGACCATAAGAGTTATCGTCGCAGGAATTGGACATGGCGAAACGAGTTCAAATCCTGGACTGATTGCATTTCACATAACACTAATACCCTTGGGAAAGGTATGAATCCAATTATTCTCCCTCCAGCTATGGGTAAATAGGAGGGCAGACTAGGTTCTTCAGCCTTGGTGAGGCAACTAGTCTAGGAGAAGGAAAACTCTGAATTAAAACCTGTTAAACTCCGCTTAAAAAATTGACCTTGTGTCATATCCTGCCCGAGCGGAGGGGTTGGGTAAATATGATATGATAAGAGAAAAGAAACCGTCTAATTGATATTTCAGTGCTAACAGATAATTACACATCAGTCAAAGAATATAATGTGTGTAAATACAAAGACCTAGAAATGGAAATAGAAAAATATGGCACTTTAAAACTACCAACGTGATAGGGCAGTCCCAGTCTATATGAAATACCCAAAATTGTGGAACTTTTTATCTTAGAATACTATAAATGTAACTAAAAATATCACCCCGAAACTCAGCAAGTAACGTAACCACATAGAATACATATAATCAATACCTCACCTCACACTAGGTCTCAGGTAAAAAAAAAAACAAACCCGGTAAATGGTTATCAGAAACCGAAAATAAAAATGGAAACCAAAAAAGAATAATAATTCTTCAGGTGTTTATCAACTACCACCTTTATTGAATCCACGGGGGTCGCCTGTTCTGATTCCGTTAGCCATAACCGGTTACAAGCGTTAAGTATTCCTGTATTGTTACTCGCCTGCAGTCAGGATTGAACCTATAACTTCCAGATGAAGGTGCAGGTTATGGCTAACGGAATCAGAACAGGCGACTCCCGTGATTCAATTTAGGTTCCCGAGTTCGACAAACACCCTAAGAAGGCCGAAAGACATACCGACCGAAACGTTATGAAAATAACAATAAAGACGAAGACAATAGTCCAAAAATCCTTAATGATAAAAATCAAGGTTCGTCTCAGAAATTCAGACAACTAATACGTTCATTGTTCGCTTATATTTATATATTTTTTTTTTATCGTTTTTTTTATTTTTTTATTTTTTTGTCACACGGTCCTATCAAATAGAAATTATTTCTAAACAGATCTATTTGACCCTGAGATGAAACCCTATCAGGTATTACTCCTCCGGTTCAGAGTGTATCTGGGATTAATGACATTGAAGAAGTACGTCACACTCCCCAGTCTGCAGAACAGGAGCTGCAGATGCTGTTCAGTATCATGCCCAGAGCACCTCTCTCTGTAGTTAGCGTATTCTAAGTCCCATCGACCGAGCAACTGCCACGAAAAAAAAAAAAAAAAAGAGACAGAATCATAAAATCTGTCGTCTTATATTGAGGTTCATAGAATACCACACCTCTACTCCCGCTTCGAGTAGGTGACATTGTCCAACCTGCCACAGCACCATTTAGATGGCCATTGCTGGTGACCTCGGAGAAACTCAGTCGAGTGTGGTAGATCAAGCATATCTTCTTACGCCCAGCCCACTGGTAGAGATGTTGAACCTTGTAAACTTGTCTTACTCCCTATATTGTACCATTTGCTTACAATGTTATAAAATGATAAATTTGTTTTTGGAAAAGAAATTCTGCTTTTTACTGGTTACGGATTGTATATGAGACAGATATCTCCTCCCCATTAAAACAAATATAAAGGAATGAATAAATAAGACAAAAAGGAAACATATGGCTTCAAGTATTTCTGTCTAATTGAAACTGGCATCTTTCCAATGTCAGTCATCTTTATTGGCTTTAAAGACGTCAGTCGATGGAAGGGCAAAGCTTTTTTGGATGCACACTTTTTTTAATAATTTTTATTTCTACCTTTTCTTGTGATCTATTGTAACCAGGTAAATGAATAAATAGGAAGATAGAACCATACAAAGATGCCAGGAACAAAATTCAAGTCTCAGACAGAAAGGATAAAAAATGCTTAACTTACATGTGCAAGATTAGAAAGCCAATCTCTCTCTCTCTTTCTCTCTCTCTCTCTCTCACACACACACACACACACACACACAAATAGATAGATAGATAGATAGATAGATAGATGCATATATATTTATATATAGGGTCGTTCAAAAAGTTATAAACAGCATTCAGGAGGAGTCGTAGAAACAAGGCAGATTTTTTTAAAATTCTTTGTTGACATCAAAGCACTGGCTCTGATGGTTCTCAAGAATTACAATCTCATCAATGAAGACAGTGGCCTTCTGTTTCTCAAAAAATTCCTCCACAGTTCATTACCACCATTAATTTTTAGAAACTCATTCCATATCTCACTTTACCCAGTTGGCTGAGGCTGTAGAATACACCGACTGTATCTCTGCAGAGGGGTACCCCTCCACCAACTAGTGTCCAGGATATGACATAACATAATCTGATGGTAAGGTTCCAGTAATGTTGGAGCTTTATGGAATGTGGAGTACCCCTTCATTACCATTACTCCTAGGTCCACTCTGGCCCCGGAGTGGTAGTGCTTTATAAGCTTCTATCTATGGATCAAATAGAAGTAAACTATAATTACTCTATACTGAATTGTTTAAGATAGAACTATATTTCTGTTTAACTGTGTGTAAACGAAAAACTGTGTACTTATGCTAAACTGAATTGTTTAAAATAGAACTGTTTTTGACATTTAAACTGCGTACTTATACTAAACTGAATTGTTTTAAACTTTTATCAAAATGTCTTAAAAAGTAAGTAAGGTTGGCGACTTTAGTCGAGAGTGACCCGAAGCTTCCTTTTCAATAGCTTCTACACTGAGGTGTTGGGGGGCGCTACTCCATTCACTGGATTGCTCCACTCTACCCTTGATACTTATCTTATAATGCTCAGTGTAAAGCTAGGCGGCATCAAGTACCACTTTTTGAGTCTTTGGTATGACGCGATCTGGGATTGAAGCCCAGTCTTCCGGACCACTGGCGAGCACTCTACTCATTAGGCCAATGGCTTAATGCCTTAAAGTAAGTTGCCGACCGTAGTCGAGTTTGACCAGAAGGCTCCCTTTTCAATAGCTACTACACCGATGTATAGGGGAGGGCGCTACACCCTTCCCTGGATTGCTCCACTTTACCCTCGATACGTACCTTATATTGCTGAGTGTTAAGCAAGGAAGTATCAAGTACCATTTTTAAAGTCTTCGGTATGACGCGACCTGGGATTGAACCCAGGTCTCCCGGATCATTGGCGAACACTCAACCCGCGTGTTTATATTTTTCTTCGTATATGCGGCGGTTAGTTCTTCGGGCAGGGCTTTGCAAACATTTTACGTAGGTGACTCATTACAAGAAATAAATTTTCGTGGCTTATAAGTTAATATTTAGCCAATCCAATTATAGGTATGAACCCAAAACTTTTGCGAGAGCTGAGTTTAACAGGTTTGAATTCAGAGTTTTCCTTCTCCTAGACCGGTTGACATATCAAGGCTAAAGAGCTCAGTCTGCCCAACTATTTACCCATAGCAAGATGGGGAATTATTTGATGCATACCTTTCCTAAATTTCTGTCAAACTTGATTACCGATCCATTCTTAGTCCATTAAAACAACCATTTCGCCCTTTGAACTTGTGTCGATCGATGCTACGTTTTTCTTCAGTACTTCGTTTTTCTGTATTATCATGTGAAATGCAAACAGACGCATCCTAGATTTGAACTTAGGTCGCCCAGTCCATTTATTATGACAGTAACCATATTGCCACACGTACCAAACTAAATATACCATGAGCGCTTTAAAAATAATGTTTCTTATTTATTTCTACCCAAACTAGAGTAGATACAGAAGGTAGAAGAACTCCACTGGATAGAACAAGCAACCAATCATCATATACTCATCCGTTTGCATTTTTATGATGAAAAAAAAAGAGCTTATGAGACACTCGCAGACGTGTGCACTAGTGGAAGTGTCCTATTTTTTTCATAGTAGATATGAAGGCGTCGTTGCACGTGACGTAAACGTTTCCTCCGCCAAATTCCCATGATGTGTTTTTTCATTAAGTGGCTGACCCTTCTTATGGCTGTTGTCGCAGAGGATCTGCTTTATTCACTACTTTACTGTCCTCATATTCACTGTTTGGCCGCTGCAAACATTCACGAGTATCTTGGTGTCGTATAGCGAAACGGTTATTCGTATACAAATCATGAACAAATCTATTGGTGTTTTCCTATATGCAAAAACCCTCGAAAAAAGGCATGAATCCATCTTTTCTATCTTGTAATGAGTAAATTGTAGGGCTTTTATGATTGGCATAGCAACCAGTTTTGGGGAAACAAAACTGAACTCAGACATGTTAAAAGTGACCCGAAGGCTCCCTTTTCAATAGCTACTACACCAAGGTGTAGAGGAGGGCGTTACTCCCTTCCCTGGATTGCTCCACTTTACCTTTGATCCTTACCTTATAATACTGAGTGTTAAGCAAGGTAGCATCAAGTACCATTTTTTGAGTCTTTGGTAAGACTCGACCTGGGATTGAACTCAGGTCTCCCGGGTCATTTGTGAACACTCTTCTCCAATTAAAATGATATTGTGCCAGATTCAGAGACAGAATTGTAACAAATGTTGAAATTGTTGAATAAATTAATGTGTTCAAAAAGTTCTTAGACAATAAAACAACAAGATACAATATTGTATCACCCAAAAGAACATGAAAAGACACCATTTTTTAGGAATATGCTTCTTCTCTCGCAGTCTCTCTCTCTCTCTCTGTCTGTGTTTCCCTCTCGATACTCTAATGATTTATCTATTTGTCCAGTCTAAGAATTTTGAAGTTGATCACGTTACTTGAATATGACCACAACTGTGTCTGGAGCAACTGTTTTTAATGTTCAGTCAGTCATATGCCGGTAAGACATTATTGGCAAATCGATCTGTCATTTCTTTTGTATTTTCTACAGTCTTTGTTCAAATTTCTGTCAAACTTGATTACCTACCCATTCTTAGTCCATTAAAATAATCATTTTGCCCTTTGAACTTATGTCGATCGATTGTACGTCCTTCTTCAGTACTTTGTTTTTCTGTATTATCAACAACATTCAAAACTATACTTTTAGGATTGTCTCAACCATTGAATGAACTTTTCTACATCATGGCCAGCAGTTCTATAGCAAATATCAAAGTGGTTAAAAGAAAATTATCGATATTACCGTAGAACAAAGCTTTGGTTGCCTTGATACAAATACGTATTTTTATCTAATTTGAGGTTTTGGTCCCGTTGATGGCATATCGACCTTCAGGGGTTATTTAATATTAAAGCCATCCTTGTAGAATAAAAGGTAGACTATTTAACTCATAGCAGGAGGGTATAAGAGGGTTCATGCCTTTTCAAAAGGTATCAATCCGAAAATGAATATAATAGCGCGAGTGAAGCTCGAACTCACTTCCTTTGAGGCTGCAGTCTATTACACAACAGGGACTCCCCCATTATCTAATTTGAATATGAGGAAAGAAATAGACTCTAATTTAGAAGACATCTCAATAAATAATAATTATCGAGAATTAAAATTTTAAAAAATATTTAAAAATATTCACGGCAAATAGTTTCACCGCATTTTGTTCATATTGATTTATTCAATATTGTTGCATCTAATTTACAAAATCCAAGGATCTTTAATACAATAAAATAATTTTTAAAAAAATTACGAATTTAGAAAATCATCTCTAAAAATCAACGTGAACATATATTTTTTCTTTTCTTTTTTCCCTGTCGGTGGGGGCTGTAGAATACACCAATTGCTTCTCTGCAGAGGGGTAAGACTCCCTCAACCAGAATCCTGGATTTGACACTAAACAATCTGATGGTGAGACTCCAGTAATGCTGGAACTTTGGGGAATACGGAGTACCTCTTCAATGCCATCACTCCTAGGTCCACTCCGGCCCGGAGAGGTAGCACCTGATAGGGTCCGAACTATGTGTCAAATAGATCTGTTTGACATTTAAACTGTATACTTAAGCTAAAGTGAATTGTTTAAAATAGAACTGTTTTTTTATTTAATTGTTTGTGAACTAATGACTGATGTTTAATTGAATTGTAACTGATAGACAGAAATACTTAGAAAACATGAGACTGTGTGCAAATAAATGATCAAAAGTAAATAGAATTATTCGTATAAGATAGAAATAAAAAAAAAAAAACCATTTAACCGTGTGAAAAAAAGAGATCAGGTTTGTTTAAAGATTCTATCTACAAAATGTGTTTAGAAAGAATATATTTAATATATATGTATAAAAAGCATTTGGCATTGAATAACCTACAATAGATGATATGCAATAAAACCAAACCAAACCAGTAATTTTTTATGAGACTCATTTCTAGTCAATATATAACCGAGAGAGAATCTCGAACAATAACGCTGGCCTGCAATGTTCGCTAGGCCAAACATATAATTGTTTATTTTAAGGTAGTTAATGCGGCTGAGACTAAAAATCGTTTCCCCAGTTGGATGGGGCTGTATAATACACCGACTGCACCTCTGCAGAGGGTTAAGACCCCCCCAATAGAACTAACTGCATACTTACGCTAAAACTGAATTGTTTGAATTAAAACTTTTTAACTAAACTGAATAGCTTGAAATAGAAATGTTTTTGACAATTAAACTGTGTACTTACATTTAAACTGTGTACTTATGCTAAACTGAATTGTTTGAAATGAAACTATTTTTGACATTGAAACTGTACTTTCACTAAACTGAATAATTTAATGTAGAACTGTTTTGACATTTAACTGTGTAAACAAAATCTATACTTTTACTAAACTGAATTAGCTAAATTAGAATCGTTTGAATAAACTGAATAGCTTGAAAAAAAATGTTTTTAACAATCAAACTGTGTACTCATGCTAAACTGAATTTTTTGAAATAGAACTGACTATTTGCATAACAATGTAGCTGGCGTTAAATAACCTACAACGGTTGATATGCTATAAAAACCCACCCACCCAAAAATCGTATTCATTATTTTTTAGTCGGACCAAATTTTTAAGATACAAGTTCTTACTTGAAATGTATAGAACAGTATTGTTTATAATTCATTGGAAGCCATGTTCCTGCAAGATTAAACTTATTGTACAGAATTCAAATTACCAGCTATAATACTCCTTCACATTTAATAAAAAATTACAAGTGCTTTAATCTTTGAGATTAAAGATGTTAAAATATTCCCTTATATTATTGTTTAGTTAGATATAACAATCCAGGTAAAACCCCAGGATGTTTAAATTGATTAAGTGTCCACAGTTTCAGTCTTGACCTCTTGAAAAATGAAAACTGAAATGTCGAAATTAACGATTTATTCGTTTGAGATATTTCCCCCGTAACCTCTTCATCAGAAACTACGAAATTGTTGATAAATGATAATGGAATTTGTCGACGTAAATCGTAACAGACGTTGAGCGTTTGTTGCTTGGGAGCTTTTAAATTTAAAAACAAATAAAAAATTTGAGTTGATCAATTTGTGCTCATATTTCTAAATAAGAAGTGTAGCATGATCAACAGTACTCAGACTTTGAAATTAATCCACTGTATATCCTCTTTGAGGATTAATACAGGTCTGTACACTAGCATGTATATGACTGTGCAGATAGCGAATACTTTCCAACGAAAAGTTATTTAATGCCGAAGGTCAAAATTTAGTCTTGTCGACGAGGCTTGAATATTCTTTTGAGAGGTAAAATTCCAATCCCCTCAAACGTTTTCCTGAGTAGGATAGTGAAGGTAAGTAATCATGGTAGGTACTCATTGTGCTTGGTAGTATCGTGGTAGTTGGTTTGTTGACACGTTGTGCATCGTTTCTCTGTGTGTGTGTTTTGAAACCTGCACAAATGGATGTGCAATGTAGTCTAGCTCGGGAATTTTATGGGCAACAGTCCCACAGAAGCAACCAATAATTTTGTTGTGGAAAAGGTAAGACAGTAGTTGATCTCAGTACAGTAAATAGATGGTTAGAGAAATTTCGTTTGGGGTTTAAGAACATCGAGGATCAGGCAAGGTCAAGTAGAGCTAACTTCATACTTACGCTAAAACTGAATTGTTTGAATTAAAACTTTTTGACTAAACTGAATAGCTTGAAATAGAAATATTTTTGACAATTAAACAGTGTACTTACATCTAAACTGTGTACTTATGCTAAACTGAATTGTTTGAAATGAAACTTTTTAACATTGAAACTCTACTTACACTAAACTGAATTGTTTAATATAGAACTGTTTTGACATTTGACATTTAACGGTGTAAACAAAATCTATACTTTTACTAAACTGAATTGTTTGAATTAGAACTGTTTGACTAAACTGAATAGCTTGAAATAGAATTTTTTTTTGACATTGAAACAGTTAAATTATGCTAAACTGAATTGTTTGAAATAGAATCGTTTTACACTTAACTGCCTGTAAGTAAATGACAGATGTTTAATTGAATTGTTAGTGATACGCAGCAATAGTTGGATCCATTTAACTTTGTTGGCTAAACTGAAAAGCTTGAAATAGAACTGTTTTTGATATTCAAACTGTGAACATATGTTAAACTGAATTGTTTGAAATAGAACTGTTTATACGTATAAAAATGGATTTGACATTAAATAACCTACAATGGTTGATATTCCATAAAAGCAAAGCAAACCAAGATCAGACTACTAAAAAGAAAATGCAAAAGAAAAAAAAAAAAAAAAAGAGGAGGTTTTGCCAAAATAAGTCTAAATAAATCTTTATGTCTATTTCTTCCTTTCGTTCAAGCTGTCATTCTTTATTTAACCATTTCTATATGTTGTCCGCTCTGCACAAACGAACGACAATTCGTATTTTGGATTGCTTGTCAAAATCGGCAACCTTTGTTGATCCAAGTTTTCAATGCACTCATTAACGAGCTTAGACAGTAACAGCTTGATAATTTCTTTAATAAAAGTTGATGTACAACTGTTGACATAAAACTTTTCCTTTGTTCTGTTATTACCTTCGTTTAAGCTGATTTGCATTTCGTTTCATAACGATATTTGTGAAGCGTCTCGATTAGAAATAGTGCCAATCACGATTTGTCTGTCAGTTTAACGTCCGACGTCTTATACCTCCCTCTTTGCTAATACGGCAGTTATTCTTTCTTAAACCTTATTTCTTCTCATTCTCAATGCCATATTTATCAAATAGTTGCAGGTTTGAGCATAACTGATAAACTGATCGGAATATCTTGGCTAGTTGACTCAAACTTACCTAGAGGAAGAAATAACAAAGGAATTCAGAATTTAAAAAGAATTGAAGGAAGAAAGTTCAGTGGTATTAGTTGATTCATTTTACCGGCTTGTCAATCCGTTTACGGCTATTCTGTGCCAAGAGATTTTTGGTTTGGTTTGGTTTGCTTGGGTTTTATGGCACGTCAACCATTGTAGGTTATTTAATGCCAGTTCCATTTTTAAACGTATAAACAGTTCTAATTCAAACAATTCAGTTTAGTATAAGTATAGTTTTTTGTTTACATACAGTTAAATATCAAAACAATTCTATTTCAAGCAATTCAGTTTAACATAAGTACACAGTTTAGTTCTGTTTGACCCATAGATAAGACCCTATCAGCCAGAATGGACCATGCTATTACGTTCACTTTCGGGCAAACACCCTTGGGAAAGATACTAACCCCCTTATCCTCCCAGCTATGAATTAAATAGTACCGCTACTGTTCTTCTAGTAGAATAGCTTCAACATTAAATAACCTACAAAGGTTGATATGCCATTAAAACAAAGAAACCAAACCAAACCAGAGTGGACCAGGGAGCGATGGCAATGAAGGGGTACTCCGCATTCCCCAAAAGCTCAAGCATTATTGGAACCTTACCATCAGATTGTACAGTTTCGTATCCAGGACACTCGTTGGGAGTGGTCTTATCCATCTACAGAGAAGCAGTGGGTGTACTCTACAGCCCCAGTCATCTGGGCAATTTGTGCCAAGAGGTTAGAGAATCGCGTTTATTGTACGTTCATATTAAAAAATTTTGTGATCTTGTTTCTCAAAAAGTTTCTTTTTCGTACACGATGCAATTGAATACAATTTTTAAACATCTTTCACCCATAAAATGGTACCCTAACAGATACCACGATTCCAGATCAGAGTAGACCTGGGAATAATATCGTTGAAGAGTTAATCCACACACTTTTGAACTCCAGAACTGACCTCTCACTATCAGATGCAGTCTATTGTCATATTCAGAACATTCCTTTTTCGTAATGGGAGGTCTTTCCCTTCCGTAGGAAATACAGTTAGAGAATTCGAAGAGTTGCCAACGAGGCTCACATTCTCAGCGAATTATTATTATTATTAATATTCGCAGCGAATTATTATTATTATTACTATTTTTTTTATTATTATTTTACTCCTTGAGACTTTTTCGCATCAGCGAGTTTTTCACATCAGCGAGTTATTATTATTATTATTATTATTATTATTATTATTATTATTATTATTATTCTCAGCGAATTATTATTATCATTATTAATATTATTATTATTTTACTCCTTGAGAGTTTTTCACATTAGCGTTAGCTGATAGTCTATCACAAGAGTTTGAGTGACAGCAAGTCTCCTCAAGTCTCCAGAACTCTCCTCAGTATTCTGAATAATGCAGTAGTTTGGATGGTCTCCACTCGTCCTCTTATTTCCAGGTCATCCAGTCCTTGTACAATCCTTTGGTGACTGTACCGAGCGCGCCAATTACAATTGGTATCATCCTCACCACAAGGACATCCCCTCCGTCCCAGAAGACCACTGAGAAAAATCAAAGAAAACTAAGGGACAAGTACTTGGACTATGTAACATGAATTATCAGTGGCACCAATTGTAATTGGTGTGCTAGGAAGATTCCCGCAAAAGCTTGCTGAATGTGCTACAGGGGTTAGAAATCAGAGGACAAGCTGTGACTTTCCAAAGTACAGCATTGTTAAGGCTAGTCAGAATACTGACAATGGTCATAGGGACCTGAGGGAACTTGCTGTCACTCAACTAACGCTGGTATGAAAAATTCGCAAGAAGTAATATAATAATCTATTGCCAAAATATAGAAGTGGAATTTGGAATTTAAAAAATGTACCATCCTCACAGTGAAAAAAGAAAATAAGAAAGAATAGAACTGCTCTATTAGGAAAAACGCTCGGAGAAAAAGGAAAATAACAAATATCTTGAAATGTTAGTAGCAGACATCATTAAATAAGCAGATTGTTTCGTTTGGTTGGGTTTATGGCATATCAAACCTTGTTGGTTATTTTATGACAAATATTTTTTATACATATATATCAAATATATATGATTTGGTTTGGTTGGGTTTATGGTATATCAACCTTTATAGGTTATTTTATGCCAAATTTTTTATACATATATATTAAAGATATATAATTTGGTTTGGTTGGGTTTATGGCATATCAACCATTGGAGGTTATTGAATGCCAAATCCTTTTTATACATATCTATCAAATATATAGGATTTGGTTTGGTTTTGTTTCATGGCATATCAACCATTGTAGCCTATTTAATGCCAAATCCTCTTTATACATATATATTGATTATACATGATTTGGTTTGGCTGGCTTTTATGGCATATCAATCACTGTAAGTTATTTAATGTCAAATCCTTTTTATACATACATACTGCTTTGAAAACACATTTTGTAGATAATATTTTAAGATAAGCCTGAGCTCTTCTTTGCACGCAGTTAAAAAGTTTAAAGTGTTGCTATATAACAGTCACAATTGAACATCAGTTATTTGTTTGCTTAAAGTTTAGTTCTATTTGACTCATAGATAGGACTCTATCAGGAGCTACCACTCCGGGTCAGTGTGAATCTGAGAGCAATGGTAATAAAGGGGTACTCCATATTCCCGAACTCTTCAAGGCTGAAACATCGCCATCAGATGGTTTCATATCATATCTAGCACACTTAAGGAAGCAGAGATGAAAAAAAAAAAAAAAAAAAAAAAAAAAAAAGCAAGGAGTACATCGGAAAAACGATCTTTTCGAAGACATACTCAGCAGTGTATATCACATTAAATGAATAAATATATGGGCAGTCAAACTTGTAAGATATTCTGTACCGTACTTGAAGTGGACAAAGGAGAAAATAAAGTAATATGAACGATAGGACAAAGACCTTAAATCCGAGAGATCATATCAATAGGGTTTGTTCAACTGTTTGGGATTTATGGCATATCAACCTTTGTAGGCTATTTAATGTCAAATCTATTTTTATACAAATAAATAGTTCTATTTCAAACAATTCAGTTTAGCATAAGTACACAGTTTAATTGTCAAAAACATTTCTATTCCAAACAATTCAGTTTAGTCAAACTGTTCTATTCCAAATAATTCAGTTTAGTATAAGTTTAGATTTTTTGTCCAAATACAGTTAAATGTCAAAACAGTTCTACTTCAAACAATTTTCCCCTCTTGTTCTTTTTTCCAAATGATTCGTTAAAGTACAGGTGGTGTCATCATATAATCGTACTGAAACGGATACAGCTTGGAAGAATTTTTTTATCAGAGATAGGATTTCCATATGGTCAATGGTAGTCCTTACCTTCCTAATGTATATATTAACATCGCTTTCTGTTAATGAAATATTGCTACCGAGGCATGTGAAATAGCTTACTAATTTAAGAGGCTAGCCATTTAATATGTAGATAGCAGCATCGTTATTAGAACACATCAACTCTGTTTTATTTGAGTTCATGAAGAGACCAATGCCTCTTGCTGCCTGTTCCAGGCTATGACGCAGACATTCAGCTTGAGCATGTGTATTTATGATGAGAGTTAGATCATATGCGTGACCTGCATCCGCAGTAGTTATATATATATATAATCATCATGTCGTGCCGCCAGCACGGATATCCTTGACCATCTCTCGCCACTTCTCCCTATCATTCATCGCCTCCGGCAGGTCTTCTGGGTTACATCCTGTCTCCTCACATAGCTGCTGTATGTAAGTTCGGGCTGGTTGTCCTGCTTTTGCTTGGCCATATGTGGGGGTCCATAGGAGTACGTCTTTTACGAGTTCCCCGATCGAACTGACAATCCTGAGCGTTAAGCCGCAAGACTCACACGTTCAGGAAATGTTAGGCATTGCGAATTCGAACACCTTCACGTACACGATGCTGCTTCCCATGTGTACGTGAAAAAAAAAAAAAAAAAAAAAAAATAGAAAAAAAAAAGAAAATAAAAATAGAGAATAAAAAATAGAAAATAAAAAATAGAAAATAAAAATAAAATGAAATAAAAATAAATCCTTTTATCTTAAGTTTTAACTTAGTTAAAGTCCAGGGCTGACGTATATTCAAAGAAATTTTGGGGTATATTTTATCTTGTCATCCGATACAGGCCCTACCAGGTTTTTATTTTATTTAATTTTTTTAGATTTTTATTTTTAGTGGAGGTGGAATGCTAAATTTCTAAGTTTGGCGCGGTAAATTCAAACAATTGTTAACTCGTAATAGTTGCACCTGGTAAAACAATTTAGTCGATTAGAAATAAATCAAGATTCTTAGATTAAAATATAACAAAAATTCACCAGCAGATTTTACAAGTCATAGAAAATCCAGTGTTATTTTTAAAAAAGAAAATTGTACTAACCTCTACCCATCGAGTCTTTCCTTACAATTGTTTAGTTTTTTCTATATATCCACATATTTATGAAGCTTTTATGTCTTTCCTTATATTTATAATGCCACCTGATTCTAGAATGTTCCATTCCAAATATTTCTTTAGCGTTTGGTTTGGCCGTTTTCTTTTTTTTGGGGGGGGATTAATTTGTGATAACTGGGTGTGTTTGCATTTGTCGGCACAAGATTCTATACTAATTTATGCCAAATTATTAAGTTTGGCGCAGTATATATATATATATATATATATATATATATATATATAAGCGCGATTTTGCATTGTGAGTTTGAGAAACGCTGTTTACAATTTCACCCTTTTCAAGGATATCAGTTTTAATTGGTCCTTTTATATCCCAGGAAACAGTCAGCATGGAATTCATTACTGATTGTGCGCCTGAAACTTTTTTATTTACCGGAGAGTGGGTATTCTGAAAAGAAATAATATTACTTTTTTTTCGAAATATCGCCTTATTCATTAAATGATATCTATCTATCTATCTATCTATCTATCTATCTATCTATCTATCTATCAGCCTTGTTTGTAGATCATTGCACTCTACAAATTGACCACTGCATGTCTGTAGGGTGGCATTATTTTTCGTCGTCATTCTAGATATTGATCATAGTAAAACTAGATATTTTTTAAAGATATCGAATAAAAAATTGAAAACTTACAAAAGAAAAAAAAATCCATTTAAATTTGAACCGAAAATTCAAAGTTTTTGTTCTTTATTTTTTTCTTAAAATACTGCTTTCTATCATTGATTCAGTGACTCAGTGAAAAACAGATCTGTATCAGCTGTCAAATTGACTGACGTTCAAGAAATAACGTAAAATCAAATAAAAAAAATTATTTAATAAAAGTGATTTCAAAGGAAAAATTATTAGATTTAAGTTAAAACTGATCGTTACTGTTTGGGACCTTTTTAATTGAATAGATTACAATTTGTTTTCTAAAATCGACTTTATTTGCAAGCAAAAATAAAAACAATATAGCGTTAAAATAAGACCTGATCATAAATGTTTTACATCGGAGAGACATGGTGAATTTTATCTGCTCTAAACTGGTTACAATTCGAAGAAGCTGATATTTTTTCAATTAGCATAGTCTAAAACCAGGAAAGAAGTATGGGCCACTCAGTGAGAATCGAACTTACTAACAATAGTCCTCTAGTTTTGTTTGTTATTATAACATACGGAGTGACCAAAGATATAGCTGTTGTCATTTACCAATTGCATCGTTGAGTTACATGTACCGTAGCTAATATGTAAAAGAGCTCAATACACTAAGTGCTCACTAAATTCTTTTAGGTATTCTCTCCCCCACTCTCTATCTCTCTATCTCCCCCCCCCTCTCTCTCTCTCTCTATATATATATATATATATATATATATATATATATATATATATATATATATAACATGATTTAGTATTTAATGGTCAAGGGTTGATGTCATGAAACCAAATAACCTAACCTAGCCTTGGAAAATTTTTATGAAATGAAATATTGACGGCAATTATTATTTTCGGCTAATATTTCATTAATCTTAATTTTGGTTGCTTTTTATCGCAACATCGACTGATTTGACAGCTGACATTGCTCCATGAAAAAAAAATTAATAAAAGACAATCAAGATATGAAGGTAATTCAATAAATTTGCTGCAAAAGAATATAGCAATAAGATTCACTGTTTACAGCCGCGTGTTTCTCAAAGAAATTGGTCCAGTCGGCTGGAGCCTTAGAATATACCGACTGCATTTCTGCAGAGGGGTAATGCTGGAGATTTGGGGAATGTGGAGTACGCCTTTATTGCAATCATTCCCAGGTCCATTCTGGTCCGTATGGTAGCACCTGATAGGGTCCTATCAATGGGTCAAATAGAACTAAACTGTACCTATGCTAAACTGAAGTGTTTGAAATAGAACTGTTTTGACATTCAAACTGTGAAATTATGCTAAATTGAATTGCTTAATATAGAACTGTTTATATGTATAAAATGGGATTTGCATTGGATAGCCTACAATGGTTGATACGACATAAAACCAAACTAAATTAATTCTCAAGAAAATCGATAGTTATTGATCCTTTTATGTCACAGACGACAGTAAGAATTACCTTCTATACTAACCGCTGCGCCTGGAACATTTTATTTACCGGAGAATTAGTGTATTTCCATTCCATGGTCTGCCTTTTCTTCTCAGCCTCATAGAGGCAAAACTGCTTAAGCGATTTGTAAACATTTTTAGATTAAAAATTGATTCTTCGTACACATCATACATTCTTCAGTAAATTTCACATGGTGTGCACTTTTCAATAACTAAAAATTTGATGAAAGACCTCTTGGAAAAATTCGTTTGATTTTGCGCCATTTTGAATAACCTCAAAGGAAATATTTTTGTGCGATGAATATATTTTTGGTAAAAAAAATACTACTAAACAATGCTGGCTGCGTCTATCGAAAAAAATTCTAAAAAGATTACTTTGTCATTTAAAAAAGCAAAACTAAAACAAAACTTTCTCTTTTATTTATGGAATGAACCTTATCTATCTATCTATCTATTTATCGATAGGCAGATCGATAGATAGAGATAATTTTGTTGATAACATTTTTAAACGAGCCTTAGCTCATTCTTTTGCATACAGTTAAATGGTTCCAAGTATTGCTATGTATCACTAACAGTTCAATTAAACAGTCATTGGTTTACACAAAGTGAAATAATGAAACAGTTCAATTTCAAACAATTCAATTTAGCATAAGTCATTTGTCAACACACAGTTAAATGATCAAACAATTCTATTTCAAACAATTAAATTTAGCAGGGCATTTGTTCGCACTCAGTTTAAATGTCAAACAGTTATATTTGACCCATACATAGGACGCTATCAGGTGGTACCACCCCGGGGACAGAGTGAACTTAGGAGCAATGGCAATAAAGAGGTACTCTGCATTCCCCAAAGCTTCTGTATTATTGAAGTCTCACCATCAGATTGTTTAGTGTCATGTATAGGTCACCCATTAGGCGAGTCTTATCCCTATGCAGAGAGGCAGACGTTGTATTCTACGGCGCCAGCCAACTGGGCAACAGGATACTTATAGGGGAAGTCTTACCCCTTTGTAGAGATGCAGTCGGTGTATTCTGCAACCCTAAACGACTGGACTACCAGGACACTCATTGGGGGAGTCTTACTCCTCTGTAGAGATGTAGTAGGTGTACCCTGCAGCCCGAGCGGACTTGGCCACCAAGTCTTACCCCTCTATAGAGATGAAGTTGGTGTATTCCACGGCCCAGCCGACTGACCAATTCAAACGGATGAATTGATGGAGGCGCTCTTAATTCCATGAGTCAACAGCTGCATTGAATGCAACTTATCACTTACATCGCTGTTACCACTGCAGAAACGCACTGCCCATCGCCAAACTACTCACCCATCCAAATTTCAATTTCCGTAAACATTTTCAAGCGTCTGTTCGTAGGGTTTGACAGTAAACTGATGACGAGGCTCTAATTATGAAGCTCTGAGTATCGTGAAGTATCTTTTCATTGTCAGTACTCCGAGGTCTTGCCCAATCGGATGTAGAATACACCGACTGCTTCTCTGCAGAGGAGTAAGACACCCCCAACGAGTGTCCTGTATATGACGCTAAACAATCTTATGGTGAGGTTTCACTAATGCTGGAGCTTTAGGGAATGCGGAGTACCCCTTCATTGCCATTGTTTCCAGGTCCACTCTGGCCCGGAATGGTAACACCTGACAGGGCCCTATATATGGGTCAAATAGAACTAAACTGCATACTTATGCTAAACTGAATTAGCTAAATTATAACTGTTTGAATAAACTGAATAACTTGAAATAAAAATGTTTTCGAGAATCAAACTGTGTACTTACATTTAAACTGCGTACTTATGCTAAACTGAATTGTTTGAAATTGAACTGTTTTTGACATTGAAACTATACTTACACTAAACTGAATTGTTTAATATAGAACTTTTTTGGCATTTAACTGGGTGTAAACAAAATCTGTACTTCTACTAAACTGAATTAGCTGAATTAGAACTGTTTGACTAAACTGAATAACTTGAAATAGAAATGTTTTTGACAATTAAACTGTGTACTTACATTTAAACTGCGTACTTATGCTAAAGTGAATTGTTTGAAATGGGACTGTTTTTGATATTGAAACTCTACTTACATAAAAATGAATTGTTTAATATAGAACTGTTTTGGGATTTAACAGTTCGTAGATAAAATCTATACTTCTACTAAAGTGAATTCGCTAAATAAGAACGGTTTGACTAAACTGAAAAGCTTGAAATAGAAAGGTTTTTGATAGTTAGACTGTGTACTCATGCTAAACTGAATTGTTTGTAATAGAACTGATTATTTGTATAACAATGGATTTGGCATTAACTAACCTACAAAGGTTGATATGCCATAAAACCCAACCAACCATCCAATCAAAGCAAATTATAACATGATTTTGATATCTTTACTTAAGCATTATACAATGAAAACGGAAATTATTAAGTATTTGTTGTGATGTGCAAGGTCAGTCGCCAATCAAGCCTGCCAGTTATATTGGGTTTCTCTTACTCTCATGAAAATTAGGCTGATTAATTTGCCAGTATCGTTACAGTATTATTTATTACCAAACAGCATGGAAACTTTGACCACGAAAAGAAATTAAATTTGGTTTGATAATCTACTTACTATTAAAAGGATTTGGGGATAAAATAAAATTTGCAATATAAAGAAATTAATAGGGATAAAAATTTCAATATAAGGAAAGTTTAAGGGGAAATAAAATTTTATACGAAGTCAACTTTGATATTTACCAGAGTAATGTTTTTAGGGGGCTTTACTGTGCCATTAACGGTAATTTCATACGGTAAGTTTAAACTGTAAGTTCGGCAGCTTTCTAGTTCGGATACTGATTCGAAAAGATAACACAAACAATTAAGTTTTTAAAAGGGAATTTTATACAAAAGAAGCGAGAAAGAAACGGATAGAAAAGATAAAGTGTTGCAAATTTTAGTGCAATTTGCGGGAAACTTATCCGAGATAGTATCAGGGAAACAAAATTCTTTGAATTTGAGTATTTTCTTTTTTTTTTTTTTTTTTTTTTGTCTTATCGAAAAGTTTCAGAGTTCATTGAATTTCGAGTCTTCTTTAAAGTCCTTTTCTGCAGAATTCTCGGTTGAATTTTCTTGGTAGAGCCTCAGTAGTCGACTTTCATTTGTTTTTATTTTTATTTCTTGGGGAGCCCCGTTCATTAAGCGAGAGAAGAAACCCCTCTCCTGGCTTAAGTTTTTGTGTCCTCAGTTGGGGTCCCCGAATTCGTACTGAAGGGCAAATAGTAGTTTGACAAAAAGAGGAAGTCGCTTTTTGGTGCCATATTGTCTGAGACTCCTTCCACTCTGGCCAAATCAAGTGCCGCACGTGGTCAGCTTGATTTTTCTTAGAAATAGATTTTTATACTATATAGAATTTTGCCTCAGTATTTACTTATTTTTTCTGGTTTTCTTTTTTTTTTTTTTTTGTATATATATCCATGAGTACTTTAGTCGAGTCTATGAATTATTTATCGTTGTCCCCCACAAGACAGGATTTGACAACGTCGTTTTTATAGTGGGGGTTCAGCGAAAGAGGAGCTCGGGCACTTGTCTCGGCTCGTGCCCTGCTGGACTGTGCTGCGTCATAGGCTCACTGGGTGCAATGTGAGCCAGGTGACCCTGATGGACATTGACTAAGTACAATGCGATCCCGGCACGTATGCCTCGGAGGTCTAGTGCTATGCTGTTTTTGTCAATGATTCTTCGCCCACCCGAAGATGGCCTCGTAGAAGCCAGGGGATATTCAGCCACTAATCTATCATTGATTATTGATACCCCATCATGCACGAATGCCAAACGGCTCAGCTTAAAAGCCAGGTAAGTAGTGTATTGCAAGGGATATTCTAAACAACTGGTCTTCCCCATTCTTTTGGTAAGTAAACTGTTGAAGTTGAGCCTTTTTTATTGAACCTCTAATTCATTATTTACAACACAAATATCCTCGTTGAGAGATGTGTAAGGAGATGTGTAAAGAGATTGGTAGGAAAATGCACTCACGTGTAGATGTGTATAATTCAATTCACAAACGCAATCACTGGAATCTTCAAGGAGATACTCATAAAAACAAAAACAAAACAAAACAAAACGAGGAAACTCAAATGAGCAAAGACTTATTCTCATCGTACATGAAGGATTTGATGAGGATGGAGACAAGTTCTCAAACTTTTAAACAAGGATATTTCAAAATTCTAACCTGCTTTTGTGAACTGCTTAGACAAGGTTGTGAAGATTGACTTGGTTTGGTTTGGTTTGGTTTTATGGCACATCAACCATTATAGGCCATTTAAAGTCAAATCAAATTTTATATATATGAAAGTAAAGTTGGCGACCTTAGTCGAGGGTAACCCAAAGGTTCCCTTTTCAATAGCTACTACACCGAGGTGTAGGGGAAGGCAGTAGTCCATTCCCAGGATTGCTCGACTTTATCCTTAATCCTAACTTTATAATGCTGAGTGTTAAGCAAGGCGGCATCAAGTACCATTTTTTGAGTCTTTGGTATGACACAACCTGAGATTGAACCGCGGTTTTCCGGACCATTGGCGAACACTCTACTCATTAGGCCAAGTATAGTATATAATTCATATTGAAGAAGAACGGTCCTCTGTCTTTATAGGGGTTATATATATATATATATATATATATATATATATATAAACAAACGAATGGTTAAATATATCGTAGTCAACCGACTACTCATAATCCAAACAAAAACAAAACAAACAAACCCCATTCCAAGAAGTGATGAGTCATGATGTCAGTATCCAATAGTATTTAGGAACGAATCGTTAAGGGACTAAATCGCTCCGCACAGAACGTTGTTTTTAATATCAAATTCAGCCAGTCTTTCTAAGGACAGTCCTCAACTAATGGATAAAATAGGTAGTATTTAAAAACACATGGTCGAATTAGAATGACGTTTCTCACTATAATATAGTAATAATAAGCAAGGTCATCCAACATAGACCACATAGCGTTGTAGCATACAGTAGCTATAAAAGCAACGGTATCAAACCGAGTCAAATCAGTTGGGCTGGACGCCAGCCGAGGTTGCGGGAGAAATCAGATTCTCCCCTGGTTGTTCTATGACGGAAGCCGAATCAGCAGCAGCTGCCCAAGAGGACTTCTCAAGGCTTCCCCTAAAGTAGACGTCCTGATTCCAGCCGCAGACGGCGCAGGAAGATTGCCAGCCTCTCAGCTTAAAAGCCCTTTTCAGGGCTACTCAGAAAGTCTATCCAAAAAACTCCTGGGACAATGCTACAGACTCAACTACCAGCCTCTCAATCTAATAGCTCTTTTCAGGGCTAATTCAGAAAGTCTAATACTCTTTGAGACGGCACCAGCAGCTACCTTCTTGCACCGGCGACCACTTTACTGCAGCAGCAACTACCACTCCTGCACCGGCGGCCACTTCCCTGCAGAAGCAGCTACCAGTCCTGCACCGGTGACCATCATCCTACTCCAGCAGATACCAGCAGCTACCAGTTCTTCACCAGCAGCTACCAGCCCTGCACCAGTAGATATTAGCAACTACCAGTTCTGTACCAGCAACTACCAGTCTTGAACCAGCGGCCACTTTCCTGCAACAGCAGATACCAGCAACTACTAGCCCTGGACCACCGACCACCTTCCTGCACCAGCAGATACCAGTCCTAAACCAGCGACCATCTTCCTGCACCAGCGGAAAACATTCCTGCACCAGTGACCATCTATCCAACGAATACTAGTCTTGTACCAGCTATCCAGACCTGCTCCAGCGACTAGATCCTGCTCCAACGATCACCATCCGGACTCGGCGATTGTTCGCCCTACGCTTTTCCGATTGCGATTTGCCATAATAAAGTTTGGCCTTTCGAAGCAACACCCTTGATTTGTCCATTCTTGCCTAATTCGTTGTCAGTCACCTATATTTCAAAAGTTCGCGGAGACCGGTATATTTATCTGGCCTCCGCAACAAATATAAACATTCCTTATGATAAACCAGTTTCTGGTGATTTGGTATTGTCAGTATTCTTTAAATTTTACCCGGAAGCTTTTACTCCTTTTCCTTTTTCAGTGTCACTGGACATAAAATGACTTCTCAAGGGAAGATATTCAATCAAAATCAATCAATCGATCAGTCAATTTAAGTAAGTGTCGTGGACCTGTAAAGGGTTCGGAAGAATAACACAACACGGGTTTGCGTGGAACAAAGAATATTAACGAAGTATAATACAACATATGTACAAAGTGTTAGAAGTCAGTCTGACTGCCAAGTACGTAAGTAAGTACAGATCCCGGTATTAAGAGTCACGGAAGAGTTCATTACCGACCACAGGTTGGGTACCATAATTATAAGTAAAGTAAAGTTGGCGACCGTAGTCGAGGGCGACCCGAAGGCTCCCTTTTCAATAGCTACAACACCAGGGGGAGAGCGCTACTCCTTCCCCTGGATTGCGCCACTTTACCCTTTATACGTACCTTGTAATACTGAGTGTTAAGCAAGGAGGTTTCAAGTACCATTTTTTAAGTCTTTGGTATGACGCAACCTGAGACTGAACCCTGGTCTCCCGGGCCATTGACGAACACTCTACCCACTGCCAATGAGGTGGTTGACTCAATTACTTTATTTTCACGTAATGAATCACTTAACTGGCACGCAAATAATAGTATTTTTTGTTATTCGAAATCCTATATTGCTCATGTGTAAAAATACGTTTTCGACTGGCCATTAGGTCTCTTGTTTTCAATTAAAAAAAACGAAAAAAAAAAAAGCAAAAAAAACAAAACAAACGAAAACAAAAAATAAAACAAACCAAAAACACCAAATCATTCACCAACTACCAATATGTCGATAAACTCTAGTGTTTAAGTGAAGAAGATATCTTGATCACAGCCACAAACAAAAGGCGGATTTAGCTTTTACCAAACACAAAGATTTAAATGGCAGAAACTATTAAACAGTTTTAGGGTCACAACAATGAGCATTTATTAATTTTATCGGTCAGCTGCTGTTGAGGTTGATATTTGGCAAAGTTCGTGAAATTTGAGAAAATCTTTGGTTTCCTATCAAAGAAACGCGGCTGCATTAGGCATATTACTTGTCTTTTGTTGAAATCAAGTCTCCGCAAGTTTCACAAGTTCTATTTCATGTCTGCTCAAATTTAACCTGGCAAAGAGATTCGTATTTGGTTCGGTAAAAGCCTCAGTTGAAAGACAACCTTTTGAAAATAACAAGCTTCAGATTTAAACAAGCAGTTCATATATATATATATATATATATATATATATATATATATATATAAAGATGGTTGTTATAGGTCCAAAGAAAGAATAAGGATATATCTTAAAATAAGAAGGTCCACCAAGAGATTTGTATTTTTTGAATTTATTTAATTTGTTCTTACAAACGTGTTATATATGTGTATGTTTCCAGCATGTTGCTTTTGTCAGAGAACATATGTGGCACAAGGCCTAGTTAATGGGGTATTAATGAGATTTGAACTCACTTTTGTTTCCAGTTTAAATGACCTTTGGTTGGTCATGCGGGTTCATATAGGGGTCATTCTCCCTTTTTCCTGGAGTGCATTTACTTCGGTCTGCTTTACCAGTCTTTGATATTTGATATGTTTATAGTTGAGTGTATTTGTGTGTATGTGTATGGGAGTTTGAGTGGTTCTGGGTTTCATTAACAGTTTTTTCTCTTTTTGTGGTGTGTGTGAGTGTGTATCTTGGGGAGTTTTGTGGTTCTAAATTTACTGTTAGTTCTTTCTCCTTTTTTTGTATATGTAAACACATGACTGTGTATATGTGTGTGTGTTTTTCAGCTTTTTTCTTTCGTCTGAGAACATGTCTGGCATAAAGTCTAGTTAATGGGTATTCAGTGAGATTTTAATTTACTAGTTTTTGTAGTTTAAATGGTTTTTGATTAATTATGATTTGTATATATATATATATATATATATATATATATATATATATATATATATATATATGTTTATTTCCGTTTGTGCGTGTGTACGCTTCATGTTTTATTTAACTTAGGTTTGAATTTATCTTTAAAATTTCTTTCTTTTATTTGAAGTAGTATTTGAAGTATATATATATATATATATATATATATATATATATATATATATATATATATATTTGAATATATATGTATTTGAAGTATATATATATATAAGATACAAGAAAGAAATCTTTCGGCCCACTTAGGTTGGACCGTAGAATACGCCGACTGAATCTCTGCCGAGGGGTAAGCCTCCCCACCCACGCAAGTGTCCTTGATATGACACTAAATGATATGATACTAAACCATCTAATGGCGAGTCTACTGTCCTGGAGCTTTGAGTCATGTGGAGTACCCTTTCATTGTTATTATTCTCATGCCCACAAGTTGGCCAGATAAAAATATTTAATCATTTACAATAAATTCTTAAATTGCAAAAATTTTATCGCCAAAGTTGATTTCCCATGTGAATATTTGGTAAACGAATAATTCTATTGTCAGAAGCAAAAATCCAAATCAACTGTGAGTATTCATTTCATTTAGTTTGATACTCCCATGTGCTATTAATACTCCTCCAAAGCCTGGTTATATATGTCATTTAAATTTTTTTAAGTGTGTGTCAAAAGTCTTATAAATATTAAATTATTTCCAACATTTGGCTATTTAGAGGTCATAAATTGATTCCTGTTGAAATTTTCGTTTACAAGCAAGTGGTCATAAATTTGGTTTATGATATTTTTTGATAAATTTGTAAAGTTCAATCGAAATGTCCACGAAATGGCCAATTTAGCTCATTGTGCATTGTAGGCTGAGGTAAAGTTACATTTGATGCAACTTGGCAACCAATTTTTATATTGACTCCAAGAATACTAGAAGAAAATCATCTGCCAATATCTCGACTCACAGACAACAAGGTCAGCAAAGGCAATAATGATGTCTAGCATATATAATTACCAACCGATCTGCATGAAGAGAATGTGACACAAAGTAAATTTTTTAAGTGATGTTTAACAGATTTGAATTCAAGGTTTTTCTTCTCCTAGGCCAGTTGCCATATCAACGTTAAAGTGCCCAGTCAACCATACTATTTACTCATAGCTCATGGAAGAATTATTAAGATTAGTACTTTTGCCCAGGGCAATTTGAAATACAAACTGCCTTGTCCAGGATTTGAACACTGGTCCATTTCCCACGGCAACAACTATTACACCACGAACATATATGTTTAGCATAGTTAGAAACTCATTTTTGTAATATATATAATTGTCATTCAGGATGCAAAATGATTACTACCGAAACGTTGCCCAGTCGGCTAACGCAATAGAATACACCGACTGCACCTCCGAAGAAGGGCAAGACCCCCTCCCCACCAACGAGTGTCCTGCATATGACACTAAACAACCTGATGGTGAGGTTCTTGTGATGCTGGAGCTTTGGGGAATGCGGAGTACCCCTTCATTGCCAGTGCTCCCAGGTCCACTATGGCCCGGAATGGTAGCACCTGATAGGACCCTATCTATGCGTTAAATAGAATAAACTGTATACTTATGCTAATCCCAATTTTTTTAAATTAGAACTGTTTGACTAAACTGAATAACTTGAAATAAAAATCTTTTTGACAATTAAACTGTGTACTTATGCAAAACTGAATTGTTTGAAATAGAACTGTTTTTGACATTGAAGCCAGAACCTTTTCTCTTTTGATTCATGTTACAAGAACAGCTATAATCTATCTTCACTACCACTTGGAGCTTAGAGACATGCTTCTCACCTCTGTTCATTGAAAAGAAGAGAGACTTTATTTTCACCTCCGTGAAGGTGCTTTATTTCACCTCGTCATTTAAATACTTACCCCGAAAACAAGTAAGACACTCACCATTTTTACCTCACTGTTTCTTTTTGTATACAGGGTGAAGAACAGACAATAACTCTTAATGTATAAAAATATAATTTGCTTCTTTTCTTTTCTAATTATTACGAAATATACGAAATAGTGGAGTGAAGGAGAGAGTCGAAGACGGGTAAGACATACACACGGAGAGGAATAAGAATATTCATTGAAGCGCCAATTACAATTGGTATCACTGACACCCTCATGTTCTACAGCTATTTTTGTTCTCCAGCAAGGCTCAAGTACTTGTCTCTCTTTTCGCTTTTTCTGATTTTTACTCAGAGGTCCATCGGGAAGACAAAGTCCTCTATTTTGCAGGTTCTTTTTTTGTTAATAATCAATCGGCCTGGTCTTTTGGCCTGGATTAGGGGATATGTTTGTATCTCAAAATCCCAGAGAATTTCATGGGTCTCATATTCTAAAACAGATCCTGCTTTGTGCATGTACCATAAATGGTACATTATTATTATGATTGTGACGTTTTATATTGCTGTTAAGCCTGTTTTATATTTTCATATATGTATAAATCAAGTAGAGGAATTAAGTATATATGATAATGTAATAACCATGACTAGAAAATTCGGCACTCACATACGGCATGCGGAACACTGTACAGCTGTTTCGACCTTATTTGATCTCATCAACAGTGTATACAGTGATCTCCACCACTAGATATCGAACCAGCAACCACAGCATGTAAAGCTGAAACTCTACCGCGGGGACATATGTATACATTGAATATCTTGTTTATATGTTTATATGAGTTTAATTCGTCTTTCCTTCCGTTTATTAGGTATTACTCTATCAATGGATATATTAGTGTTAATATTTAAATTTCTTGAGAAGGGAGGTGACCGAATATCCTCCATAATACCAATTACCAGTAACGATGCCGATACGCCCAAGAAGTCAACAGGAGCAATATTTTATGAAAAAAAAAATATACTGACAAGACATCACTCAAAAAATCGAAGGAATATTAGGCGAAATTAATAAGGAACAAAAGCGGACGTCACCAACATGGCAGTGGTTAGAGGGACTGTAGAATACACCAACTGCATCTCTGCAGAGAGGTAAGACCCACACACAACGAGTATCCTGTGTATGACATCAAACAATCTGATTGTGAGACTCCAGCCTTGGAGATTTGAGGAATTTAGAGCACCCCTTCATTGTCATTGGTCCACTCTGATCCGGAGTGGAAGCACCTGATAGGGTCCTATTCATGGGTCAAATAGAACTGTTTGACATTTAAACTGTGTACTTTGACATTTAAAGCAAGTGCTAACAAATGACTTATGCTAAATTGAATTGCTTAAAATAGAACTGTTTCACCATTTAACTGCGAATAAACAAATGACTAATGTTTAAATGAATTGTTAGTGTTAAATAGCAATACTTGAAAACATTTAACTCTGTGCAAACAAGTGATTAATAGAATTATTCGCATTAAATTGAAATAAGTGAAACCATTTAAAAAATGAGCTCAAACTAGTTTAAAAATGTTATCTACAAAATGTCTTTAGAAATCATATAGTTAATCTATATATATATGTATAAAAAGGACTTGGGACTGAATAACCTACAATAGTTGATATGCCAATCATATATATATTTAATATATTTGTATTAAAAGGAATTGGTAATAAATGATCTATAATGGTTGATATGGCATAAAACTCAACCAAACCAAACCAACATGGTGATAGTCGCTGACTAGGCTACAATGAAGGTGAGCTGCACCGAGGGAGAATCGAAGCCATAACCCAATTAAAGAGACGGGCCAGTACAACGTGACGCCATAAGAATCGAGATGGAATGAAATCAATGTAAGAGACATATGTCTCCATCTTTGTAAAGCTTTTCTCGTATTAACGATATCGACACTATTGAAAGTAGACGTCTAACAACAACACATGCTAAATGCATCTAATTATCATAAATTAAACTTCACTACACCGGGACGAAAATAATAAAATCCTCTGAAAAGGACACAGATACCGACTGGATGGAAATAACTTGGCCAATTTGCGTACAATTAACATCTCCATATTTAAACGAATCACTGCAAATTGAGTATTGTTCGAACAGAAAGATAAATATACGTACCAGGTTTAAAAATAAAACATTTCAGTTGATTACTGTGAAGTTAAGAGAAAGAAACCAACACATTATGAGAAAATTCATGTCATTCAAGAAGTGAATAATATCAGTAAATTATTTCGTTATTTACAGACACTTAAATTTGAGTCTCTCTTTCCAAGGAACGACGGAATACTTAAATAAATGAGAAAATTCGAGAGTATATATATATATATATATATATATATGTGTGTGTGTGTGTGTGTGTGTGTGTGTGTGCGTGTGTGTGTATTGATTAAATCAAAAGTGATCGTACATAAAATTTATTTGGACGGACCGAACAGCCTGTGGATATATATATATATATATATATATATATATATATATATATATATATATATATATATAGTTTTAGTATTTATTTATTCATGTATAAGGGTACCTTTTATTCTTATCATCTATTTTTCTTTCTTTCTTTCTTTCTTTCTTTCTTGAAGCAGGGCTTAGAATACACTGACTGTATTGCCTGAAGAAAGGTAAAACCTCTCCAAAAAGAGGTATCATTGGTGGGATACCAAACTACATCTGATGGTACATCTGATGGTAAGAGTCCATTCTTAGAGACCAGGGGACGGTGGCGTAGCCCTTCAAAGAAAATTGTTGTTGCAACTAATCGCCTTTTTTTCGACTTTGTAGATAATTATCAATGTCGACAAATATCAATAGCAGCAATTTTTCTACATGAAAGAATTCAGTGTTATATCCTTTGTACTCACTTTGGACTACCATACCATGCCATACCCTTTGTACTCACTTTGTACTATCATTCCATGCCATACCCTTCGTACTCACCTGGGACGACCATTCCGTGCCATTCCCTTTGTACTCACTTTGGACAACCATTCTACGCCATACATTTTGTACTCATGTTGGACTACCATTTCATGCTTTGTACTCACTTTGGACTGCCATTCCGTGCCGTACCCTTTGTATTCACTTTGGACAATCATTCTGTGCCGTACCATTTGTACTCACTTTGGACTTGTGATAATTTACCCATGCACGCATGAATTCTCCCAGCAATAAATAACAGCAATTACTGCTCTTAGCAGAAGGAAATATTCCAGCAGACAACCCTGGCAGTTGGATCGAAACAGGCTCGCTGGTAACTCTCTCATTTGTATATGTTGTATTACTGTTCTTTTGTTAATATATTTGTTTGTCTTTATTTCTGGCTCCTACCAAGGCCACAACAGGACTACTATTCCGTGCCATACCCACTGAACTCACTTTTGATGACGGTTCAATTCCTCTTAATAAGGTAAAACAAAATTATCTGTTTTATCTGATAGATTCATTCATTCTTTCTTCTACCATAATTTTGAAAACGATGCTCAAGTCGAGATAAAAATCCAGATCTTTAAGAGCTAATTTTCATGTTAAAATGTTTCATCCTCTACTGCCATACCACCATCTTCTACTGCCATGCATCCATCTCTAACTTTTTGAACGAATCTAATTATATAGGAAGGATTACTTTCAGAGTGATCCTCTCAGGAGTATTGCATGAGGGTTCTTGTTCATTGGGTGAGCATGAAAAACGCCCGAGTTCGTGTTTATACCATTATGCATCAAATACCATAAATTGTAATTTTTGCTTGTTTTTATTTCTTTGTTAAATGGCATATCAACCTTCCTGGGTTATTTAATGCAAACGCCATCCTTGTAGAAGATTAGCAGTGGCACTATTTAACCTATAGCTGGTGAGCATAAATAAATTTTCTAAATAAAATAACATTTTAAAAATAGAATAACAATAGAATAAAAACTGGATAAAAATTTACGACTCAGGGTTTCACGGTGGCGTTCTCAGAAGAGCCAGTATGGACACACACACACACACACACACACACACACACACACACACACATATATATATATATATAAAATTTAAAGCAAGTACAATAAATATATTTTCGTAAAGGAATAAAGTGAGACAGGGTCGATTGTCAGTGGACGGAAGAGGTGAGCCTCCCGATAATATAAACAGGTACCGTGTTGTTAGGATTGACAGTAGACAAAAAGATGTGGGTGCCGTGGTAGCTCAGCATTCATGTCAAACGGTTGAGACCGAGGCTCCTGGAGCCTCTTCTTCGGCAGGGCTTGGTTTTTGCCTGGCACCAGAGGCCCCCTCTTTAAAGTAATGCCCACGGAGCCTAAGGAATTTTTGTAGCCGCTAGGCGTATCTGTGCTCTGGCTTTGCGCTCGGTTTCCACGTTAAAAAGGCCTTCTGCCACACTTTGGCAATGGCTGGATGTCAATTAAATACCAAGTAGTCGAAAAGACAAATAGTCGGATGTCAATCAGTCAGACCGACTTCAGCGTGAGAAAGACTTTCAGTAATGGCTCGGCCGGGAGTGTTGTTGTCGTAGGGAGTTCACATGACCTGATATCTTACAAATTTTCTCCCTGGTCCTGATCTCATTGCCATCTTTGCAGAATAGTAAGAGTTCCCCCCAACGAGTGTCTCGGAAATTACATTAAACCATTTGATGGTTTTGGGGAATATGGAGTATTATTTTATTGCCATTACTTCCAGGTCTAGACTGTTATGAAGAGGTAATATCTGTTTGTTGCCATTTATAGTTCAAATAGATCTATTTGATCATTTACTATGTGTAAACAAATGACTGATGTCAGATTAAATTGTTAGTATTCATATAAATATTTGAAACCATTTAAACCTGTGTCAACGAAGGAGTTATATTAAATACAATCATGAACATTAAATAAAAGTGCTTGAAACCACTTCTCTGTGTACAGACAAATGATTAATATTAAATAGAATTATTATAGTTACATTGCAATACTTTAGACCACTTAACTGTGTGCAAACAAACGAGCTCTGGCTCATTTAAAAATGTTATCTACCAACTATATTTTTACAAATCATATATACTTGATATGCAGGGTGTCTCAATATACATGGGGTCCATGTGATGGCTTATAAATCTACTAATAATAATCTTGTGTTCTTTTTTGTTTCAGATTTGAAAATTGTATACAGTAACAATTATCAATTCTTGATCACAATGCCTAGGAAAAGAGAGGAAAAATGTTTTGCGTCACAGCTTATTTGGTGACAAAATCATTCAAAACTATCTCAAAATACATACGACCTATTAAAAATATGATAATGATTTATTACTGAGATAAGAAACTCAAAAAATGATTGTATGTCTTGGAAGCTGATATAATAACAATTTTAAAAAATATTGATTTGATAACCCTCGCTGAAAGAGTACATTTTTTACAGGACATGGTACAAACGAGCGTCGTCTCGCTTGTCTCAGTAATAAATCATTATCATATTTATGGGTTGCATCTATTTTGAGACATCTTAAATGTAAATAGAGGATTTTGCATTGAATACCCTACAGCAGTTGATATGCCAGAAAATCCGGCCAACGAAACAACGACAAGTCTGGAAGAATTCGAGCAGAGAATCATTTTCGCATTGGAAACCGTTTCCGAAGACATGCGGCGTTATTGGTAGAGGTTGGACAACCGACCTGACGTGTACCGTGTCACAGGCATATTGAAAAAATTTCGCATACTGAAAAATTTTGCATATTGAAAAATTTTACATATTGAATATTTTCGTATATTGAAAATTTTCGTATATTGAAAATTTTCGTATATTGATAACCCCTAAAATCGTTCATGAAATCTTCGTTTATTTGAAATATTCAAACATATTTTGATGATTTTCTTATTTCGCTTGTCTAGTTTCCTTTTTATTCGCTCACATTTAAAATATTTTTTTCAAAAAATGTAACCCTAAACTTGTAAGTAGTTCGAAACATAATTATAATTTTATTTCTCAACATACTTTTTAAAAAATATGACAAACATTTTGATTTCCTTCTAAATTGCCTATTGAGTTACAATGATAAAAAATGTATTCGTTTAGTTTATTTGTTTTTTTCCTTGAGAAAAATGTAACAAGAAAAAGAAGCTTAGAATGAGAAATATGTCCTTCTATTCAGTAAAATATTTCGTGTATTAATTCAAATGAAAAGTATTTGTTCATTTCATTGATAGTTTGTTTATTTATTATTTTTGAATTACAATGAGTAAAAATTGATATTTTTGTTCTAAGAAATAGGAAAAGTATTCTTTTAAAAAAAATCAATTCTTTCGTTATTGATAAACAATGCTTTCGTTTAAATTTTTTGTTTCTTCTTTACCCTTTAAAAATGTAATATTAGAGGTAGGTACAATGAAAAGAAGGTAAGAAATAAAAATCTTACAATAAAAAGACTTTAGGGATTAAAAATGTTTCCTTGCAATAAAAGGAAGCTCAGATTAGTTTGGTTTGGTTTGGCTTTATGGCATATCAACATTGTAAGTAATTTAATGAGAAATCTATTTTTATACATATAAACAGTTTTCTTTCAAACAATTCAGTTTAGCATAAGTACACTTTTTAGTTCTATTTGACCCATAGATAGGACCCTTTCAAGAGCTACCACTAAAAGTGGACCTGAGAGTGATGGCAATAAAGGAATACTCCGCATTCCCAAAAGCTCTAGCATTACAGGAACCTCACCAACAGATTGTTTACTGTAATATCCAGGACCCTCATTGGGAGTCTTACTCCTTTTCAGAGATGCAGTCAGAGTATTCTGCAGCCTCAGCTAACTGGACCACAAAAGCTAAGAATTAAAATTTGTACTTACCTACATAATTACTCCTTATTCGCCAGCTATGTGTTTAATAGTACCCCACTTCTGTGCTTCTACAAGGATGACTTTGACAATGAATTGCCCCCAAAAGTTTATATATATATATATATATATATATATATATATATATATATATATATATTCGAGTATCCTTATCCTAATTATTTATAACTGCAAAGAAAACAGTTACAATCCACATATTCTTGTTGATTTTAACGGCATGTCCAGACTTGTCGTTGTTTAAGTTGGTTAGTTGTGTACTATGGCATATCAACACTTGTAGGTTATTTAATGTCAAATGTATATATATATATATATATATATATATATATATATGATATTGTAAATGTTTAGTTCGTAAGGAACATCTTTAAACGAGCCAGTTGCCCAATCGGCTGGGGCTGTAAAATACACCGACTGCACCTCTGCAGAGGGACCCCCCCCCAACGAGTGTCCTGATATGACACTTTGTAATCTGATGGCGAGGTTCCAGTAATGCTGGAGCTTTTGGGATTGCTGACTACCCCTTCATTGTCATCGCTCCCAGGTCCACTCCGGCCCGGAGTGTTAGCACCTGATAATGGTCCTATCTATGGGTTAAATAGAACTAAACCGTGCTTCCTTCACAATACTGATTTTTACATTTAAACTGCGTATTTATGCTAAATCGAATTGTTTAAAATAGAACTGTTTTTAAAACTGCGTACTTATGCTAAACTGAATTGTTTAATATAGAACTGTTTTGACATTTAAGTTTGTGTAAAGAAAATCTGTACATGTATCAAAATTTATTAGCTGAAATAGAACTGTTTGACTAAACTGTATAGCTTGCAATAAAAATGTTTTGAACAATTAAACTGTGCTTACATTTAAACTGCGTACTTATCGTAAACTGAATTGTTTGAAATAGAACTATTTTCATAAAATGGATTTGGCGTTAAATAACCTACAAGAGTTGATATGCCATAAAACCTAAATAACCAAACCAAACCAACGTAAACGAGCCAAAGCGCATTTGTTTAAACACAGTTAAATTGTTTCAAGTATTGCTCTCAAATACTAATAGTTTTATTTGCACGCAGTTAAAAGTTTTCCAGTATTGCAATCTAACACTAATAGTTTTATTTACGCACAATGAAATGGTTCAAAGACTTTCTATACAATATTAACAATTCAGTTTAACATCAGTAATTTGTTTACAAACAGTAAAATGGCTTCAAGTTTTGAAAATTTTTACATATTTCTATTTGTCTAGACTACGTGCTAAGAACATCGATCGATAAAATCAAAGAAAACGGTTTCGAGCTGACAAAGAAAAGAAGCAGAAGGTACCCCGCAAAAACAATTACCGACGCTGACTACGCCGATGACATAGCGATTCTGGAAAATGCACCAACCCAAGCCAAAACCCTACTGCATAGTCTGGAAAGAGCTGCCGCAGGCATTGGCCTCCATGTCAATGCACACAAACGGAATATATGTGCTTTAATCAAACTGACGACATTTTCACACTAAACGGTAGCTCTCTGAAACTAGTAGACAAGTTCACCTACCAAGAAAGCAGTGTCTCATCGACCGAGACGGACATCGACACGCGACTAACTAAGGCATGAAGAACTATTGATAGGCTATCGGTCAAATGGAAGTCAGACCTGATCGATAAAATGAAACGCAGTTTATTCCAAGCAGCGATCGTTTCAATACTGCTATATGAATGCACTACATGGACGCTAACTAAACGTCTGGAGAAAAAGCTTCCCGGCAACTACACAAGAATACTGCGTGCAATATTGAACAAGTCCCGTAGGCAACATCCCACAAAACAGCAGCTGTACGGCCACCTACCACCCATCACGAAAACTATCTAAGTTAGACGAACCAGACATGCAGGAAACTGCTGGAGAAGTAGGGACGAGCTCATAAGTGATGCACTCCTATGGACCCCTTCACATGGCCGAGCAAAAGCAGGGCGACCAGCTCAAACCTACATGCAGCAGCTCTGTGAGGATACGGGGTGTAGCCCGTCGGAAGCGATGAACGATAGGGAAGGGTGGCGAGAGAGGGTCAGGGATATCCGTGCTGATGGCACGACAAGATGATGAGATGATGATCTATTTGACCCATAGATAGGACCCTAACAGGTACTACCACTCCAGGTCAGAATTAACCTCGAAATTATGACAATGAAAGCATACTCCGCATTCCACAACGCTCCAGAGCTGGAATTTAACCATCAGATTTTTAAGAACAGGGGTGAGCAAACCTTTTGGTCGGAGAGACGCATCACTGAGTTGTGGATAATGAAAGAGCCGCATCTTTTAAAATCAAAAGAATTTAGTCTCAATTTAAGTGCAAGTATTTATCTTTTATTTTTAGAGTCTTCTGCAAGCCGCACAAAATAGTGCAGCGGGCCGCATGTGGTCCGCGGACCGCAGTTTGCCTACCCCTGGTTTAGAACATTATTCAGGACCCTCTTTGGGGGAGGTGTTGCCCCTCTGCACAGACGCAGTCAGCGCATTTTACAGCCCCTGAAGGCTAGGTAGAACCTATCTAGGTTTTATTTGATGCCGAAAGGTTAGGGAATCACATTCACGGTACGCTCATATTTGAATCCTACACGCTGTTACTATCACTCCGGGTGAGAGTGGACCTGGGAGTAATAGCAATGAAGGAGTTGTTCACATTCCCTAAGAATCCAGAACTGGAGCCTCAAACTAGATATAGTTTTGCACTATACCAAGGGCACTAATTTTTTATTTTTTATTTTTTTTTGGTGGGGGGTAGGTTCTTACTCCTCTGCAGAAGATACAGTAAGATCCATCAACATAGTGAGTTTCGATCCAAGTTTTGACTCTTTTTACCCAACGCATACGAATACATCAGCTAGTTTTAGATATTAGAGCTTTTCCTCTTTTGGCATTTGAGAATGTTTTTTCTATGAACTGATTTTTCAACGCGTATTCAATGAGAGATGAATGTTATTATCAGGAATCATCTGACACAAGAATCACTTGAGAGACGAGCCCAGTCGGCTGGGGCTGTAGAATACACCGACTAGATTTCCGCAGAGGGGTAAGACCCTACCAACCAGTGTTCCAGATATGACATTAAACAATCTGAAGGTGAGGCTTCAGTAATGCAGGAGCTTTGGGGAATGCAGAGTTCTCCTTTAATGCTATCACTCTCATATCCACTTTGATCCGTAGTGGTAGCATCTGACAGGATGCTATGTATGGGTCAAACATAATCTGTTTGACATTTAAACTGAGTGCAAAGAAATGACTTATGCTAAATTGAATTGACAGAAATAGAACTATTAGATCATTGAAATATGTGTAAAGAAATGACTGGTGTTTAATTAAAGTGCTAGTAATACGTAGCAATTCTTGGAATTATTTATTTTTGTTGACTAACGCTTAATTGAATCGTTCAGATGGAAACTGATCATTTCACTGTGTATATAAAAAAATGTGTTTACAAATCATATATTTGATATATATGTAAAAACAGGATTTGATATCTAATAACCAACAATGGTTGATATGCCATAAAACCAAACCAAACCAAACCAAACCGCTGGAAGGGTACATGGTTGAGATTCAAACAAGTTCCCACATATGTTCTTTAAAAAGACTCGTAAGTCCGTGTATACCTCGGTCTGGTTTGGTTTCTTTGTTTTAATGGCATATCAATCTTCGTCGGTTATTTGAGACCAAAGCCACCCTTCTGTAAAGAGAGTAGTGGTATTATTTAACCCGTAGTTGTGAGGATAAGAGGGTTCAACATTTTCGAAGGGTATTTGTCCGAAAGTGAACGTAATAGCGCGACCCGAGTTCGAACTCGCTTACTACGATTCTGCAGTCTAGTGCTTTAACCCTTACATCACGAGGATATCCCCGTGCCTACCTTGGGGAGATCTATCTATCTATCTATCTTGGAGAGATCTATCTATCTATCTATCTATCTTGGAGAGATCTATCTATCTATTTATCTATCTATCTTGGAGAGATCTGTCTATCTATCTATCTTGGAGGTGCCCGTGGTGTAATTGTTATCGCCGTAGGAAATGAACACGGCGACACGAGTTCAAATCCTGGACGAGACTGATTGCATTTCACATAGCACTAATACCCTTGGGAAAGGTATAAATCCAATTATTCTCCCTCCAGCTATGGGTAAATAGTAGGACAGACTAGGTTCTTCAGCCTTGGTTAGGCAACTAGTCTAGGAGAAGGAAAACTCTGAATTCAGACCTGTTAAACTCCACTTAAAAATTGACCTTGTGTCATATCCTGCCCGAGCGGAGGGGTTGGTAAATAGGATCTTGGAGAGATCTATCTATCTATCTATCTATCTTGGAGGGATCTATCTATCTATTTATCTATCTCTTTTCATGTATATATCTATCTCAGTCCGTTCATTATTCATCTATCTCTATACTTGTAACATTTCTCAAAATAGGATTTTGAATTGCTAAATAATCGAATTTCTTTTTTTTCTTTCTGTCCTTCGGTATGTATTCTCAAATTAGATTTGTTGTCAAATTTCCCGGATTGATTAAAAAAAAAATCATAATATTCCGAAAACCTGACTTTGTAAATTCAGTCAAAACGGTGAAAATATTTACCCTATATTTCTTCAATCGTAAAAAGTGTCTGGGTTCACGTGACCCACCCCTCGAAATCCCACAAAACTCGCCCCATTTTTGGATGATTATTTGTCGCACACACACTCACACACACAAACATATATATATATATATATATATATACACACACACACACACACACACACATATATATATATATATATTATGTATTTTGACATCTATTCATTGTTCAAACTGCCTTTGGTAAAGACCACGGGATATTTTTTCTTTATGAACTTCGTGTGTTGATGTTTAAGTCTTCTAGTTGGTTTTCGTAGATCGGGATCAAGATTATAGAGAAAGTGTCCCATATTTTTCCCCAAGGGCTTTTAACCATGTCACGGGTCGTCCTCAGGAGAATTAAATAACATTTAACTCTGGCACCAATATACTAAACATATTTGATAACTAACCTTAGCAGCCCTCCTAACTGAATGAACCAGCCATAAAAAAACCTTCCAAATAAATAAAACTCGCACCAAACAATAACCTCAACCAATAATTCCTCTTGGGATCATTAGTGATATGCTATGGCCAGTCCATAATTTTGCGAGTTTTATTTATTTATTTTTTTTGTTAATTACCTGGTTGCCAGGCCGAGATTAAGTGATCCGTTTGTATGTCAAAGTCCCATAGGAGTTTATGTGTGTCATTCTCCAGGACAGATTCTGGGCTGTGCATATATCATCTGTTCGTATGGTCAAATTTAAATTTCTTGCACAATTCCCAGTGGATCACTTTGCCCGCCCAGTCGTGTCAAGTTTATACTCTTTCTGTGCTAATTTGCTGCATTCACTTATTATGTGATCGATGGATTTGTCTCTATCACCACATAACCTACATTTGCTGTTTTGTCGCTTTGATATGATTGGTTCTTATAGCGGTGTTTTGTGCTGCTATCAGGAGAGATTCAGTTTCTCTCTTAAATTTACCTTTTCTTGGCCACGTCCAGGTTTTCTTGTTTAAGATGTTCTTTATTAGTCGTTTAAAGAGTTTCTTCCTATTTTTTGTTTTTCTGGTTATTGTCGTTCTGTTGGTCCTCGTGTTGTCAGTATTGTTTCTGGTGGCTGTAATCAGTCTTCCGCCATGCATGTATGTAGTTTTCAAGTTGTATTGATGTGACAACATTGTCTTCAGAGCTAGCAAGTCTTCTTCCTCCCTCCTTTTCTTGACACATCATCTCTGGGATGTAATGCCTTATGCACGGTCATAAGTTTTCTTGTTCTCTGGTCCATTTGCTTAAATTCTTCTCTGGCCCACTTCAAAAAGGGTCCCGAATATCTAACGAGGGTTACAGCCCAGGTATTTATTCATTAGGTCTCTGCAATATAGTTTTGTCTGGAGTAGCTTTCTGGTTCTCCTGAAATATTCTTTCTTAATTTTTTCTTTCGTTCCTCTTGTTTGATGTTGTCAGCTTCCAACATTCCCAAGTATTTTTACGTTTCCTTTTCTCCGAGCGTTCTAATTTTGTCTTGGTTTTGTAGTTCCATTCTGTCTGTAAGGTGTCGTTTACCGCTTTCCAATACTAGCATGACACATTTTTCTATGCTAAATTCCATTCCTATGTCCAGATTGTATATTCTGACTGCGTGTATTAAAGTTTCCAGTTCTTTTTCATTTTTGGCAAATAGTTTGAAGTCGTCCATGTACATTCGGTGATTAGTCTTTACTTATGATTTACTAAGTTTGTATCCGGTCGTGCATTTTCTGAGTATGTGGTTGAGTGGTATCATCGCAATTATAAAATAGTAATGGTGATAGTGCATTTCCTTCGAATAAACCACTTTGGTTCTGTGTTTCAGCTAAGATTTTCCCTCCTGCTGTCAATTCCACTCTCCAGGTTTTCATGGTTTTCTCGATAAAGTTTGACTTCATCTGATATTTTGTACATTTTGTACATCCGTCTTTGTTGGACCATATTATATGCATTTTTACAGTCAATCCAGGCTATAGCTAGATTTTTCCGTCTCGTCTTGTTCTCGTTGAGGATGTGCTGATTTATGTAGAGAGCTCTCGTGTGCCTCTGGATCCTTTGCGGCATCCTTTCCGTTCATCAGAAAACAATCTGCGGCTTGTAAGCGAAAAATAAATCTCTTCACTTATTGACCGTTAGTATTTTCCATATCATAGGTAGGTACATTATGGGTCTGTAGTTTTTTGGAGCGGTTCCTTTAGGGGGTTCTTTTTGAATCAATGTGGTCCTTTCTTTAGTCATCCATTCGGGTACGTGTTCTTCTTGTAGGCATCTGTTCATTTCGAGTACTAGTCTGTCATGAATGGTGGTGAATTTCTTGAAGCAGGATCCACGTATTCTATTATGACTGGTGTTTACCAATTTGGTATTTTTTAGTGTCATTCTCAGGAAATCTATGTGTATTTCCGCTTTCGGTCCTTCTTAGAGTCCTTCTAACTTTTTCGCCAAGCTGCTTATCAATTCAGCCTTTTGTTATGTTCTCTTGGTTGCCATATTTTACTCCAAAATTGTTCAGTTTCTCTTGCATCTGGTTGTTGGTATGTTTACATGTTATCTCCCCCAACTTGTGGGTAGAATTTCCTTTTGTTGTTTTGAAATGCTCTGTTTTGTATTTTTTTAGTCTTTGTCGATATCTCTTTAATCATCCTTCTTTTGCCAGTACTTTCTAGTTTATTTCCTCAAATTGTATAGTTATTTTTTTTGTTACTTTTTCCTTTTTGTCCGAACAGGTTCCAGCCTTTCTCCTTTTTTTTTTAATCATTTTACCAGTTTTTGTAGCTTTTTATTTGCGTATACAGTCGAATTTCTCATCCAGGTTTTGATTTTTTGTTCGTGCTCTTTTATTGAACCGCGATTTTCTCACAAACTAATTTTGCTCCAGTGTAGATTAGTTCATTTAATTCAGTTATGTTTTTTTTTGTTGGTATATGTGTTAGTTCTTGATTTATTTTTTCTGTTTCCATCTTGATTGTTCTCCATTTTATGTTTCTTAGTGATGACAAGGTAGTCTTTTTTTCATTTATAATCCTCTTTAAATTTTCTAAATTTATTTTTTGTTCTTATCTTGGAGTTTGCACTGTGTTGTTCGAGGTTGTGGTGTTTCTATTTTCAGAAATTGGTGATTCATTTTGGTTTGACTGTTCTTGTTTGTCAGTACTTAGTGTGTCTGATATTGTATTAGTGTCTTGTTCATTATTTGTTTTCTGATGTATTTCTAGTATTTCAAGGTCAGAAAACCAACTTTTCTTTATCTTGGTCCAAACTTGGCCAGTGAGTTTTGTTGTTTAAAAACTAGCGTATTCTTGCTAGATCTCTATCATTCTTTTTCTATATCTTCTTAGTATTGGGTTGCTCCTAAAATGGCAGTGCTGGCAAGTTGGTTGTCTTACCTCTTCCGTGTTTTGTATTTGTGTCTCTGAATTGTGTGTTTCCTAAGGTCATCGTACCTGTATCGGAAAAAGAACAGGATTTTCATTATTATATTTCCAGTTTTACTTTCGGTTCTTTACAATACTTCACCGGGTCTTTACCCAAGACTTAGCATGAGGTAAGGTTGTGATTATATACATTTTATGAATTTATGTTTTTGCAACCAATATTTTTCAGTGATATTGATAGCACTCCTTTAAAGAGATAAGCAGTTTCGCAAAGTGCAATTTTTTGTATTTCATATATGTATTTCATACCTGGAACTGCATATGTCTCCCTTTCTTGATCATAACATGGGCTTTCAATATTACTGGCACAGTGGTAGTTTTAAGGTGACACGTTTCTTTTTTCAATTTCTATGTCCAGTTCTTTGTGTTTAATTAACCCATAATATTCTTTGACAGACACGTTATCATCTATTGGTATATTGACATATCAAAAGGAAAGTCTGTTTTTCTATAGTCTTTAACTTTCTTATATGGTCTATTGATCTTTATTCTTTTTATCAGTTTGAATAGCAATTTCCCAGAGAATAGTAGTTCCTATAGCTTCTGTTATTGACTCTGGTTGGTGTTTATATCATTTTTCACGATCCAATATTCTATAGTATTTCAGTGACTATAATGTTCTATTTTATAATGCCTACTTCATATTCTATTAGAGTTAGGACTAAAGATGTGGGCATTAAGTGGTCAGTTATTTCAGGCTTTTATTAACTCAATGTATAGGTTGTCTTAATATACATGGAACCCATGTGACTGCTTATGTAATATAATGGCCGAGAGATTTCGTTTCATATATCTTGCCTTTCGGTTTAGTTAGGCTGAGAACCTTTCGCTTAGCGCATGGGTTAGTTAGGTGCAACATGAGCGCAGGTGTTCACGCTCGTGCGGGTAGGATGTGTCATTTACAGATGGCCGGGGGATGTGAATGACGTCATGCACCGGAAGCGAGCACGAAGAAAGGGAAAATAGAAACGTCTGTTTAATTATCGTTGCTGCTGTAAGTTGAAATCCTTCAACATAATTTCGGCTTAATTAGGGGAAATCTTATAGAATCCTGGTCTTTGTTCTAGAATGTTGTGATGTGAAAAAGCGGAAGATTTTATGAATCTACGTTTGTTTTTATCATGAATAAATTCGATGGTGTTTGGAACTTGGAAGTGAAAATTATGGTTTTTGGAAATGTTTTAAAGAACTAATACGTTGGAAAAAAATTACTTGATTTATAGTCTCTTATGTGTTCCTTAATTCTTTTTGGTAGGTTTCTACTTGTTTCTCCTATATAATACCTCAGGCAATCAGGGCAGTAGATTCTATATATACTTGCATCGGGATAAACTTTTGTTTTATTGTTATTATTGCCTCCTAACAATTGTTCTCTTTGAAAGTTCGCGTGATCGTTTTTATTCCTAAACGGTTTAAATTCTTTTCAGTGAAAAAAATTGTGGGATTCTGAGGGAGAACTATATATTTTTCTTTTACTGTGGTGTTGGAATTAGGATTTAGTTCGGAGTTTTTAGTTTTGTTTAATGAAGTGCGTTGGTAGATATTTGTGGCCTTTAGTTTTGCATGGTGAATGAATAGATCTGGTTATAAGAGTTTCTTCCCACTCAGTAAATTTATATATACTGGCTGTTTCAATATAGATGGGACCCATGTGATTGCTAATAACTCTACTACTAATAATGTGTTCGTTTTTTGTTTCTAATTAACCCATAGATAGGACCCTATCAGGTGCTACCACTTCAGGTCAGAGAGGACATGGGAGCAATGGTAATAAAGAGGTACTCCACATTCCCCAAAGCTCCAGTATTACTGGAACCTCACCATCAGATTGTTTAGTATTACAATTAGGACACTCGTTGGGGGAGTCTTACCTCTCTACAGAGAAGCAGTCGGTCTATTCTACAGCTCCAGCCGGCTGGGCCATAGGACACTTGTTGGGGAAGTCTTACCCCTCTGCAGAGAAACAGTCGGTCAATTCAACAGCCTCAACCGACTGGGCCATAGGATACTCGTTAGGGAAGTCTTGCCCCTCTGCAGAGAAACAGTCGGTCTCTTCTACAGCCCCAACCGACTGGGCCATAGGACACTCGTTGGGGAAGTCATAACCCTCTGCAGAGAAACAGTCGGTCTATTCTACAGCCCCAACCAACTGGGCCATAGGACACTCGTTGGGGAAGTCTTACCCCTCTGCAGAGAAGCAGTCGGTCTATTCAACAGCCCCAACCGACTGGGCCATAGGACACCCGTTGTGGAAGTCTTACCACTCAGCAGAGAAACAGTCGGTCTATTCTACAACCCCAGCCGACTAGGCTTAGAAATACTTAATATAATATAACTATGCAAGTAACTGATAATGGGGAAACGAAAAAAGAGCAATAAAAAATGCGATAACGATTAAACATTAAGAAGTGAATCAAATTTCGGCATTACATAACCCATAAAGCTTTGATATGACGTTAAACAAATAAAGCAAACCCTCATCGATAATGATAAACCCATGTAACAAAATTGTACTTTTTTCTAATTACTTGGCGGAAAGTAATCAATTGATTAAATTTATAATAAATGGAAAATCTCTATCATCATCCAACCGACGGGGTTTAGAACGCACTGACTGTATCCTCTACAGAGAGGTAAGAACCCACTTTCTCCCTCAGGCAAAGTGACGTCCTGATATGATACTAAACTGCATTTGATAGTGAGGCTTCAGTTCTGGAGTTTGGGGAATGTGGAGTACCTCTTTATTACCATTACTTCCAGGTCCACGCAGACTTGTTAGTTTCCAATCTATAGATCAAATAATATCAACTAGAAAATTAGTTGTAATCAATAGGACTGTGTAAAAAAGAAGAAAAAAATTTTCTAACGTAACGACACAAAATATATAAATATGAATGTACAACGAACGCGATTCTCTGACGTCTAAGCATGAATTTAACGGTAGACAGGTTGACATCAATCAATTTATCTCTTTTACCTGGCCTTTTTTTTTACCTAGGTAATTAAATTTGAAAATCTACACTTTTTCAAGAACATCCAGGTAGATTTAGCGCTGAAAATATTTTTTTAAATTCATTCTTTTATTTGCCCAGTCGGCTGGGGCAGTAGAATACACCGACTGCACCTCTGCAGAGAGGTAACACCCCCCCAACGAGTGTCCTGGATATGAAACTAAACAATCTGATGGTACTATTTACCAACCCCTCCGCTCAGGCAGGATATGACACAAGGTCAATTTTTAAGCGGAGTTTAACAGGTTTTGAATTCAGAGTTTTCCTTCTCCTAGACTAGTTGCCTCACCAAGGCTGAAGAACCTAGTCCTTCCTATTATTTACCCATAGCTGGAGGGAGAATAAGGGGGTTCATACCTTTCCCAAGGGTATTTGCCCGAAAGTGAACGTAATAGCGCGACTGGAGTACGAACTCGCGTACTACGATTCCGCAGTTCATCGCTTTAACCATTACACCACGAGGACACCCAAAACAAACAATCTGATGGTGAGGTTCCAGTAATGCTGGAGCTTTTGGGGAATGTGGAGTACCCGTTTATTGCAATCGCTCCCAGATCCACTCAGGCCCGGAGTGGTAGAACCAGATAGAGCCCTATCTTTGGGCTAAGTAGAACTAATGGCATACTTATGCTAAACTAAATTGTTTGACTAAACTGAATGGCTTGAAATAGAACTGTTTTTCACAATTAAACTGTGCACTTACATTTAAACTGCGTGCTTATGCTAAACTGAATTGTTTAATAGAGAACTGTTTTGGCATTTAACTGTGAGTAAACAAAATGAATACTTATACTAAACTGAATTTGATGAATTAGAACTGTTTGAATAAACTGAATAGCTTGAAATAGAAATATTTTTGACAATTAATCTGTGTACTCATGCTAAACTGCATTTTTTAAAAATAGAACTATTTGCATAAAAATGGATTTGGCATTAAATAACATATAAAGGTTGATATGCCATAAAACCCAAACAATCAACCAAACATCATTCTTTTATAAGTTTTACCGGTTCATGGGCCTAGTGAGCTGAGTGTTCGCCAATGGTCCGGGAGGCCTGGGTTCAATCCCTGGTCGCACCATACCAGAGACTTTAAAAATGGCACTTGATACCTCTTTGCTTAACACTCAGCAATATAAGGTACGTATCAAGGGTAAAGTGGAGCAATACAGGGAAAGGAGTAGCGCCCTCCCCTATACCTCAGTGTAGCAGCTATTAAAAAGGGAGCCTTCTGGTTGCCTCGACTACGGTTGCCAACTTACTTACTTATAACTACATGTAAATATTGATTCAAATGTTGTTTTCTTCAAACTTTATGCAAGGGAATATGTGCAAATTTGATCGTTTTTGCATAGAAAATAGGCTATCGATAGCAGAAAAGTAAAGATCAAACGAAATAATGATCACTTTCTCTGCATGAGCAATTGGAAATAACACAGGCTATCAAGTGGGGTGGGGTGGGGAAATTTGTCTTGCAAAGCATTATCCAGAGCAGAAAAGCAAAGTTTGAATAAAATAATGGTGATTTTCTTTCCTTGTACAACATAAGCAATTAGGAAATAATATTTACTATAGAGGAACAATATTTCTCTTGCATAGCATTATCCAGGGCAGAAATGCAAAGTTTGAAAAAAATAATCGCCATTTTCTATCCCTTTACAATAAAAAAGCAATGAGGAAATAACTCTGACTAACCAGGAACAAAATTTGTCTTGCATAGCATTATCCAGGGCAGAAAAGCAAAATTTGCTAGAAATAATCGCCATTTTTTATATTTTTACAAAAAAAAAAGCAATTACGAAATAATACTTACTAACCCGGAACAAAATTTGTCTTGCATAGTGTAATTATTTTATGACTTTTCTCAAATGTAAAGACTTCTCAGACGAAGTGGGGTAATTGTTTTATGAATTCTGTTAGTAGTACTGGGTTGGTTTATAAAGCGGTACTTAAGCGTTGTCATTTCTATTCTCAACCCGAACCTCTTTCCTATGGATGTAATATGCTGGAAAGAATTCAATTGAAATAAATCAGTTCCGAAACAAGTTTACGAAAATTTAATTATGCTAGAAAATGATTACATATTTTTGAGGTTTTTAGGCTTGGCACACAAAATGTGTTTAAAGATTTCTTGTTGATTATTTAATGCTAAATCCTGTTCTCTCTCTCTCTCTCTCTTTCTCTCTCTCTCTCTCTCTCTCTCTCTCACACACACACACACACACACACACACACACACACACATATATATATATATATATATATATATATATATATACAAGGTGTTTCAAAATAGATGCAACCCATTAATATAATAATGTTTTACAACAGAAACAAGCGAAATGGCTGTCATTTAGAACACGTCCTGTAAAAATGCACCCTTTGAGCTGGAGATATCAAATCAATATTTTATTAATTTTTATTAAATCAGCTTCGTGGACATTCGGGGAGCTTGTCTCAGTAATAAATCATTATCATAATAATGGGTTGCATCTATTTTGAGACAGTTTTGAATGATTTTTCAAATCTGAAAAAAAAAGAACACACCATTATTATAAGTAGAATTATTAGCAGTCACATGGGTCCTATGTATATTGAGACACTATACTTATATATATATATATATATATATATATGTATGATCTATAAACGAATAGTTTGTAGGTAACATTTTTAAACAAGTCAGAATTCATTTGTTTGTACACAGTTAAATGGTTTCAAGTATAAACAGCGCTCTTTGACCCGCTTCGGGTTAGAGTGGACGTGAATGTTCCTAAAGTTCCTGGATGGGAGCCTCACTGTCTGATAATTAAGTGTCTAATCCAGCATACAAATTGGGGGATCTTACACCTCTGCAGCGATGCAGTCGGCGTATTCTTCCGTCCCTGCTGACTTGACAATGGAATGGACTGGCAGATTCTAATTAGTATTTCATAATAATCTCAATTATATCGTCAGGAAATTAACATACACACACACACACACACACACACACACATATATATATATATATATATATGTGTGTGTGTGTGTGTGTGTGTGTGTGTGTTTGTGTGAGTGTGTGTGTTAATCTGAAGCAGGAAGACACCAGAACTAGCCTTACATGCCATAAGGCTAGTACATAGGTGAAATGGTCCTCTTTCCTCCATCTCCTTCCTTCCTCTTTCTCTCTCTCCTGTCTGGTTGTATTTTATTTTGTTGTTGGATCTGATGAAGTCCTGTTAAAATTCTTTTGGAGTTTTGATTCATATCAATGCTCTTGATAGGATGGAAATAGATTTACCATCCTAATGTGACCGAATATTGGATTTTTTCTTGAAAAAAAAATATATAAAGAGAGTGTCTGAAATTAGATGAAGCCCTTTAATATGATAATTCATATTCCATCAAGTCATCTTTTATCTGAGTCTTAAAAAGCAATCATATGAGACTCCAGAAAGGTCAAACCAGATGACAAGGGGAGAAATTGATTGACTTTATTCGACAATTCACATGCAAGACCAAGTTCTTGTGAACAACTTCGGAGGGATTTTTTCTGACTCCTTCTGACAGAATCTCTCACCGCATCCACATTGTCAGGACATTTTGCAGTCAACTTCCTGGGATCTTCTGTTTTCTTGCTGAAGTTATTTACTGATCCTGTAGCTTGAAATTTGTTAACCCAACTGTTGTGAGACCGAAACTTACCTGAATCATGGACTCTTCCAGCACTATATTACAAACGTAGTAATATCCTAATACCATAGTAGTGGTAGCAGTAGTACAGCAGTACTAGAAGCACGACTACCAATATTGGACACTATCCTTTGTAACTTTTGTTAATATATCTTTCTTACCTCTAACCCATGTTCCGTGTTTTCTTTCTGTTTGGTTTGGTTTGGTTTGTTAGGTTTGTTAGGTTTTATGGCATATCAACCTTTGTAGGTTATTTAACGCCAAATCCATTTTTATGTAAATAATCAGTTCTATTTAAAACAATTCAGTTTAGCATGAGTACACAGTTTAATTATCAAAAACATTTCTATTTCAAACTATTCAAGCAGTTATAAAAAAACAATTCAGTTTAGTATAAGTACAGTTTCAATGTCAAAAATAGTTCAATTTAAAACAATTCAGTTTAGCATAAGCATGCAGTTTAAATGTAAGTACAGTTTAATTGTAAAAAATATTTCTATTTCGAGCTATTCAGTTTAGTCAAGCAATTCTAAATCAGCTAATTCAGTTTAGTAAAAGTACTGATTTTGTTTATGCACAGTTAAATGTCAAAACAGTTCTAAGTTAAACAATTCAGTTTAGTGTAAGTACAGTTTCAATGTCAAAAAACAGTTCTATTTGAAATAATTCAGTTTAGCACAAGCACGCAGTTCAAAATGTAAGCACGGTTCAACTGTCAAAAACATTTCTATTTCAAGATGTTCAGTTTAGCAAAAGTATGCCGTTAGTTCTATTTAACCCATTGATAGGACCCATATCAGGTAGTACCACTCCGGGCCAGAGTTGACCTGGGAGCGATGGCAATAAAGGGGTACTCCGTATTCCCCAAAGCTACAGCATTGCTGGAACCTCACTATCAGATTGTTTTAGTGTCATATCCAGGACACTCGTTGGGGAGGGTGCAGAGGTGCAGTCAGTGTATTCTACAGCCCCAGCCAACTGGGCAATTTTCCTTCTGTGGTACCGACTTCGGGTCCACATCACCAATCATAAATCTGACTCTCCTGGGATAATTATCACAGATAAACTTTCTGCGAAATTTTGCTAGCTCAGTTTTGAATGATTTAATCTCCAAATAAGTAGTGAAGTAATATATTTTTCCTCTCTTGTCCACGGCATTGTGATCAAGGATTGATAGTTGTTATAGTATACTATTTTCAAATCTGAAACAAAAAAGAACTCAACATAATTATTAGTAGATTCATTAGCAGTAACATGGGTCCCATGTATATTGAGACAACCGGTATATATATACATATATACATGTAAGCATGTTTGATTAATCAGTAAAGACACATTTTGTCCGTATAATTTAATTAAGATCCTTTCGGTTTTCCTGATAAGTGTCTTGGTTTCAGGTTGGAATTGGTAGATGAATTTACCAAAATTGTCCCAAGCGCTTTCAGGCACTGCATAGACCATCATTAGGGGTTGCTTGCATGTGTAAAGAGTGTTTTTTTTAATGAGTTTTGAAATACACACACACACACACACACACACACACACACACACACACACATATATATATATATATATATATATATATATAAAGTGGACAAAGATACAAATGACGGAACAAAACAGATTACTAAATTCTTTTTCTTTAACTTGAGTGAAAAATTTGTTAAAAAAAATTTTACACATTTTTTTCCTGTAAGATTGGTTGGTTGGTTAGTTTGGGTTTTATGGTATATTAACCTTTGTAGGTTATTTAACGCCTAATCAATTTTTATGCAAATAGTTCTATTTCAAATAATTTAGTTTAGCATGAGTACATAGTTTAATTGTCAAAACCTTTCTATTTCAAGCTATTCAGTTTATTCAAACAGTTTTAATTCGGCTAATTCAGTTTAGTATAAGTACAGATTTTGTTTACACACAGTTAAATGTCAAAACAGTTCTATAGAACTGTTTTGACATTAAACAATTCAGTTTAGTTTAAGTAGAGTTTCAATGTCAAAAACAATTCCATTTCAAACAATTCAGTTTAGCATAAGCACGCAGTTTAAAATGTCAGTACAGAGTTTAATTGTCAAAAACACTTCTATTTCAAGCCAAACAGTTCTAATTCAAAGAATTCAGTTTAGCATAAATATGCAGTTAGTTCTATTTAACCCATAGATAGGGCCCTATCAGGTGCTACCATTCCAGGCCAGAGTGGACCTGAGAGCAATGGCAATGAAGGAGTATTCCGCATTCCCCAAAGCTCCAGCATCACTGGAACCTCATCATCAGATTGTTTGGTGTGTTATCCAGGACACTCATTGGTGGGGGGTTTACCCCTTTGCAGAGTTGCAGTCGGTATATTCTACAGCCCCAATTTCTTGAAAGAAAAGATAGTATTAGTCAGTGCCTAAATATTACAAAAGAAAAATTATTTATATAGCAGTTTGCAAATGGATATATTTTATCTAATGGATATATGTTATATGTATAAAAGACCTTCGTGTAAGTGTGTTAGCATGAAAGAGAAAATATTTTCAGACGTTAAACAAGTATGCGGTTGTAGCTGAAATTTTCATTTGTAGGAAACAGACTGAATAATTGTACGAGTATTTTGTACGTGTTAACAAACAAATTCGTTCAATCTAAGTGATGTTGGAATTAATTGCATCCTTGAAGGATAAGAATGTTATATTTTTACTCAAAATAAATATAGCAAAATAATTTTTTGTGTACGCAAGAGATTATATCTGCAAAATCTGCTAAAGATGTATTTATTTTTACGCTATTTATAAGATTGAGGTAGGTAGGCTCGAAATTCCATTAAAAGCGATAATGATTTACAAAAAAATTTAATTGATTAAAAATGTATTTTTAGCAATCTAGGACGAAAAAGATTTCTTAACTTATTCTGGATTTTGATCCTTGAAAGTTTTCACGGTAAGTCAAATATTGTCGTCTCAAAGAAATTTTAAAACGAGCACCAATGCGCTGATAGGTGGATAAATATAAAAATACACATACTAAAAATTTCAGCTTCTCGAGCTAATTTTTTGGCGCAAAAATTGACACTTTTTTCAGGAATGGAAATTAATTGTCTTCCTATATATATATATATATATATATATATATATATATATATATATATTACTCAGTCCTGTAAATCGGGAATAAGGAATAATTCCAATCAGGACAAAAGTATAATATTCAAAAACAGAATATTAAATCTAAATATTCCTGGTAAAGACCTCAATGTAAATAAAGTCCACAGAGCAAATAATTTTCGTGTTGGATCCTGAAGTCCTGTTAATATTTTTAGATTTATAACAATGCTTTTAACAAGATGGAAATGAATTTATTATCCTCATGTGACAGATTGTTGATTTTTAAAAAATAAGTTATTTATATATATATATATATATATATACAATGCTTACTGAGTCAGAAAAAGTATACTTAGGTTTCACCTAACTGGATCATCAGGGCGATTCAGACTATAATAAGATAAGATAGCATTAATTCGTAACTTATCTACCAAGTAGCCAACTTTTCTTACGTCTACAGACATTAAGTATTTCCGACATTTGATTGAGCAATTCATTGGGATTATTGTAGGAAGTTATGGCTAGTTTCTTCTCCATACATAAATTACGATATTAATTTCCCGCTTTACATTTACGGCATTTTTCAAAACTATCTCCCATTTTAATATGGGATCTGTACCTAGGTTCTTAATTTCCCACATATAGTTAAAACATATATATAATCGACAGGGAGATGGTGGAATGAGAGATACGACGTTCGCAAAGCTTTTTTTTTTTAAGAATAAAAGATATGAAAATAACACAAGACTTTCTAAATAGATCTGGGATTTTAAAGAAGATACAATACTTAGTCTGACACAGAGACCACTGGTTGTTTCTTATAATATCTGTTAAAGGAAGACTGATCGTGATGGAGGATAGAATGTTTGGGTGCCATTGCATAAAAAGGTTAGAGAGCCTGTTTTTCCCCAGCCCGATGAATATTCATATAAACTTTTTATATTTAACTGGTTGGTTTTATGGCATGGGAACTCTTGTTGGGTTATTTATTGCCAATATTAGTAATTTTTGCAAGCAATTATACAGTTTCAAGAAACTAATATAATCAACGTTTGTACCATTGTAATATTTGTTTGTTTGGGTTTTATGGCATATAAACCTTTGTAGATTATTTATTTCCAAATCCATAAAAAAAACTAGTTTTATTTCAAACAATTCAGTTTAGCATAAGTATACAGTTTAATTGTCAAAAACATTTCTATTTCAAGCTATTCAGCTTAGCTAAACAGTTCTAGTTCATACTATTCAGTTTAGTATAAGTATAGTTTCAATGTTAAAAACAGTTCCATTTCAAACAATTCAATTTAGAATACAAAAACAGTCCCATTTCAAACAATTAAGTTTAACATAAGTATACAGTTTAAATGTCAAAACAGTTTTACTTGAAACAATTCAATTTAGCGTAAGTACGCAGTTTAGTTCTATTTAACCAATTGATAAGACCCTATTAGGTGCTACCACTCTGGGCCAGAGTGGACCTGGGAATGATGGCAATGAAGGTTGCTCCGTATTCCGCAAAGCTCCAGCATTAGTGGAACCTCACCATCAGATTGTTTAGTGTCATATCCAACACACTCGTTGGATGTGGGGAATCTCACCTCTGTGCAGAGAAGGAGTCGGGGTATTCTGCAGCCCCAGTCGACTAGGCAAACCATAGTAATCGTAGCCTCATGTGTACTAGATGTTTTTCTTTACTAATGTTAGATTATTGTCTGAAACAAATTACGATGGTCGTTGCATTCTGGGAAACATGGGAATAAACCGGAGTGTTGGCAAGAAAAATATCATATGATAAATTTTCCCGATTCAAATCTTAATGGATCGGAGTTGGTAGCGAAATGCCGCCATGACAGTAAATGTTTTCTTTGTAATTTGGCGTTTGATTGAGCCATGTGACATGTATAAAAATGCCAAATTAAAAAGATTATAAAAAAGAGTTTATAACAAATTCACACGTGTTGAACATTTGTCACTAGAAGATCGTCAACCAGAAACTCTGAGACGTTAGTTTTCATTCTGTTCTATTATATTATTTTCTCTTTAGTATATTGTGTTATCTATCTATCTATCTATCTATCAGTTTGTGTGTGTGTGTGTGTGTCTATGTGTGCGTCTGTGTGTGTGCAAAATTTAAAAAATGTAATCAGAGGATGATTCATTTAGAGCGGGATTATTTGCCATCTTCAATCGTTTCAGTTTTTACGTTAGGCCATCCTCAGGGCAACTGATAAGTAATGTTGCATCTTCTGAATTATGCTTAATTTTAATCTTTGATATATATATAGATATATATATATATGATATTATTATTATCATTATTATAGTTTTTCACATCAGCGTTAGCCAATGGTCTTTCACTGGAGTTTGAGTGACAGCAAGTCTCCTCAAGTCTTCGGGACTCTTCTCGATATTCTGGCCGTTCTCAATAATGCTGTAGTTTGGATGGTCTCCACTTGTCCTCCAACTTCAAATTCCTCCAGTCCCTTTAATAATCCTTCAGATACTGTACCGAATGTACCAATCACAATTGGTATAATCGTCACCTTCATGTTCCATTTTTTTTTCAGTTCCCTTGCAAGGCCGAGGTACTTATCATTCTTCTTCTTCTTCTTCTTCTTCTTCTTCTTCTTCTTCTTCTTCTTCTTCTTATTATTATTATTATTATTATTATCAATAGATTCTATAGACATAATAAAGCAGAGTTATCCAAATTGAGAGCTCAATGTAAAGTTTATAACAAATATAGACATATATAAATAAACTTATACAGAGTAACATATTATTGAGAAACAAGAAAATCCATGAGTATATAATTATTGATTTTCTAGTTTCTCAATGATATATGTATGTATATTTGAGAAAAAAGAAAATCGATAAATATATTCCATATATTCATGGAATATACTTATTGATTTTCTTGTTTCTCAACTATATATATATATATATATATATATATATATATATTCAAGAAAGTTTTGATAAAGACGATGCACACTGTTATTTAAAATTTTATTTTTTCTAGTCTCCTTGTTATTTTTCTTGAAAAGGAATTGTCCCATATTTTCTTTAACAGAAGATATGGGTCAATTCCTTTACCATCTTGATCTCGACAGTAGAAAAAAAAATAAGAAGTTGACTTTAAAAGATAAAATTGAAAATAATAAACAGTGTTCCCTCGTCTTTAACTAAACGTGCTTGAATAACAATTAGCTGCCTAAATATAAACACGTCACTATTCCCTAAGGAGTTACACGTGGAAACATAATGAAATTTTGGGGATTATTGCTGAGATTGCAAAAATGTGTTGCGACAACTGCCAATAAAGTTTCACGTATAAAAAGCAAGTACACAATTTGTTGAAGAAGGAAACGTTTCGAAAACTCCATATCGAAATATGCATAAACCAACATTGTTTGATGGTTGCACGGACTGGCGTGTTATTACTGACGTTGACCGGCAACTCACTTTTCCAACGGAAATAACATTAACCCGCCAGCGTCCAAATCTCGTCATTTGGTTATGTAATTCAAAGAAAGTTATCATTGCTGAATTAACGATCCCTTTCGAGGCCAACATCCACTGGGCGCATAAGCGGAAATTGGAAAAGAACGGAGACCTCCGTGAACAGTGTATTAATAATGACTGGTCAACAGACATATTCCCTCTTGAGATTGGATGTCGAAGTTTTATTTCGAACTCAACCTCTACATTTTTTACCAAACTCGGACTTTCACCGGCAGAGAAGAGGGAATATATAAAAAAAGATCCAAAATAAGACGGCATCTGAACGGATATTGCTTTCGTACAAATCAAACACCATTCAATAAAGTCTGGTAGTATGGTGAGATACTCCTGGGGCGCCCTGGAATTGTGGTAATGATGCTTCGGCTCCGAAACCATGCCTGAACCCAGGGTCATCATCTGATGAAGACTTTAATGGAAGCAAAACTGCTTTTTTGAGGCAGTTCTTATATATATATATATATATATATATATATATATATATGTGTGTGTGTGTGTGTGTGTGTGTGTGTTTGTGCATGAAATTTGAATAAAATATGAATGTTTGGAGTAAACACTTATTGGATAAAAAGGAATGAAAAAACGAATAAATAAATATTTATGTGTCATTTCATGATCTGACCATTGTCATTGAAGGTTATATATATATTGGCAGTGGGGGGGATTTCACTTGGCGTAAAGACAGTTAACAACGTAAAATAAACCCGTTTCTTTGGGGTTTAGTATTCGCTGACTGTATCTTTGGCTACGGGATAAGATATCCTCCCCAAATGAAGGTCCTGTGTATGACACTATGCTGCATCTGATGATGAGGCTTCAGTTCTGAAGATCTAGGGAGCGTGGAATCACTCATTCATCGCATTGCCATGACTCCCAAATCAACTCTGACCCGATATGTTAGTACCTGTTAGGGTCTCATCTATATGTCAAGTAGATATGTTGTCAAATTGGTTGTATTTGATAAAAATACTTCAGAATAGAAACAAAAAGCCATTTAAGGATTATTATTATGAAACCGTAAAGATTTGTGTTAAATGATTATTATCAAATAGAAATAAATAATAGAAATTATATAATTATTAGCATTATATAGGAATACTTGAAACCATAGAACAGAGAGCGAAGACCCTCTTAAAAAAACAAGTCCAAAACTGTACACATAAAAGGACAATAAACGCAATTCTCTAACCTCTCGGCCTAAAACAACTCAATGCGGGTTAACGTGCCGTTAAAATCAATCAACTGCCAGTTGAATGAGCAATTACATTATTCTCTGACTTAGAATGTTTTACGTGCATTGCTTTTATAAGAATATAGCCATGTGCAGCCTTTGCTAGTTTATATATATATATATATGTGTGTGTTTGTGTGTGTGTGTATTTGGGAAACTTTTTCATTTAACCATGTTTGATTAGATTATAAAGACACATATAGTGAAGCGGTTTCAAGTATTGTTCAGATTAATAGTTTTATATGCACACAGTTAAATGTTTCCTGCATTCCAATGTAATACCGATAATTCAATTTTTGCACAAAGGTGAATTGCTTTAAGCATTATTATGTAACCTGAATAGTTCTTTCTAGTATTTACCATTTGTTTATACAGAGTTGAAAGGCTTCAAAGGTTGCCGTCTGACTGTTGACACAAAGAGATTTAAGGTTTACAGCTGTATATATTTACGGAAATACATACAGTAACGGTTACCGGTAACTGACTGGACTCGCCTCGTTCATCTAACCAATCACTATTTATAGTATCGGGTAGGGTCCATGCTGTGACTTCACGGGGTATGTCACCATAACACAAACACAAACAATTTAGTTTAACATCAGTCATCTGCTTATTCACAGCTAAAAATGCAAACAGTTCTATTTCAAACATTTCAATTTAGCATGTCATTTGTTTGCACGCAGTTAAATGTTTAACATTTCCATTTGACCCATGGATAGGACTTTAACAGGTACTACACTTCTGGATCAGAGTAGACCATCGAGCAACGGCAATGAGAGGGTACTCCATGTTCCACAAAACTCGAGGACTGTCGTGTCTAGGATGCTCTTCGTGAGTGGGGGATCTTACCCCTCTGCCGAGAAGCAGTCGGTATATTCTACCGCCACTGCAGACTGGGCCATGAGGTTTCAAATCAAACAATAACGGGAAACATTAGTTATAAACAATGCAACTCGCTGCAAATGCAGAGATTCTGTTAGGTAAAAAATAAAAGTAAAATAGAAGATATCCTAGAACAAACTGTGTTATCACCCTGGTTGGCGGCTGATGAGGCTAGGGTATCGCACGTGCTTTCACACGTTGTATGATATATATATATATATATATATATAAAAAACTGGCTCATTGGCCTACTGGGTAGAGTGTTCACAAATGGTCTGGGAGACCGAGGTTCAATCCAAGGTTGAGTCATAAAAAATGATACTTGATACCTCCTTGGTTAACACTCAGCATTATAAGATACATATCAAGGGTAAAGTGGATCAATCAAGGGAAAGGAGTAGCGACCTTCCCTATATCTCGGTGTTGTAGCTATTGAAAAGGAAGCCTTCAGGTCGCCAAAAACTTTATACATATATAGTCACTAAATCACTTTGTGGGTTTGTGTTCAATATCTAGGATAGAGCTATCATATAATAATAATACAATCAACAAAACAATAATCATTAGGCAGCAAAATGATTGTTGTATGTAAAAAACTCCATGAGACCCAGGAGTCGCAGTCTAAATTCCATGAATTATATACATATATATCTAATATATATTTTATCATTCTTATTATAGATAGAGGGTACGGAAGTGAAATTAGGAATATTCTAGTATAAAAATATTCTAGTATAAATTAGGAATATTCTAAAATTAGGAATATTCTGGTATAATAAATATTCTAGTATAAATTAGGAATATTCTAAAATTAGGAATATTCTGGTATGATAAATATTCCAGTATAAATTAGGTATATTCTAAAATTAGTAATATTCTGGTATAATAACTATTCTAGTATAAATTAGGAATATTCTAAAATTAGGAATATGCTGGTATAATGAATATTCTAGTATAAATTAGGAATATACTAAAATTAGGAATATTCTGGTATAATAAATATTCTAGTATAAATTAGGAATATTCTAAAATTAGGAATATACTGGTACAATAAATATTCTTGTATAAATAAGGAATATTCTAAAATTAGGAATATTCTGGTATAATGAATATTCTAGTATAAATTAGGAATATTCTAAAATTAGGAATATTCTGGTATAATAAATATTCTAGTATAAATTAGAAATATTCTAAAATTAGGAATATTCTGGTACAATAAATATTCTAGTATAAATTAGGAATATTCTAAAATTAGGAATATTCTGGTATAATAACTATTCTAGTATAAATTAGGAATATTCTAAAATTAGGAATATTCTGGTATAATAACTATTCTAGTATAAATTAGGAATATTCTAAAATTAGGAATATTCAGGTATAATAAATATTCTAGTATAAATTAGGAATATTCTAAAATTAGGAATATTCTGGTATAATAAATATTCTAGCATAAATTAGGTATATTCTATAATTAGGAATATTCTGGTATAATAAATATTCTAGTATAAATTAGGAATATTCTAAAATTAGGAATATTCTGGTATAATAACTATTCTAGTATAAATTAGGAATATTCTAAAATTAGGAATATTCAGGTATAATAAATATTCTAGTATAAATTAGGAATATTCTAAAATTAGGAATATTCTGGTATAATAAATATTCTAGCATAAATTAGGTATATTCTATAATTAGGAATATTCTGGTATAATAAATATTCTAGTATTAATTAGGTATATTCTAAAATTAGGAATATTCTGGTATAATAAATATTCTAGTATAAATTATGAATATTTTAAAATAAAGGAATATTCTGGTATAATAAATATTCTAGTATAAATTAGGTATATTCTAAAATTAGGAATATTCTTGTATAATAAATATTCTAGTATAAATTAGGAATATTCTAAAATTAGGAATATTCTGGTATAATAAATATTCTAGTATAAATTAGGAATATTCTAGAATTAGGAATATTCAGGTATGATAAATATTCTATTATAAATAAGGAATATTCTAAAATTAGGAATATTCTGGTATAATAAATATTCTTGTATAAATTAGGAATATTCTAGAATTAGAAATATTCAGGTATAATAAATATTGTAGTATAAATTAGGAATATTCCAAAATTAGGAATATTCTGGTATAATAAATATTCTAGTATAAATTAGGAATATTCTAAAATTAGGAATATTCTGGTATAATAAATATTCTAGTATAAATTAGGAATATTCTAAAATTATGAATATTCTGGTATAATAAATAATCTAGTATAAATTAGGAATATTCTAGAATTAGGAATATTCAGGTATAATAAATATTCTAGTATAAATAAGGAATATTCTAAAATTAAGAATATTCAGGTATAATAAATATTCTAGTATAAAATAGGAATATTCTAAAATTAGGAATATTCAGGTATAATAAATATTCTTGTATAAATTAGAATATTCTAGAATTAGAAATATTCAGGTATAATAAATATTGTAGTATAAATTAGGAATATTCCAAAATTAGGAATATTTTGGTACAATAAATATTCTGGTATAAATTAGGAATATTCTAAAATTAGGAATATTCTGGTATAATAAATATTCTAGTATAAATTAGGAATATTCTAAAATTAGGAATATTCTGGTATAATAAATATTCTAGTATAAATTAGGTATATTCTAAAATTAGGAATATTCTGGTATAATAAATATTCTAGTATAAATTAGGAAGATTCTAAAATTAGGAATATTCTGGTATAATAAATATTCTAGTATAAATTAGGAAGATTCTAAAATTAGGAATATTCTGGGACAATGAATATTCTAGTATAAATTAGGAATATTCTAAAATTAGGAATATTCTGGTATAATAAATATTCTAGTATAAATTAGGAATATTCTAAAATTAGGAATATTTAGGTATAATAAATATTCTAGTATAAATTAGGAATATTCAAAAATTAGGAATATTCTGGTATAATAAATATTCTAGTATAAATTAGGAATATTCTAAAATTTAGAATATTCTGGTATAATAACTATTCTAGTATAAATTAGGAATATTCTAAAATTAAGAATATTCTGGTATAATAAATATTCTGGTATAAATTAGGAATATTCTAAAATTAGGAATATTCTGGTATAATAAATATTCTTGTATAAATTAGGAATATTCTAAAATTAGGAATATTCTGGTATAATAAATATTCTAGTATAAATTAGAAATATTCTAAAATTAGGAATATTCTGGTATAATAAATATTCTAGTATAAATTAGGAATATTCTAAAATAAAGCAATATTCTGGAATAATAAATATTCTAGTATAAATTAGGTATATTCTAAAATTAGGAATATTCTGGTATAATAAATATTCTAGTATAAATTAGGAATATTCTAGAATTAGAAATATTCAGGTATAATAAATATTGTAGTATAAATTAGGAATATTCCAAAATTAGGAATATTTTGGTAGAATAAATATTTTGGTATAAATTAGGAATATTCTAAAATTAAGAATATTCTGGTATAATAAATATTCTAGTATAAATTAGGAATATGCTAAAATTAGGAATATTCTGGTATAATAAATATTCTAGTATAAATTAGGTATATTCTAAAATTAGGAATATGCTGGTATAATAAATATTCTAGTATAAATTAGGAATATTCTAGAATTAGGAATATTCAGGTATAATAAATATTCTAGTATAAATAAGGAATATTCTAAAATTAGGAATATTCAGGTATAATAAATATTCTAGTATAAATTAGGAATATTCTAAAATTAGGAATATTCAGGTATAATAAATATTCTTGTATAAATTAGGAATATTCTAGAATTAGAAATATTCAGGTATAATAAATATTGTAGTATAAATTAGGAATATTCCAAAATTAGGAATATTGTGGTACAATAAATATTCTGGTATAAATTAGGAATATTCTAAAATTAGGAATATTCTGGTATAATAAATATTCTAGTATAAATTAGGAATATTCTAAAATTAGGAATATTCTGGTATAATAAATATTCTTGTATAAATTAGGAATATTCTAGAATTAGAAATATTCAGGTATAATAAATATTGTAGTATAAATTAGGAATATTCCAAAATTAGGAATATTTTGGTAGAATAAATATTTTGGTATAAATTAGGAATATTCTAAAATTAAGAATATTCTGGTATAATAAATATTCTAGTATAAATTAGGAATATGCTAAAATTAGGAATATTCTGGTATAATAAATATTCTAGTATAAATTAGGTATATTCTAAAATTAGGAATATGCTGGTATAATAAATATTCTAGTATAAATTAGGAATATTCTAGAATTAGGAATATTCAGGTATAATAAATATTCTAGTATAAATAAGGAATATTCTAAAATTAGGAATATTCAGGTATAATAAATATTCTAGTATAAATTAGGAATATTCTAAAATTAGGAATATTCAGGTATAATAAATATTCTTGTATAAATTAGGAATATTCTAGAATTAGAAATATTCAGGTATAATAAATATTGTAGTATAAATTAGGAATATTCCAAAATTAGGAATATTTTGGTACAATAAATATTCTGGTATAAATTAGGAATATTCTAAAATTAGGAATATTCTGGTATAATAAATATTCTAGTATAAATTAGGAATATTCTAGAATTAGGAATATTCAGGTATAATAAATATTCTAGTATAAATAAGGAATATTCTAAAATTAGGAATATTCTGGATTAATTAATATTCTAGTATAAATTATGAATATTCTAAAATTAGGAATATTCTGGTATAATAAATATTCTTGTATAAATTAGGAATATTCTAGAATTAGAAATATTCAGGTATAATAAATACTGTAGTATGAATTAGGAATATTCCAAAATTAGGAATATTTTGGTGCAATAAATATTCTCGTATAAATTAGGAATATTCTAAAATTAGGAATATTCTGGTATAATAAATATTCTAGTATAAATTAGGAATATTCTAAAATTAGGAATATTTAGGTATAATAAATATTCTAGTATAAATTAGGAATATTCTAAAATTAGGAATATTCTGGGACAATGAATATTCTAGTATAAATTAGGAATATTCTGGTATAATGAATATTCTAGTATAAATTAGGAATATTCTAAAATTAGGAATATTCTGGTATAATAAATATTCTGGTATAAATTAGGAATATTCTAAAATTAGGAATATTCTGGTATAATAAATATTCTGGTATAAATTAGGAATATTCTAAAATTAGGAATATTCTGGTATAATAAATATTCAAGTATAAATTAGGTATATTCTAAAATTAGTAATATTCTGGAATAATAAATATTCTAGTATAAATTAGGAATATTCTAAAATTAGGAATATTCTGGTATAATCAATATTCTAGTATAAACTAGGAATATTCTAAAATTAGTAATATTCTGGTATAATAAATATTCTAGTATAAATTAGGTATATTCTAAAATTAGGAATATTCTTGTATAATAAATATTCTGGTATAGATTAGGAATATTCTAAAATTAGGAATATTCTGGTATAATAAATATTCTAGTATGAATTAGGTATATTCTAAAATTAGGAATATTCTGGTATAATAAATATTCTAGTATAAATTAGGAATATTCTAAAATTAGGAATATTCTGGTATAATAAATATTCTAGTATAAATTAGGTATATTCTAAAATTAGGAATATTCTGGTATAATAAATATTCTAGTATAAATTAGGAATATTCTAAAATTAGGGATATTCAGGTATAATAAATATTCTAGTATAAATTAGGAATATTCTAAAATTAGGAATATTCTGGTATAATAAATATTCTAGTATAAATTAGGAATATTCTAAAATTAGGAATATTCTGGTATAATAAATATTCTAGTATAAATTAGTTATATTCTAAAATTAGGAATATTCTGCTATAATAAATATTCTGGTATAAATTAGTAATATTCTAAAATTAGGAATATTCTGGTATAATAAATATTCTGGTATAAATTAGGAATATTCTAAAATTAGGAATATTCTGGTATAATAAATATTCTGGTATAAATTAGGAATATTCTAAAATTAGGAATATTCTGGTATAATAAATATTCAAGTATAAATTAGGTATATTCTAAAATTAGTAATATTCTGGAATAATAAATATTCTAGTATAAATTAGGAATATTCTAAAATTAGGAATATTCTGGTATAATCAATATTCTAGTATAAACTAGGAATATTCTAAAATTAGTAATATTCTGGTATAATAAATATTCTAGTATAAATTAGGTATATTCTAAAATTAGGAATATTCTTGTATAATAAATATTCTGGTATAAATTAGGAATATTCTAAAATTAGGAATATTCTGGTATAATAAATATTCTAGTATGAATTAGGTATATTCTAAAATTAGGAATATTCTGGTATAATAAATATTCTAGTATAAATTAGGAATATTCTAAAATTAGGAATATTCTGGTATAATAAATATTCTAGTATAAATTAGGAATATTCTAAAATTAGGAATATTCTTGTATAATAAATATTCTAGTATAAATTAGGAATATTCTAAAATTAGGAGTATATTGGTAAAATAAATATTCTTGTATAAATAAGGAATATTCTAAAATTAGGAATATTCTGTTATAATGAATATTCTAGTATAAATTAGGAATATTCTAAAATTAGGAATATTCTGGTATAATAAATATTCTAGTATAAATTAGAAATATTCTAAAATTAGGAATATTCTGGTACAATAAATATTCTAGTATAAATTAGGAATATTCTAAAATTAGGAATATTCTGGTATAATAACTATTCTAGTATAAATTAGGAATATTCTAAAATTAGGAATATTCTGGTATAATAACTATTCTAGTATAAATTAGGAATATTCTAAAATTAGGAATATTCAGGTATAATAAATATTCTAGTATAAATTAGGAATATTCTAAAATTAGGAATATTCTGGTATAATAAATATTCTAGCATAAATTAGGTATATTCTATAATTAGGAATATTCTGGTATAATAAATATTCTAGTATAAATTAGGAATATTCTAAAATTAGGAATATTCTGGTATAATAACTATTCTAGTATAAATTAGGAATATTCTAAAATTAGGAATATTCAGGTATAATAAATATTCTAGTATAAATTAGGAATATTCTAAAATTAGGAATATTCTGGTATAATAAATATTCTAGCATAAATTAGGTATATTCTATAATTAGGAATATTCTGGTATAATAAATATTCTAGTATTAATTAGGTATATTCTAAAATTAGGAATATTCTGGTATAATAAATATTCTAGTATAAATTAGGAATATTTTAAAATAAAGGAATATTCTGGTATAATAAATATTCTAGTATAAATTAGGTATATTCTAAAATTAGGAATATTCTTGTATAATAAATATTCTAGTATAAATTAGGAATATTCTAAAATTAGGAATATTCTGGTATAATAACTATTCTAGTATAAATTAGGAATATTCTAGAATTAGGAATATTCAGGTATGATAAATATTCTATTATAAATAAGGAATATTCTAAAATTAGGAATATTCTGGTATAATAAATATTCTTGTATAAATTAGGAATATTCTAGAATTAGAAATATTCAGGTATAATAAATATTGTAGTATAAATTAGGAATATTCCAAAATTAGGAATATTCTGGTATAATAAATATTCTAGTATAAATTAGGAATATTCTAAAATTAGGAATATTCAGGTATAATAAATATTCTAGTATAAATTAGGAATATTCTAGAATTAGGAATATTCTGGATTAATTAATATTCTAGTATAAATTAGGAATATTCTAAAATTAGGAATATTCTGGTATAATAAATATTCTTGTATAAATTAGGAATATTCTAGAATTAGAAATATTCAGGTATAATAAATACTGTAGTATGAATTAGGAATATTCCAAAATTAGGAATATTTTGGTGCAATAAATATTCTCGTATAAATTAGGAATATTCTAAAATTAGGAATATTCTGGTATAATAAATATTCTAGTATAAATTAGGAATATTCTAAAATTAGGAATATTTAGGTATAATAAATATTCTAGTATAAATTAGGAATATTCTAAAATTAGGAATATTCTGGGACAATGAATATTCTAGTATAAATTAGGAATATTCTAAGATTAGGAATATTCTGGTATAATAAATATTCTAGTATAAATTAGGAATATTCTAAAATTAGGAATATTTAGGTATAATAAATATTCTAGTATAAATTAGGAATATTCTAAAATTAGGAATATTCTGGTATAATAAATATTCTAGTATAAATTAGGAATATTCTAAAATTTAGAATATTCTGGTATAATAACTATTCTAGTATAAATTAGGAATATTCTAAAATTAAGAATATTCTGGTATAATAAATATTCTGGTATAAATTAGGAATATTCTAAAATTAGGAATATTCTGGTATAATAAATATTCTTGTATAAATTAGGAATATTCTAAAATTAGGAATATTCTGGTATAATAAATATTCAAGTATAAATTCGGTATATTCTAAAATTACTAATATTCTGGTATAATAAATATTCTAGTATAAATTAGGAATATTCTAAAATTAGGAATATTCTGGTATAATAAATATTCTGGTATAAATTAGGAATATTCTAAAATTAGGAATATTCTGGTATAAAAAATATTCTAGTATAAATTAGGAATATTCTAAAATTAGGAATATTCTGGTAAAATAAATATTCTAGTATAAATTAGGAATATTCTAAAATTAGGAATATTCTGGTATAATAAATATTCTGGTATAAATTAGTAATATTCTAAAATTAGGAATATTCTGGTATAATAAATATTCTGGTATAAATTAGGAATATTCTAAAATTAGGAATATTCTGGTATAATAAATATTCTTGTATAAATTAGAAATATTCTAAAATTAGAAATATTCAGGTATAATAAATATTGTAATATAAATTAGGAATATTCTAAAATTAGGAATATTCTGGTACAATAAATATTCTGGTATAAATTAGGAATATTCTGGTATAATGAATATTCTAGTATAAATTAGGAATATTCTAAAATTAGGAATATTCTGGTATAATAAATATTCTGGTATAAATTAGGAATATTCTAAAATTAGGAATATTCTGGTATAATAAATATTCTGGTATAAATTAGGAATATTCTAAAATTAGGAATATTCTGGTATAATAAATATTCAAGTATAAATTAGGTATATTCTAAAATTAGTAATATTCTGGAATAATAAATATTCTAGTATAAATTAGGAATATTCTAAAATTAGGAATATTCTGGTATAATCAATATTCTAGTATAAACTAGGAATATTCTAAAATTAGTAATATTCTGGTATAATAAATATTCTAGTATAAATTAGGTATATTCTAAAATTAGGAATATTCTTGTATAATAAATATTCTGGTATAGATTAGGAATATTCTAAAATTAGGAATATTCTGGTATAATAAATATTCTAGTATGAATTAGGTATATTCTAAAATTAGGAATATTCTGGTATAATAAATATTCTAGTATAAATTAGGAATATTCTAAAATTAGGAATATTCTGGTATAATAAATATTCTAGTATAAATTAGGTATATTCTAAAATTAGGAATATTCTGGTATAATAAATATTCTAGTATAAATTAGGAATATTCTAAAATTAGGGATATTCAGGTATAATAAATATTCTAGTATAAATTAGGAATATTCTAAAATTAGGAATATTCTGGTATAATAAATATTCTAGTATAAATTAGGAATATTCTAAAATTAGGAATATTCTGGTATAATAAATATTCTAGTATAAATTAGGAATATTCTAAAATTAGGAATATTCTGGTATAATAAATATTCTAGTATAAATTAGGAATATTCTAAAATTAGGGATATTCAGGTATAATAAATATTCTAGTATAAATTAGGAATATTCTAAAATTAGGAATATTCTGGTATAATAAATATTCTAGTATAAATTAGGAATATTCTAAAATTAGGAATATTCTGGTATAATAAATATTCTAGTATAAATTAGGAATATTCTAAAATTAGGAATATTCTGGTATAATAAATATTCTAGTATAAATTAGGAATATTCTAAAATTAGGGATATTCAGGTATAATAAATATTCTAGTATAAATTAGGAATATTCTAAAATTAGGAATATTCTGGTATAATAAATATTCTAGTATAAATTAGGAATATTCTAAAATTAGGAATATTCTGGTATAATAAATATTCTAGTATAAATTAGGAATATTCTAAAATTAGGGATATTCAGGTATAATAAATATTCTTGTATAAATTAGGAATATTCTAAAATTAGGGATATTCAGGTATAATAAATATTCTGGTATAAATTAGTAATATTCTAAAATTAGGAATATTCTGGTATAATAGATATTCTGGTATAAATTAGGAATATTCTAAAATTAGGAATATTCTGGTATAATAAATATTCTTGTATAAATTAGGAATATTCTATAATTAGAAATATTCAGGTATAATAAATATTCTTGTATAAATTAGGAATATTCTAAAATTAGGGATATTCAGGAATAATAAATATTCTTGTATAAATTAGGAATATTCTAAAATTAGGGATATTCAGGTATAATAAATATTCTGGTATAAATTAGTAATATTCTAAAATTAGGAATATTCTGGTATAATAAATATTCTGGTATAAATTAGGAATATTCTAAAATTAGGAATATTCTGGTATAATAAATATTCTTGTATAAATTAGGAATATTCTATAATTAGAAATATTCAGGTATAATAAATATTGTAGTATAAATTAGGAATATTCTAAAATTAGGAATATTCTGGTATAATAAATATTCTGGTATAAATTAGGAATATTCTAAAATTAGGAATATTCTGGTATAATAAATATTCAAGTATAAATTAGGTATATTCTAAAATTAGTAATATTCTGGAATAATAAATATTCTAGTATAAATTAGGGATATTCTAAAATTAGGAATATTCTGGTATAATAAATATTCTAGTATAAATTAGGTATATTCTAAAATTAGGAATATTCTGGTATAATAAATATTCTAGTATAAATTAGGAATATTCTAAAATTAGGAATATTCTGGTATAATAAATATTCTAGTATGAATTAGGTATATTCTAAAATTAGGAATATTCTGGTATAATAAATATTCTAGTATAAATTAGGAATATTCTAAAATTAGGAATATTCTGGTACAATAAATATTCTAGTATAAATTAGGAATATTCTAAAATTAGGGATATTCAGGTATAATAAATATTCTAGTATAAATTAGGAATATTCTAAAATTAGGAATATTCTGGTATAATAAATATTCTAGTATAAATTAGGTATATTCTAAAATTAGGAATATTCTGGTATAATAAATATTCTTGTATAAATTAGGAATATTCTAAAATTAGGGATATTCTGGTACAATAAATATTCTAGTATAAATTAGGAATATTCTAAAATTAGGGATATTCAGGTATAATAAATATTCTAGTATAAATTAGGAATATTCTAAAATTAGGAATATTCTGGTATAATAAATATTCTAGTATAAATTAGGAATATTCTAAAATTAGGAATATTCTGGTATAATAAATATTCTAGTATAAATTAGGAATATTCTAAAATTAGGGATATTCAGGTATAATAAATATTCTTGTATAAATTAGGAATATTCTAAAATTAGGGATATTCAGGTATAATAAATATTCTGGTATAAATTAGTAATATTCTAAAATTAGGAATATTCTGGTATAATAGATATTCTGGTATAAATTAGGAATATTCTAAAATTAGGAATATTCTGGTATAATAAATATTCTTGTATAAATTAGGAATATTCTATAATTAGAAATATTCAGGTATAATAAATATTCTTGTATAAATTAGGAATATTCTAAAATTAAGGATATTCAGGTATAATAAATATTCTTGTATAAATTAGGAATATTCTAAAATTAGGGATATTCAGGTATAATAAATATTCTGGTATAAATTAGTAATATTCTAAAATTAGGAATATTCTGGTATAATAAATATTCTGGTATAAATTAGGAATATTCTAAAATTAGGAATATTCTGGTATAATAAATATTCTTGTATAAATTAGGAATATTCTATAATTAGAAATATTCAGGTATAATAAATATTGTAGTATAAATTAGGAATATTCTAAAATTAGGAATATTCTGGTATAATAAATATTCTGGTATAAATTAGGAATATTCTAAAATTAGGAATATTCTGGTATAATAAATATTCTAGTATAAATTAGGTATATTCTAAAATTACTAATATTCTGGAATAATAAATATTCTAGTATAAATTAGGAATATTCTAAAATTAGGAATATTCTGGTATAATAAATATTCTAGTATAAATTAGGTATATTCTAAAATTAGGAATATTCTGGTATAATAAATATTCTAGTATAAATTAGGAATATTCTAAAATTAGGAATATTCTGGTATAATAAATATTCTAGTATGAATTAGGTATATTCTAAAATTAGGAATATTCTGGTATAATAAATATTCTAGTATAAATTAGGAATATTCTAAAATTAGGAATATTCTGGTACAATAAATATTCTAGTATAAATTAGGAATATTCTAAAATTAGGAATATTCTGGTATAATAAATATTCTAGTATAAATTAGGTATATTCTAAAATTAGGAATATTCTGGTATAATAAATATTCTTGTATAAATTAGGAATATTCTAAAATTAGGGATATTCTGGTACAATAAATATTCTAGTATAAATTAGGAATATTCTAAAATTAGGGATATTCAGGTATAATAAATATTCTAGGATAAATTAGGAATATTCTAAAATTAGGAATATTCTGGTATAATAAATATTCTAGTATAAATTAGGAATATTCTAAAATTAGGAATATTCTGGTATAATAAATATTCTAGTATAAATTAGGTATATTCTAAAATTAGGAATATTCTGCTATAATAAATATTCTGGTATAAATTAGTAATATTCTAAAATTAGGAATATTCTGGTATAATAAATATTCTGGTATAAATTAGGAATATTCTATAATTAGGAATATTCTGGTATAATAAATATTCTTGTATAAATTAGGAATATTCTATAATTAGAAATATTCAGGTATAATAAATATTGTAGTATAAATTAGGAATATTCTAAAATTAGGAATATTCTGGTATAATAAATATTCTGGTATAAATTAGGAATATTCTAAAATTAGGGATATTCAGGTATAATAAATATTCTGGTATAAATTAGGAATATTCTAAAATTAGGAATATTCTGGTATAATAAATATTCAAGTATAAATTAGGTATATTCTAAAATTAGTAATATTCTGGAATAATAAATATTCTAGTATAAATTAGGAATATTCTAAAATTAGGAATATTCTGGTATAATCAATATTCTAGTATAAACTAGGAATATTCTAAAATTAGTAATATTCTGGTATAATAAATATTCTAGTATAAATTAGGTATATTCTAAAATTAGGAATATTCTTGTATAATAAATATTCTGGTATAAATTAGGAATATTCTAAAATTAGGAATATTCTGGTATAATAAATATTCTAGTATGAATTAGGTATATTCTAAAATTAGGAATATTCTGGTATAATAAATATTCTAGTATAAATTAGGAATATTCTAAAATTAGGAATATTCTGGTATAATAAATATTCTAGTATAAATTAGGAATATTCTAAAATTAGGAATATTCTGGTATAATAAATATTCTAGTATAAATTAGGTATATTCTAAAATTAGGAATATTCTGGTATAAAAAATATTCTAGTATAAATTAGGTATATTCTAAAATTAGGAATATTCTGCTATAATAAATATTCTGGTATAAATTAGTAATATTCTAAAATTAGGAATATTCTGGTATAATAAATATTCTGGTATAAATAAGGAATATTCTAAAATTAGGAATATTCTGGTATAATAAATATTCTTGTATAAATTAGGAATATTCTAGAATTAGAAATATTCAGGTATAATAAATATTGTAGTATAAATTAGGAATATTCTAAAATTAGGAATATTCTGGTATAATAAATATTCTAGTATAAATTAGGAATATTCTAAAATTAGGAATATTCTGGTATAATCAATATTCTAGTATAAACTAGGAATATTCTAAAATTAGTAATATTCTGGTATAATAAATATTCTAGTATAAATTAGGTATATTCTAAAATTAGGAATATTCTTGTATAATAAATATTCTAGTATAAATTAGGAATATTCTAAAATTAGGAATATTCTGGTATAATAAATATTCTAGTATGAATTAGGTATATTCTAAAATTAGGAATATTCTGGTATAATAAATATTCTAGTATAAATTAGGAGTATTCTAAAATTAGGAATATTCTGGTATAATAAATATTCTAGTATAAATTATGAATATTCTAAAATTAGGAATATTCTGGTATAATAAATATTCTAGTATAAATTAGGTATATTCTAAAATTAGGAATATTCTGGTATAATAAATATTCTAGTATAAATTAGGAATATTCTAAAATTAGGAATATTCTGGTATAATAAATATTCTAGTATAAATTAGGAATATTCTAAAATTAGGAATATTCTGGTATAATAAATATTCTGGTATAAATTAGAAATATTCTAAAATTAGGAATATTCTGGTATAATAAATATTCAAGTATAAATTAGGTATATTCTAAAATTAGTAATATTCTGGAATAATAAATATTCTAGTATAAATTAGGGATATTCTAAAATTAGGAATATTCTGGTATAATAAATATTCTAGTATAAATTAGGTATATTCTAAAATTAGGAATATTCTGGTATAATAAATATTCTAGTATAAATTAGGAATATTCTAAAATTAGGAATATTCTGGTATAATAAATATTCTAGTATGAATTAGGTATATTCTAAAATTAGGAATATTCTGGTATAATAAATATTCTAGTATAAATTAGGAATATTCTAAAATTAGGAATATTCTGGTACAATAAATATTCTAGTATAAATTAGGAATATTCTAAAATTAGGGATATTCAGGTATAATAAATATTCTAGTATAAATTAGGAATATTCTAAAATTAGGAATATTCTGGTATAATAAATATTCTAGTATAAATTAGGTATATTCTAAAATTAGGAATATTCTGGTATAATAAATATTCTTGTATAAATTAGGAATATTCTAAAATTAGGGATATTCTGGTACAATAAATATTCTTGTATAAATTAGGAATATTCTAAAATTAGGGATGTTCAGGTATAATAAATATTCTAGTATAAATTAGGAATATTCTAAAATTAGGAATATTCTGGTATAATAAATATTCTAGTATAAATTAGGAATATTCTAAAATTAGGAATATTCTGGTATAATAAATATTCTAGTATAAATTAGGAATATTCTAAAATTAGGGATATTCAGGTATAATAAATATTCTTGTATAAATTAGGAATATTCTAAAATTAGGGATATTCAGGTATAATAAATATTCTGGTATAAATTAGTAATATTCTAAAATTAGGAATATTCTGGTATAATAGATATTCTGGTATAAATTAGGAATATTCTAAAATTAGGAATATTCTGGTATAATAAATATTCTTGTATAAATTAGGAATATTCTATAATTAGAAATATTCAGGTATAATAAATATTCTTGTATAAATTAGGAATATTCTAAAATTAAGGATATTCAGGTATAATAAATATTCTTGTATAAATTAGGAATATTCTAAAATTAGGGATATTCAGGTATAATAAATATTCTGGTATAAATTAGTAATATTCTAAAATTAGGAATATTCTGGTATAATAAATATTCTGGTATAAATTAGGAATATTCTAAAATTAGGAATATTCTGGTATAATAAATATTCTTGTATAAATTAGGAATATTCTATAATTAGAAATATTCAGGTATAATAAATATTGTAGTATAAATTAGGAATATTCTAAAATTATGAATATTCTGGTATAATAAATATTCTGGTATAAATTAGGAATATTCTAAAATTAGGAATATTCTGGTATAATAAATATTCAAGAATAAATTAGGTATATTCTAAAATTAGTAATATTCTGGAATAATAAATATTCTAGTATAAATTAGGAATATTCTAAAATTAGGAATATTCTGGTATAATAAATATTCTAGTATAAATTAGGTATATTCTAAAATTAGGAATATTCTGGTATAATAAATATTCTAGTATAAATTAGGAATATTCTAAAATTAGGAATATTCTGGTATAATAAATATTCTAGTATGAATTAGGTATATTCTAAAATTAGGAATATTCTGGTATAATAAATATTCTAGTATAAATTAGGAATATTCTAAAATTAGGAATATTCTGGTACAAAAATATTCTAGTATAAATTAGGAATATTCTAAAATTAGGAATATTCTGGTATAATAAATATTTTAGTATAAATTAGGTATATTCTAAAATTAGGAATATTCTGGTATAATAAATATTCTTGTATAAATTAGGAATATTCTAAAATTAGGGATATTCTGGTACAATAAATATTCTAGTATAAATTAGGAATATTCTAAAATTAGGGATATTCAGGTATAATAAATATTCTAGGATAAATTAGGAATATTCTAAAATTAGGAATATTCTGGTATAATAAATATTCTAGTATAAATTAGGAATATTCTAAAATTAGGAATATTCTGGTATAATAAATATTCTAGTATAAATTAGGTATATTCTAAAATTAGGAATATTCTGCTATAATAAATATTCTGGTATAAATTAGTAATATTCTAAAATTAGGAATATTCTGGTATAATAAATATTCTGGTATAAATTAGGAATATTCTATAATTAGGAATATTCTGGTATAATAAATATTCTTGTATAAATTAGGAATATTCTATAATTAGAAATATTCAGGTATAATAAATATTGTAGTATAAATTAGGAATATTCTAAAATTAGGAATATTCTGGTATAATAAATATTCTGGTATAAATTAGGAATATTCTAAAATTAGGGATATTCAGGTATAATAAATATTCTGGTATAAATTAGGAATATTCTAAAATTAGGAATATTCTGGTATAATAAATATTCTAGTATAAATTAGGTATATTCTAAAATTAGGAATATTCTTGTATAATAAATATTCTAGTATAAATTAGGAATATTCTAAAATTAGGAATATTCTGGTATAATAAATATTCTAGTATGAATTAGGTATATTCTAAAATTAGGAATATTCTGGTATAATAAATATTCTAGTATAAATTAGGAGTATTCTAAAATTAGGAATATTCTGGTATAATAAATATTCTAGTATAAATTATGAATATTCTAAAATTAGGAATATTCTGGTATAATAAATATTCTAGTATAAATTAGGTATATTCTAAAATTAGGAATATTCTGGTATAATAAATATTCTAGTATAAATTAGGAATATTCTAAAATTAGGAATATTCTGGTATAATAAATATTCTAGTATAAATTAGGAATATTCTAAAATTAGGAATATTCTGGTATAATAAATATTCTGGTATAAATTAGAAATATTCTAAAATTAGGAATATTCTGGTATAATAAATATTCTAGTATAAATTAGGAATATTCTAAAATTAGGAATATTCTGGTATAATAAATATTCTAGTATAAATTAGGAATATTCTAAAATTAGGAATATTCTGGTATAATAAATATTCTAGTATAAATTAGGAATATTCTAAAATTAGGAATATTCTGGTATAATAAATATTCTAGTATAAATTAGGAATATTCTAAAATTAGGAATATTCTGGTATAATAAATATTCTAGTATAAATTAGGAATATTCTAAAATTAGGAATATTCTGGTATAATAAATATTCTAGTATAAATTAGGAATATTCTAAAATTAGGAATATTCAGGTATAATAAATATTCTTGTATAAATTAGAAATATTCTAAAATTAGGAATATTCTGGTATAATAAATATTCTAGTATAAATTAGGAATATTCTAAAATTAGGAATATTCTGGTATAATAAATATTCTAGTATAAATTAGGTATATTCTAAAATTAGGAATATTCTGGTATAATAAATATTCTAGTATAAATTAGAAATATTCTAAAATTAGGAATATTCTGGTATAATAAATATTCTAGTATAAATTAGGAATATTCTAAAATTAGGAATATTCTGGTATAATAAATATTCTAGTATAAATTAGGAATATTCTTAAATTAGGAATATTCTGGTATAATAAATATTCTAGTATAAATTAGGAATATTCTTAAATTAGGAATATTCTGGTATAATAAATATTCTTGTATAAATTAGGAATATTCTAAAATTAGGAATATTCTGGTATAATAAATATTCTAGTATAAATTAGGAATATTCTAAAATTAGGAATATTCTGGTATAATAAATATTCTAGTATAAATTAGGAATATTCTAAAATTAGGAATATTCTGGTATAATAAATATTCTAGTATAAATTAGGAATATTCTAAAATTAGGAATATTCTGGTATAATAAATATTCTAGTATAAATTAGGAATATTCTTAAATTAGGAATATTCTGGTATAATAAATATTCTAGTATAAATTAGGAATATTCTAAAATTAGGAATATTCTGGTATAATAAATATTTTAGTATAAATTAGGAATATTCTAAAATTAGGAATATTCTGGTATAATAAATATTCTAGTATAAATTAGGAATATTCTAAAATTAGGAATATTCTGGTATAATAAATATTGTAGTATAAATAAATGACTCTGTTATAAAGTAAGATTAATCTTAATTTAAAATGATGAACAACAAAATAAGAAGTTAGACATAAAATATTAATTCCAGTCAATATGTCTCTCATTTTTTTTCAATTTGTGCATGAACATGCCTTCAAAATGATTTGCATGCCTTCAAAATAAATCCTTCAGACATTTTATTCCATTTCAATTCAATAGCAGTTTTAAGTAAACCAATATTTACATGGGAAGTTTTTTTCTTATTTGCTAAAACGCTTCTTCGAGCGGAATCAAGAGTGTTAAGGTCTGATTGCATTTCACATAGCACTAATACCCTTGAGAAAGGTATGAATCCAATTATTCTCCCTCCAAGTATAAGTAAATAGTAGGGCAGACTGTGTTCTTCAGCATTGGTGAGGCAACTAGTCTAGGAGAAGGAAAACTCTGAATTGAAACCTGTTAAACTCCGCTTAAAAATTGACCTTGTGTCATATCCTGCCCAAACTTAGCGGTTAGGTAAATAACCTTATGGTCTGGATTTGATGGAGGTCATACATAAACTCATATATATTCCAGATTTTTTTGGCTTGGTTTCGGCGTTAAAGAAATCATAGATTCTTTGTCGTTTCTTTTCTTAATTACCCATATTGGGCTGCGTTTTAATTTTAAAAAAGGGCTTGAATAATAGAGCTAATAAACATTTCGACTAAGACTAAAAAACGTTTTAAAGATTATTCCATATTTTGCTTCCGTTTCCTATAAAGTAAAGTTGGCGACTGTTGTCGAGGGTGACTCGAAGGGTCTCTTTTCAATAGCTACTACACCGAGGTGTAGAGGAGGGTGATATTATTTTCTCTGGATTGCTCTATTTTACTCTTGATCCATACCTTATAATGCTGAGTGTTAAGCAAGGAGGTATCAAGTACCATTTTTTGTGTTTTGATATGAATCGACCAGGGATTAAAGCCCGGTCTCCTGGACATTGTTGGTGTATAATTTAGCACAGGGATATCTCCATTCGTTAAACAAAAACCAGACTACCCCATCTATCTCCACCCCCAGACAGGACACCCTAAATCTAAGACCGAAAGCGAAAATGAATTGTTTTCCCTTTATAACGACATTAAACAACACTCTTCTACAGCTAGCCTGAATAATCAAGAACCGTTAGGACATTTCAAAAGTAAATTCCGCTTTTTATTTTTCGACAACCAGGAATACAAACCTATCGTCGATGAAATAACCCAAGAGAAATGGTTGCAACAAAATAGTAGGCAATAAAGTAATCCGTAGGAAACTCACAATAAAACCTACTAAATTTTTCCGACCGTAAAATAGAAATGTATGAACAGATGAACGTACAACGTAGTTTTATTTGTTCAAACTGGGCCATAATATTGCGGAAGCAACCAAAATCATTTATTGACCGTAAAATGAAAACGCATTTGATAACGCTACAATAAACATGGTATGGTTCGGTATTATAGCATATCAACCATTGTAGGTTATTTAATGCCAAATCCATTCTGTTCATATGTATTAAATATATGACTTCTAAAGACATTTTGTAGATAAATCAATCATTTGTTTACACACAGTTAAATGTAAAAACAGTTCTATCCCAAACAACTCAGTTTAGCATAAGTACACAGTTTAAATATCAAACTATTTGACTCAGAGGTAGGACAGTATCAGGTGTTACCGCTCCGGGTCAGAGTGGACCGCGGAGCAATGACAATGAAGAGGTACTTCCGATCCCCCAAAGCTCCAGCATTATTAAAGCCTCGCCATAAGATTGTTATATCCAGGATACTGATTGAAAGAGTCTTACCCCTCTGCAGAATTGCCCAGTCGACTAGGGCTAGAGAATACACCGACTGCAACTCTGCCAAAAGGTAAGACCACACTCAAAGAGTGTCCTGATTATGACACTGAACAATCGGATGATGAGGCTGCAGTAATGCTTGAGCTTTGGGGAATGCGGAGTATTCCTTTATTGCCATCGCTCCCAAGTCAACTCTGGCCCGGAGTGGTAGTGCCTGTAAGGGTCCTATCTATGGATCAAATAGAACTAAATTGGGAACTTATGCAAAACTAAATCGTCTGAAATGAAACTGTTTTTGACATTGAAACTGTACTTAGGCTAAACTGAATTGTTTGATATAGAACTGTTTTGACATTCAACTGTGTGTGAAGAAAAATAAACTTATACTAAACTGAATTGTTTGAATTAGATTTTTTGACTAATCTGAATAGCTTGAAATAGAAATGATTTTGACAATTAAACTGTGTACTCATGTTAAACTGAATTTAAAAAAATAGAACTGATTATTTGTATAAAAGTGGATTTGGTGTTAAATAACCAACAAAGTTTGATATACCATAAAACCCAACCAACCAACCAACTAACCCTCTGCAGAAATGCAGTCGATCAATTCTACAGCCCCAGCCGACTGTATCACAGTACAGTCGTTGGGGGGTGTTACTCGTCTGCATTTGGTGTATTCTGCAGCCCCAGCTGACTGGGCCATTGCAGTAAACAGATCGTTCAAGAAATTTGTTTTTCTATGAGGTTGTATTGGCATTAAATAACCCACGAATGTTGATATGCCATAAAGCAAAGAAACCGAAACCTACCTATCTATTACTGTTCCTATCTATTCTTTCTTGGTTAGACTTAGGACATTTTGAATGGCCATTATAGTACCATTGTCTAGACAGATGATAAAGAGGTATGGGGTTAATGTGTCTCCTTGCAGTGCACATGCTACAATGTCGAAGTAGTCTGTGTCTCTATCCATGAAACGGACTAAGAATGAAAGAAAACGGTTTCAAGCTAACAAAGGAAAAAGAAAAGAAGCAGAAGGTACCTCGCAAAAACAATTACGGACGCCGACAACGCCGATGACATAGCACTTCTGGCAAATACACCCGCCCAAGCCGAAACCCTGCTACATAGTCTGGAACGAGCCACTGTAGGCATAGGCGTCCATGTCAATGTATACAAGACGGAATATATGTACTTTAAACAAACAAGCGTGTTCTCCACACTAAACCGTAACTCTTTGAAACTAGTAGACAAGTTCACCTACTAATGCAGAACTCAACACGCGACTAGCAAAGGCATGGGCAGCTATCAATAGTCTATCGGTCATATGGAAGTCAGACCAGACCGATAAAATAAAACGCAATTTCTTCCAAGCAGCAGTTGTGTCGGTACTGCTATATGGATGCACTACATGGACGCTAAATAAATGTATGGAGGAAAAGCCTGACGGCAACTACACAAGACTGCTGCAAGCAATATTGAACAAGCCCTGGAGGCAACACCCCACAAAGCAGCAGCTGTACGACCACTTACCACCCATCACGAAAACTATCCAAGTTAGATGAGCCAGACATGCGGGACACTGCTGGAGAAGTAAGGACGAATTCATAAGTGGCATACTCCTGTGGACCCCTTCACATGGACGAGCAAAGGTGGGACGACCAGCTAGAACCTATATGCAGCAGCTCTGTGTCGATACGGGATGTAACCCTGAAGACCACCCGGAAGCAATGGTCAATAGAGAAGGGCGGCGCGAAAGGTTCGGGATATCCGTGCTGATGGCGTGACATGCTGATGATGATTATAGTGCTAGTATTGTTCTTCTACAAAGTTAGCTTTGGCATTAATTAACCCACAAAGGTTGATATGCCATGAAACAAAAATCGAAGCCTATCTATCTATTACTGCTCCTATCTATTCTTTCTGGGTTAGGCTAAGGACATTTTGAATGACCATTACAGTACCAGTATTGTTCTACTACAAGGCTGGTTTTGGCATTAAATAACCCACGATAGTTGATATGCCATTAAACAAAAAGAAACCGAACGAATAAAGTACTTTTTTTTACGAGTTCGTCCAAGAATAGACACATGGCTGAGAGATTGGTGTTATAGTTGGATGAAATATTGCAAGTTATATCGACTCGGTTGACAAAGTATTGTTTCATGGATCCAGTTTAGTTTACTGTCTTTCAAAGCAAAATGGCGTTTTAGTTTTATTTATTCTTCCTATCTTCAAACTGTCCAATGGATAGAATCTGCTGGAACAAGAATCTATCGGATTCCAATTTTCTACATACCAAAAGCTTTTGATAGAGAAAACCTGGATAATGATCAGGTGACATGCCTTCAACATTTCCTAAGAGCTTGCATTTTGCTGAGGAAAAAGAAATCGAATTAGGTTGCTCTTTTACAGGTCCAAAATAATACGATTTCCGTCAAAAGATGGACAATTTAAAATTCCTTCAAGAAGTTTGGCAATCAGAAAATTCTACTCGAAAGTATGCCAACGTTAGAAACAAAGATTTACTTTGCCTGACACAATATATATATATATATTGCGTAATAAAATTTAACATGATTTGTTTGTGTAATATAATGGCCGAGGGATTTCGTTTCATATATCTTACCTTTCGGTTTATTTAGGCTGAGAACCTTTCGTTTAGCGCATGGGTTAGTTAGGTGCAAACATGAGCGCAGGTGTTCACACGCGCGCGGAGCGGATGTGTCATTCAGAGATGTCAAAATAAAAATTCCAGATAGAAAATGTGACCGCGGCATGTGAATGACGTCATGCACCGGAAGCGTGCGAAGAGGATTTTGGGGATTTGAGAAAAGTCAGTTAGTTGAGTTCCTGCGTCCGAACAGAGAGCCGAGTTCCTGCCTCGGAAGAAGAAGGTTGACTTTCGCTTGCTCGCCGAGGCCTTGGGGCGGGTGTCGCACATAGTTGAGTGGGTGGGGGGTGGAGATGGAAAAGTCGTCATAGAAAGATTGTGCCTCTCTCTTCCTTTTGTCGAAAAACCTTTTAACTCAAAGTTTCGTACCTGAACTAAGAAGTTGTAAAGTTTTTCGTGTTTCGGGATTCCTATGTTATCTATATATGAGTTATGAACATTCTATGTACATTTCACGTATTCATGTATACCTATGTAACATTTGTATAAAAATTCTTGTCCAATATTTATGTATTGATAAATTCATCCACCGATTCCAACCCGAAACCAAGACAATTATCAGGAAACTTGAAAGGATCTTAATGAACTTATATAGACAAAATGTGTCTTTATTATTTAATCAAACATGCTTAAATGAAAGACTGATGCCCAACTACACATACACACTTATATATATATATATATATATCATTAATAAATATAGACATCCTTTGTCTCTACATTTTGTATATATCCTTTCGAGTGGCCGCATTGATTTTATGGTATCCCGCGGGAACTGGATAATAAAAATCCCCCAATTAATCATATACCATAAAATCGATGCGGCCACTCGAAAGGATATAAACAAAAATGTGTAGACAAAGAATGTCTATATTGTTTAATGAAATATGCATCAACGAAGAAATACTGCCCACACACACACACACACACACACACACACACACACATATATATATATATATATATATATATATATGTGTGTGTGTGTGTGTGTGTGTGTGTGTATTGAACAAGAATTTTTATACAAACAAGTAATATTGATTTTTATTATTTATAGTATTCGGACTACTGTCTTCATCTTTATTTTTATATTTACAATATTTCGGCAGATGCGTCCTTTGCCATTCTTCAGGTGTTCAATGAGACAGATGGCGTAACGGTTATAGACGTTTGGTTTAAAGTGCCAGTGTGAAACCATCTGGTGGGTATCACGTTAAATCCTGAGTAGGAGTAAACACTTGTACCCGGTTCTTGTTAACGGATCTAGAACAATTTACCTCATGGATTAAATAAGGCGTCCGGTTCGAAGTTCCATGTTGACACCTGAGTTCAACAGGAAACACCTGAACAAAGCCGAAGGACGCATCGGCCGAAAGGTCGTGAATATAACAATGAAGATAAAGACAGTAGTCAGATGACTCTAAAGGATAAACTTAAGTTTTATCTCCGAAATCTCGACAAATGAGAATGAGAGATAAGAAACATATTGATATTAATATCAATGACCAAGTGGGTAAAGTGTTCGCCAATGGTCGTGGAAACTTGGGTTCAGTCCCAGGTCGTGTCATACCAAAGACTGAAAAAATGATACTTAATACCTCCTTGCTTAACACTCAGCATTATAAGGTACGTATCAAGGGTAAAGTGCAGTAACTATTAAAAAGAGAGCCTTCGAGTCACCATCGACTACAGTCGCCAACTTTACAACGTTTTTACAATTGATATATTAACATCATTATTATATATTATATTGATATATTATTCATATATAAACATTATTATTATATATTATATATTATTAATGCAAAAACATTATTACTATATTTTTTATTAATATATTATCAATATTTAAATATTACTATTATGTATAATATTCATATATTATTCATATATAAACTTTATCATTATATATTATATTGATATAATATTCATATTTAAACATTATCATTATATTTTATATTAATGCATTATTCATATATAAACATTATTATTGTATATTATATTAATATATATAAACATTATCATTATTATATATTATATTGATTTGTTAATACAAAAAATCATTATATACTATATTAATATATTATTAATACATAAACATTATTATTATATATCATATTAATATATCTTTAATATATTATTAATATATGAACATTATCATTATTTATTATACTCATATATTATACATATATAAACATTATTACATATATCAATATATCATTAATACATAAACTTTTTTCATTATATATTATATTAATATATTATTTATATATAAACATTATAGTATATTGTATTAATATATCATTTATATACAAACAATGTTAATATGTACCTATGAGGTAAGGATCAAGGGTAAAGTGGAGCAATCCAGGGAATGGAGTAGCACCCACCCCTACACCTCAGCGTTGTAGCTATTGGAAAGGGGGGCTTCGGGTCACCCTCAACTAAAAAACACAATGTCTTTTATTCCGATATACCGAAAGTCACATGGTACGAGCCACTATACAACATATATATATATATATATATATATAGTCATCCACAGCGGACTGTTTCTTTATATCACAACTCTTTAGCGTGAGTAGACACGCGATATGCTTGAAGCTGAGATCGAAATTCGGCTGACTTTACGTCAGTTGGCTATCTTACCCCAGAGCCATCGACATTCTCTGCGTTAGTGAAGGAACTTTTACAAATACTCTTTTTTTTACATACACGTTATCGGCTATTGGGAGTGCTCATTTCTTGAGAATAGCTATTGCGTTTCAGCTTCTGTGATAGCCGGTAAATTCATCACTTTAGTGTTCAATCCACGTGGGCGTGTGTGTGAGTGTGTGTGCATACAGGATTTGGCAGTAAATAACCATCAAGTGTTGATATGCCATTAAACTACCTAATTGAAACCTAAGCCTAAGATTGGAAATAACTTTTCAATCACCCCGTATATTAATACTTTTATTCATTTTTTTATTTCCTTACAAAGGAACATATATAAAGATTAAGTCAAAGTTCAAACTCTCAAAGGTTCTCCCATGGAGTCCAATTGCCTTTTACCTTTCTCTTTCACTTGTCAAGAAGCAAAGTAAAAGAACAGGTGATGTCATCGAATAAACTGAACTGTCTGCAGCGTCTCTCTTCTAGGATGACAAGATACTGTAAGGAAAAATATTTTAAAAAATGTAAAAGTATTATTTAGATGTGTCTTCTCTATAACATTCATTAAGTCGTGTCTGCACACACTCTCACACACACTCTCTCTCTCTCATACACACACACACACACACACACACACACACACACACACACACACACATATATATATATATATATATATATATATATATATATATATATGCATAGTATATGGCTGAAAAATATGTATATATGACGTATGTATTTCTTTACGTACATGTATTGTTTAAACTTAAAGTTCGTGGCAAAATATATAACCTTCTGAATATGCCGGTTGTCTCAATGTAAATGGGACCCATGTGACTGCTGATAACTCTACTAATAACATTGTGTTTATTTCTGTATAAGATTTGAAAATAGTATACAATAACAGTTATTAATCCTTGATCCCAATGGCTTGGACAAGAGAGGAAACAATATTTCTTATTACTTATTACTGCTGGAGAAGCAGGGACGAACTCATAAGAGATGTACTCTTATGGACCCCCACACATGGCCGTGCAAAAGCAGGACGACCAGCACGAACATACATTCAGCAGCTATGTGAGGATACGGGATGTTGTCCTGAAGACCTACCTAGGGCGATGAACGATAGGGAGGAGTGGCGAGAGAGGGTCAGGGATATCCGTGCTACCAGCGCGATATGATGATGATGACTTATTACTTATTTGGAGAAAAATCGTTCAAAACTATGCAAACAAAATTTTGTAAGAAGTTTAACTTAACAATTACTTCCAGAAAAGTCAGATTTATCGTTGTGTTAACAAACTTTAAGCCACAGGGTCTGTAAACAACCACAACAAGACGGTAGAAAATCCCAGATCTGGCAGGAAGTTGACTGCAAGATGTCCAGACAACGTGGATACAGTGAGAGATTCTGTCGGACAAGGTCCGAAAAAGTCCCTCTGAAGACGTTCTCAAAAACTTAATCTTCACGCGCACTTTATGATATAATCAAATAATTTCTGTACTTATCAACTTGTTTAACCTTTCTAAAGTCATATGGCTGCTTTTTGAGTTTGGTTTAGTTTGTTGGGTTTTATGGCATATTAACCTTAGCAGGTTATTTAACGCCAAATCCATTTTTATGTAAATAATCTGTTCTATTTAAAACAATTCAGTTTAGCATAAGTACACAGTTTAATTGTCAAAAACATTTATTTCAAACTATTCAAGAAGTTATATGTAACAATTCAGTTAAGTGTAAATACAATTTTAATGTCGAAAAACAGTTCTATTTCAAATAATTCAGTTAAGCATAAGCACGGAGTTTAAATGTAAGTACGATTTAATTGTCAAAAACATTTCTATTTAAAGAAACAATTTACTCAAACAATTCAGTTTAGCATAAGTATTTCTGTAAGTTTTATTTAACCCATAGATAAGGCCCTATCAGGTACTATCATTCCTGGCCAGAGTTGACCTGGGAGCAATGGCAATGCAGGGGTACTCCGCATTCCTCAAAGCTCTTGCATTACTGGAACCTCACCATCAGATTGTTTAGTGTCATATCAGGACACTCTTTGGGGGGGGGTCTTACCCCTCTGCAGAGAAGCAGTCGATGTATTCTACAGCCCCAGCCGACTGGGCAATGCTTTTTAAGACTCAGATGAAAAATGACTTGATACAATACGAATTATCATATTAATGGGGTGCATCTATTTTGAGACACTTTATACATAGCTAATAACTAAACCCAGTCTTGCAGTTCAGCTTATAACTAAACCAAGTCTTGCAGTTCAGCTTATAACTAAACCAAGTCTTGCAGTTCAGCTTATAACTAAACCCAGTTTTGCAGTTAAGCTTATATCTAAATCTAGTTCAGTCCCCAGTGTTTTAACTGAAATATTAGAGATGAGCGAGCTGTCTGAAAAATGTGTCCCAAGAATACTGACGCCAGAGAAGAAACTGAAAAGAGGTAACATTTCTTGGACACTTCTGATTCGCTTCCAGGCTAAGCTAAAGAATTTCTGTGAGACATCACCTATATCTGTGATGAACCTTTCGGATGTTGCTGAGAGATCTATACGACTGGAGGCAAAATCAACAAAACGATTCCAGAAACAAGCGTTGCATGGTTGTTAGACGAGGCCAGTAAAAGGCACACATTGCGTGGGTGTGGGCCTTGACCAATGAGGAGCGAGCATTGTATAGTGGTAGGAAAACATTGGTTTTATAATATTTATCTTTCAAACCAGATCTGTCATAAGGACGATGGATACTTTTTTTTATATATGAACAAGTAGTTTTCATTTTTCATTAATACCAACAAATATATATATATATTCAAAAGTGATAAAATGAATAAGAATATTACTTTCATATATATATATATATATATATATATATATGTACATATATAATGTGTTGTTAGTGTAGCGTATCAAACAACATTCTCCAGGCTAATTGATATGCTACAGCAAAAATTCATTATATATATATATATATATATATATATGTATAATACAGAGATTATATATATATATATACATACAGACAATCTATATATATATATATATATATATATATATATATATATATATATAACACAGACATTATATATATATATATATATATAATACCCTTCCGGTGGCAAAAGCTGCTTGATAGCGCCTAGAGTGGCCGTGCCGCCTTGAGCTACCGAAACTGTGTTATCACCCCTGGTTGGTGGCTGATGAGGGCAGATTATCGCACCTGCTTTCACACGTTGTATGATGAATATATATATATATATATATATATATAAATATATATATATATATATATATATGTTAAACAATTTTATTTCCGAAGAACGAATCTACACAAAGGAGAGAATAATGTTGTTGACGTAAAGCGTCTGAAGACTTCATTATAAAAATCTTTATCGCAATAGAAAGACAGATTTAGAGTTAATTATATATTTTTTCGATCAAGTCCGATTGTATTCTGCATTGTTAAAGAATTATTTTGTAAAAACCCAGACGTAAATTGACAATAGAGAACTTGTGAATCAAAACACTTTCTCTACATCTGTCGTCTTGATAAATTATTTATTTCTAAATTTTATAATTTAAATAAATTTCTCTTTTAAATTCTTTTTTGTTTCTAATCCAATTTTCCCCATCCTTATTTTTTCTTCATTCCATTGGTTTTCATTCGAATTTTTTCCTTTAAATAAAATCAACTGGCACAGTGATACTACATAAGAAAAATAAATCTAGTGAGCACGTGTTTTACATAAAACATCACACTTATCTTCCTTGTAGTTTACGTTGTTCATCTGCATTCCGAAGGCGCTAGACAACTATTGAAACAGGTTGACTTGAATTCAAAAAATAAGTTATGCACCCCTACCCCCGTGGGGTGGAGCTCTTTAGCGAAAGAAGTAATGGTTGCCACTCGCGTAAGGCAAGGTTCTTCGAATGAATTGAGCTCTCGGTTGCCGTTAAGCGGATATATGTAAACAGAACAAATGTGATACATAAGCGTTTTAAATCCCTTCGCTTACACTAGTTTCCTCGTGGCTGAGCGGTAGAATCTTGGGATTGGGGTTTGAGTCAGCCGGGGTTCGATCCCAGCTTCGAGAATCAAGCACGTCTTGCCATATTGAAGATTTGTGATACAAGGAAACAGTCTGTCTGTGGATGACTTTATATATATAATTATACCGTACAAATTGACCTTTTAAGCCGGAAAATAAAAACAAGAGGTCGACTTAAACAACGGGGCTAAAATCCAAACCTTTACCACAGAGTGATCAACCAGTGGAATAGTATTTCTAACAAATGATTTATACGACTTAATGTTACTTCATCAGACTGCCACAATATTTCCAACTTATGTTTGGTGACCGTATTTAACAAATTTAAACAGGTATTAATTTAAAATAATAAAACTGAAATACAAATCAAGTATACGTCGTGCCTTCAACAAGTTTCCAGACTTTTTTGTACAGGCATTTAGAATTGTAGACTTTTGAAAATTCAGTATGTTATTTCTATACATCTTAGGAGATGACTGACCAATTTTTATGTTTTCAGCTTCTAATAAACAGCTACAGCAGCAATTGGAATACACCCTACTAAAGCCAGATTGTCACAGCTGGTGGATTTCAAAAATGCAATCTGGACGTGAGGACATTTTAGAAGAACGATATGCAATAAAGTTATGTTTTAAACTTAGAAAAAATGCCTCAGAAACGTATGGAATGCTTTGAAACGTTTGGAGCATCTTGCATGAATCGAGCATGAGTTTTTAAGTGGCATAAGAGATTCAAGGAAGGCAGGGAGTCTATGAGGGATAATGAGAGGTAGGCGAGGAGTAAGGAAGTCAGAACACCAGAGTTAATTGACCAAAGAGTTAGGGTTAGGGTTACTATGCTGAGGTTTTAAGGGAGTTCAGGAAGGGATTCGGTCGGAAGCGGCCCGCACTCTTCAAATCGGGTCAGTGGCATTTCCAGCAGGAATATACATCAGTCTACAACCCCATCCTTGTCACAGACCTTTTGAGCAAAATGAGCATCAAGACAGCTCCTCACCCTCCCTATAGTCCCAAGCTTGCTCCCTGTGACTTTTGGTTATTTCCTAAGCTCAGTGGCTGTCATTATGAGACAATTGAGGAGATAAAAGAGGCTGTGACGAAGGTCATTGGCACGCGCACACAAGAGGACTTCCATGGGGCCTTCCAAAAGTTGTTGGAACGGTACAACAAGTGCATTGCAGCCGGAGGAGATTACTTCAAAGGGGACAAGAGTTTCATGTGTGTACTATCAATAAAAGTGGCCATACAAAAAAGTCAGGAAACTTATTTAATAATCCTCGTATATTAACACTATATGACTCGCCGTTTCCAACAGCTAATGCACTGATTGTAAACACTAACCGGAACGTCAAAGCACCCAGGTGGCCAATCAGACAACTACGGTACGATGTTTATACGGCAGGAAGGTGTTTGTGGTGTAATGGTTTCCATCTTAAGAAATGAACGCGATGACCTGAGTTCAAATCCTAGATAGTGCTGATAGCTTTGGGAAAAGTATGAATCCGAATCCAAATATTCTCCTTTCAGCTTTGGTTAGATAGTAGAAAAGACGGAGCTCTTTAACTTTGGTATAGCCACTGGTTTAGAAGAAGAAAAACTCTGAATTCAACTCCGTTAAACTCCGCTTAAAATTGACCTTGTCTCACATCCTGCTCGTGCGGAGGGGTCGATAAATATTTATACAACATGGCTAAAATCCCAACCCTTACCACAGAGTGGTCAACCAGTGGGACAGTACTCTGAACAATCGATATATACCACTTAATGTTACTGCTGCAAACATTTCCAAATTGTGTTTGGTGAACATATTTAACAAATTAAAACAGAGATTGATTAAAAATAATAAAGCTGTAATACAAATTAAGTATTTTACAACACCCAGGCGGCCAGTCAAATGACTCTGCTGTATTGTTTATTTGCATAATTTCATGATTGTGTAATAGATAGTGAATTCATATGACTATAAGTTCTAATGTGTAAGAGTTGCATGTTTCATATATTGCTCATGTAATTCTGATTTCAGAGAAAAATATGTCCCCCCATACACTATTAGAGTAATAATGGTCTAATGTGATAAGATGGTAGTTTATTTAGTTTACACATATTGGCATTATCACTGTACTTATATGGCACAAAATTTAAAAAAAAGGTTACTTGAACATTATCTTATTGACGATTAAATCCTTGATATAGGTCTAACCTAGAATTTTGAGCTAAAAGTATTGAGGTTGACTCAATTTATGTCACAATTTATGGTAATATTATGTTGTGTTATTTTTATTTTAGATGAGTCAAGATGGGAACTTCAGGAAATTACTGAGTTTATTATCTACTTTAAAATAGAGTACGTGTATACTAGCTTTTTTTTTTTTAAAATATTTTCTACAATTACTGTAAATTACAGCACACAAGTTGAGTTTTTGATCCTGAAAAAATCTCTACAAAACTAGGGGTTGACTTACATAGTAGGGCTAAAATCCAAACCCTTACCACAGAGTGGTCAACCAGTGGGACAGTACTCTGAACAATCGATATATACCACTTAATGTTACTTCAGCAGACTGCTGCAAACATTTCCAAATTGTGTTTGGTGAACATATTTAACAAATTAAAACAGAGATTTAAAATAATAAAACTATAAGCCAATACCGGGCTATTGGCATAATGAGTAGAGTGTTCGCGAATGGTCAGGGAGACAGGGGTTCAATCCCTGGTCGAGTCATACCTAAGACTCCAAAAATGGTACTTGATGCTGCCTTGCTTAACACTCAACTTTTTAAGGTAAGGATCAATCCAGGGAAAAGAGTAGCGCCCTCCCCTACACCTTGGTCTATTAGCTATTGAAAAGGGAGCCTTCGGGTCACCCTCTTCTTAGGTCACCTTTACATGTCACATGCCGTTTCCTACAGTTGATGCACCGTCTCTAAACGCTTATCCGAATATCATAGTAATTTATTGTACGTTTGCGGGTGGATCTCTACTGCAGGTAATATATATATATATATATATATATATATATATATATATATATATATATATATTGAGCTCTCCACCAGGAAAATTTAAATGTTCAGCTCCTGAATGATTTTCTTGTCCTGAAGGAATTACTCCCAACTCTGGTTTAACTGGACCGAATAATACTATATATATATATATATATATATATATATATATATATATATATATATATTCTTGAGGCAATATAAATGAAAAATAAAAAACAACGTAATCAGAATTGCATTTAACACCGGCACCAACATAATAAATATCTTTAATAGCTAATATCACCAATCCACCTGATAGATCTCTCCCAAGTTGATAGATTTTATTAAAAAAAAAAACACCTCAGCAACTAACCTAGGTCATTTTAAAACAAAACACTCCCCCCAACAAAAAAAAAAAGACGCTACAAATCAAATCAAAAGAAGAAATACTTAAGCTAAAAAGCCACCACAAACGACGACTCCTTAAAACGATCAGAGAATAGTTGAAAGCGCTAGGTGAAAAACATGGGACATTTTTACACCAACTTGACCTTAAAAACAAGACAAAATACAACTTGAGAAACTACAATCAAAAACTCTAAACGAAAAGTCACCCTCTTCTATCATGTTCAACAAAACATGCCTTCATAATAATTTTCTGCCAAATTATACTATATATATATATATATATATATATATATATATATATATATATATATTTATATATATGTTAATGATCAAAATTCAACGCAAAAAGCATTTTTAATTAGAACATCTTTACGAAGATGCAGTACAATATTACAATATTATTTCAAATATAAAATAAGATATAAAACAGGTTAAAAATTAATTATTCATACTTTGTTGTTTTCGATCATGAAGTGGTAATGAATTCAAGATGTCTGACTTTTAGAACTGAATAAATATGCACTCTTTTTGTTTTTTTTGTTTTTTGTTTTTGTTTTTTTCATAATTTTTATAGTTACGTGACTAAAACGTAGTTGACATATTGAGTCACGTTGCTCAATCCGGCGCCAAAGTGAATATGTATTTTCATTTCGCTATCATTTTATTTAGCAAATTATTCGAATGTAGAAAACTTATTCTATTGTATTTTTCTTCAAAGCACACATTTCTTGGGCCCTCATTACAAGCATATATTCTATTTAGAGTCCTACGTGTTGTGTAATAACTCACGAGAGGATCGACTCCGTCAAATTCAGAGTCGTGGGGGTTGTCTTGTTTTTATTGTTGTCCTGTTTTGTAGTTGAAATATTATAACATTTTTCTAAACTTTTGTGCATAGGGGACACAGTTTTTATACTATCCTTACTTAGATCAATATCATTTCAATTATCGATAATTTCATAAAGTTCTAAGCCCCTTCTAAGAAAGAAGAAACATAGCCGAGCAATTTTTCAGTGGCAATACACTATCACTTATTATAGAATTAGAAAAACTAATTCTGATTTCTGTCTTAATTTCTACGCTGGCGAGGCCAATACAAGGGCGGAAAATATATGTCAAATTTTAAAAACGTCAACCAATAATGGATGCCATTCACCATATGGTTTTAGAGTTCAGCTTTTAACTAAACCCAGTCTTGCAATTCAGCTTATAACTAAATCTGGTTCAGTCGCCACTGAAATATTAGGGATAAGCAAGCAGTCAGAAAAATGTGCCCCAAGAATACTGACGCCAGAGAACAAGCTGAAAAGGGGTAACATTTTTAGAACACTTTTCACTCACTTCTAGGCTAAGCTAAAGAATTTCTGTAATATAACACTTTGATCTGCGATGAACCCGTCGGATGTTGTTGAGTGATATATCCGACCATAGGCAAAATCAACAAAACGATTCCAGAAACAAGCGTTGCGTGGATATTAGACGAGGTCAGTGAAAGGCAAACGTTGCGTGGGCGTGGACCGTGACCAACGAGGAGCAAGCATTACAAGGATGTAGGGCGTGGCCAGTGAAAGACAAACGTTGGGTGAGAGTGGCCCGTGATCAATGAGGAGCAAGCATTACATGGATGTAAGGCGTGGCCAGTGAAAGGCAAACGTTGCGTGGGTGTAGGCCGTGACCAATGAAGGGCAAGCCTTGCGTGTGATCGCGTTGGAATTATAAGACTATATAAAAGTCGAGAGTTTGGGGCTGAAGCAGATCCCGCTGACAGTTCCAACTCCTGACGGCCCTTACGTGCGAGCGAAATCTCTCTCCGATTATTCTACAGCTCCAAACATGAGTCACCATCGACGAATAAAAATATAAGACTGTATTTCTATTTATACGTGTCCCTCGTTATTATTAAGAATCCAATAGTAGTATACTACAGCTCTACCGCAGATTAGTAATTCAAGATGAATGTTAGGTTCACCACTTTGAACATGAATCAAATATTGATAACAAACTGATGAAACAGTCTAGTCCTCCACCTGCGAAGAAGTTCAAGTTGGTAATTTCTATTAGCAAGGTAATAGCATCTGTTGTTTGGATTTTGAAGACGTAATCTACGTGGAAAATGGAAACTCTATTAATGGAGAGTACTATACATCAAAATTAAGACGACTATATTACATTATTTGGAGGAGGATCATAGTGTAACATACCCATTCATGAATACGGGAAACGTACATAGAATATTAATAACATATATACATAGAACATAGGAATCCCGAAACACGAAAAACAACTGTATGAATATTTCAAGCGACAAACTGGTGAGATGTACCATAGCCAGATACGGATATGTGAAACGTACATAGAATGTTCATAACATATATACATAGAACATAGGAATCCCGAAACACGAAAAACACTTACAACTTCTTAGTTCAGGTACGAAACTTTTTATTACCTTCGAGTTTAAAGGTTTTTCGACATAAGGAGAGAGGCACAATCTTTCTATTCTGGCTTTTTCATCACCCCCCCCCACGTGTGGCACCCGCCACAAGGCCACAGCGAGCTACCGAAAGTCACCCTTCTTCTTCGAACCGCAAGACTCAACTAACTGACTTTCTTCAAAATCCCCCAAATCCTCCGCGCGCGCCTACGGTGCATGACGTCATTCACATCCCCAAGTCACAATTTTCTATCTGGGATTTTTATTTTGACATCTGTGAACGACACATCCTCCTCACGCGCGCGTTAACACCTGTGCTCAAGTTTGCACCTAACTAACCCATGCACTGAGCCAAAAGGTTCTTAGCCTAACTAAACCCCCAGGCAAGATATATAAAACGAAATCCCTCGGCCATTATATTACAATAGGGCGTACAGATATTTGCCTCTCGCCCCCTCTAAATGAGCGAGTATGGCACAATGCCGAGTTTTAGGTGGGTCCAGGCGCAAGGCTGTAGACTAGACACGCCTGGCAAGCACAAAAATTCATCGGGCCCAGTCGGTAATCCGCTAAAAAGGGGCGCCTAAGTTACCAGGTGATAAACCTTGCCCCCTAAAAGGGTGAAAGTCTGGGGACGGCCCCCTGAGGCTCGAGGATGTGGTTCAGTCTTGTCCGCGAAACATGACAATAGGGATCGCGTCAAGCAATCTCGATTGGTCGTGACCGACATTCCACAACCGATCCCAAACCAATCGCGTACCAAACACGGCTTGTCAGAAAAGGTCATCAGTGGGGTTTACAAGTCGTCTAAAATTTACTGGCAAGTACTTATAGACTTGTCTATTCGTAGCAGCAGAAGATAAGCCAATCAGAGATGACTAGAGCATATATGAGGAGGGACAAGTTATGCCCAGTATCAAAAAGTACAACAGTCTTGTATTTACAAGACGTACTTTTTCTATTAATAATACCACAAGTAGAGAAAAGATGGCTACCCGAATTCCAACAAACTAAAAGAAGCTATCATCAAAACGTGGAGTTAAGCCGAAGGCAGATGTGCTCTTGCTCCAGTTTAACGCGCCCGTTTACAATGCATCTGACTTCTTACTGTTTCTTAAACTCAAATCCGACCGATGTGATCACCATTTTGGAAACAATAATGAAATTATATGCGCAGTGGAGGAGTTTTCGGATGACCAGGACTTCACCTTCTTCAGTGATGGAGTCGCAATATTTGAGTATTATTGGACAAAGAGCGCTGATGTCAAGAGAGACTTCATTGAAAACAAAAAGATGAAAACTGTTTTGTGTGGCTGATTCCTTCTGAGTAAGGCTAAGAACTTTTCGGACTCTTGTAAAAAAGTTGTACGGCTACTTACTTCCCTTCTCCCGAAAAATCCATTTATACAAACAAGGAACTGCTGATAAAATAAGGACAAAATCAGTTGTCTGAATTTCTGAGACAAAGCTTGATTATTTTTATCATTCAGGGTTTTCGGAATATTGTCCTCTTGAAGAAGGCCGGAGGACATATTGGTCGAAACGTTATGAATTCAACGATTAAGATGAAGACAATAGTCCGAAAACCCTGAATGATAAAAAGGACCAACTCATAAGCGACGCTCTTCTATGGGTTTCTAAACATGCACACACCAGTGTTGGCCAACATCAATAACTCTTGGTGGACACTGCGCACCGCATAAGAGAATTTGTCAAGAAACCGTGATCAATAAGGACCGATTGCGACAGAGAGAGAGAGAGAGAGAGAGAGAGAGAGAGAGAGAGAGAGTCAAAGGAATCCATACTGTCGGCACGACTTTTTATTGATGATGATACTGAAGAGAAATAAAATACTTGTTCCCTTTGCGTGTCCTTGATTTTACAAGCATAATTACAATTGTAATATATCACCGTGACCCGTAGTCGTGTTAAACCGGCGAATGTTATTGACTGACATATCCGACCGTTGATCAAATCCACAAAGTGAGTACCAGGATATCACTGTGACCTGCAGGTGTTGTGGGTCTACGGATGTTGTGATAGATATATCCGGCTGTTGATAAAATCAACAAAGTAAGTTCGGGATAATCACCTTGATTTGCAAATTTGGTTTAACACAGTGGAAGTTTTGATAGATACACCCGGTCGTGGAGAAAATCAAAAGAGTGGTTATCGGAAAACAAAGGAGGTGCCCGTAGTGTTATGGTTATCGTCGTAGGAAATGGACACGGCGACACGAGTCCAAATCCTGGACGAGACTGATGGCATTTCCCATAGTACTAATACCCTTGGGAGAGGTATGAATCCAATTATTCTCCCTCCTGCTATGGGTAAATAGTAGGGCTGACTAGGTTCTTCAGCCTTGGTGAGGCAACTAGTCTTGGAGAAGGAATATTTTGAATTTAAACCTGTTAAACTTCGTTTAAAAATTGACCTTGTGTCATATCCTGCCTGAGCAGAGGGGTTGGGTATATATGGTTATCGGAAAACATACGGTAAGTGAGTGTAAAACAATCGCCAATGCATGGGTTTGAACTGTGGTCAATAGAAGACAAAGAAGTGAGGCGTGGGCGTAACCATAGCCAATAGAAAGAAGCATTGCGTGAGAGTTTGAATAAGTTCTAGAATTTTGGGTTGGAGCAGTCCCGCTGCTGTTCAAACTCCCGACAGCTCCTCCGAATGAGTGAACTCCCACTCTTATTGCACTTCTCCTTCACACAAGAGTCGACGTCACAGAATAAAAATATAAGACTATATTTTTGTATACACGTGTTCCTGGTTGTTCGTCCAGACTCAGCTGCAGTATATAACACAATTACAAGATTAAGAAAAAACGTTTTGCACTATTTTGGTTTGTGGTACGTATATCATGTGACCGAAGCAGTTCAAACTATTGCAGGTACCCGTTCTGGTTGGTGATATCGTGGTAGTTGGTGCGCTGAAACGTTGTGCATTGCTTCATATGTGTTTTGAAAAGATAAACGTAGAATGTGGCCGAATTCGGGAACTTATGCTTTACGAAAGCAACGAAAAACATTTGTTCTGTGGATGATGAAGGCGTAGTTTATCACAGTACATTAATTAGATGGTTCAAGAAAGTTCACTCGGGTTCCAAGAACGTCTACGATCAGGCAATCCAAGGCAGACCTAACATTGTGTATTACAAGACAATTTTCCAAGCCACTGGCCCAGTCGCCTGGGATCGTAGAATAAACCAATTGCTTCTCAGCAGAGTGGTAAGACTTCCCCAACGAGTTTCTTGGATATGACACGAAACAATCTGATAGTGAGGCTCTAGTAATGCTGGAATTTTGGGGAATGTGGAGTACCCTTTCATTGCCATCGTCCCCAGGTCCATTGTGGCAGCACCTGATATATATCTATAAGTTAAATAGAACTAAACAGTGTACTTATGCTAAACTGAATTGCTTGAAATAGAAGGGTATTAAATTTAACAGTGTGTAAACAAAAAGGTGTACTTATGCTAATCTGAATTGTCTGAAATAGAACTGTTTATACATATACAATGGATTTGGTATTAAATAACCTACAATGGCTGATATGCCATAAAACCAAACCAAACCAAACCAATCCAAATCTTTAATGCTCTGAGAATATCAAACGACCCAGGCATCTCACAATCGAGTGCGATTTGTCTCCTTTATGACTTCTGCAAAAGCATCCAGGGCTGTGGGATTCTGCTTCGTGTTACCAGAAAATTGCAAAACTTTTTACTCTCCTCGGAAGTGTCGACAAGGAAAATTATTTGTGAATTATTTCGTTAAATCTCGAATCCGTCAGTAACATTCATTTTTAAAATGTCGGTGATACCATTTAACAAGAGAAAAGTTTGTTGTTCATCTTGATACAATTACCTGCCAAAAGAATTCCATTACTATGAGAAAAGATCTATTTAGATAATACAAAAATCAATGACTGTGTTTCCTTTATCATCGACCAGCAAGTTTTGTAGTCTCGAAGTTGAGATTATGGAGACCAAATAAAATTATCTCATTGTAACTCAATTTGGAACGCACCCAAAAAACACTTACTGGTCAAACCGATATCGAACACGTCGACGTGGTTGCCAACGCGTCACGTGATGTTCCACTTTATTTTCTGATTAATCAGGTCCATGACTACCCTTTTTCCCAGCTCTGCCGGTGCCGGTCTTTGGAATCACTGAGGCGGCCAAACCCTCGACTCATTAATTGTATAAATGCAGGCGACATCTGTTAAATCTTCAGTCGAGATTCCGCATTCAACAGTAGAGGGCCTACAGTCTACGAGACTTTTCGACTCAAACACCAGCGACATCTTCTTCTCGGAAGTAACCACGTAATTTCCAGCAGCCAGCAATGCCAGTTCAATCGGAGTTGTCTTTAGGATAGAATTTGAAAACAGCCGAATTACCCTTTCAAACTGAAGACAACAATAATAAGAGTGAAATTATTACAATGCGGATGCTGTTTCATTCTTCCTTCCTTCCTTACTTCTCTCTCTCTCTCTCTCTCTTTCTCTCTCTCTCAATCTATCTATCTATTTCATTCTCTTTTCAGATAAACCTTCTTTTCTACCTAATGATTTCATTTACTTGTGTACACATTATTAAAGATGTGCCTTTTTGCTGACACTCTATGACAAGGTGATCACTGAGTTCATTCTTTGCTCCAGTCGGCTGGGAGTGGCTGTAGGATATATCGACTGCATCTCTGCAGAGGGGTACAACTCCCCCACCCACGAGTGCCCTGGATCTAACACAAAACAATCTATTATGGACGCTCCAGTAATGCGGAGTACCTCTTCATTCCCACCGCTTCCAGGTCTACTCTGGCCCTAAATAGTAGCACCTGATAAGGTTCTATCTGTGGGTCAAATAGAATTGTGAGACATCTAAACTGAGTGCAGAGAATGAAATATGCTAAATCAAATTGCTAGAAATAGAAATGTTTGGTCATTTAACTGATGATAATTGAGTTGTTAGTGATAGATAACAATACTTGAAAACATTTAGCAGTGTACAAACTAGTGTAATAGTAAATTAAATTATTCATATGAGATGAAACCATTTAACTGTGTAAAAAAAATGAGCCCAGACTCGTATAAAAATGTAATCGAGAAAATGTGTTTAGACATCGTATATTTAATATATATGTATGAAAAGGATTAGCCATTAGATAACCTACAGTGGTTGCTATGTCATAAAAGTCAACCAAACTATGTCATGTATATTAAATATACGAGGTACATACGATAAGTTTCCAGGCTTTTTTCATATGGGCATTTAAAATTCTCGTAGACTCTTGAAAATTAAGTATGTTATTGCTATACATCTTAGAAGATGACTGGCCAATTTTTATGATTTCAGATTCAAATAAACAGCTACAGCCTGAGTTCGATTACACCCCACTAAAGCCTGATTGTCACAGCTGGTGAATTTCAAAAATGCAATCTGACACTTTAGAAGAACGATATGCAATAAAATTGTGTTTTAAACTTGGAAAAAAACGCCACAAAAACATATGGAATGCTTCAGACTGCTTTTGGAGCATCTTGCATGAATCGAGCATCAGTTTTTGAGTGGCATCAGAGAAGGGAGGCAGGGATCTGTGAGGGATAATGAGAGGTGTGGGAGGAGTAAGGAAGTCAATACACCAGAGTTGATTGGCCAAAGGGTTAGGTTTAGGGTTACTATGTTGAGGTTTTAAGGGAGTTCCGGAAGAGATTCCGTCGGAAGAGGCCAGCACTCTTCAAATCGGGTCAGTGGCATTTCCAGCAGGACAATACACCAGTCCACAACTCCATCCTTGTCACAGACTATTTGACCAAGATTGACATCAAGACAATTCCTCGCCGTCCCTATAATCCAGACCTTGCTTCCTGTGACTTTTGGTTATTCCCTAAGCTCAGAGGCTGTCGTTATGAGAAAATTGAGATGAAAGAGGCTGTGACGAAGGACATTGACACGCTCTCACAATAGGGCTTCAATGGGGCCTTCCAAAAGTTGTTGGAACGGTACAACAAGTACATTGCAGCCGGAGGGGATTACTTTAAAGGGGACTAGAGTTTCATGTGTATACTATCAATAAAAGTGTCCATACGAAAAAAAGTCTGGAAACTTACCGTATGCACCTCCTATATGTTCAAAGAGGATTTGGCATTAAGATAACCGACAATGGTTGATATGCCATAAAACCAAGCCAAACAAGCCAAATCCTATATATTTGATATATACGTCTAAAGAGGACTTGGCATTGAATAACTTACAATGCTTGATGTGCCATAAGGCCAAACTAAACCAAGCCATATATATATTCAATATATATGTACAAAGAGGATTTGGCATTAAATAACCTACAATGGTTGATATGGCATAAAATCCAACCAAACTAAATCATATATATTCAATATATATGTACAAAGAGGATTTGGCACTAAATAACCTACAATGGTTGATATGTCATAAAATCAAAACACACAAACAAACTGAACTCATTCTCGTCCTTCGGTTGATTTAAAATAAATATTGATAATGTTACATGCGCTCCTGTTTTCTTCTTGTCGAACATAAAATGATTCGACGATTTGGCACTAGGTCATCTACCGCACTCAGTACCCAACAAGATCTTTACAGAAAAGGTTAGCATAAGCTACGTTGGGGACACAATAGATATTCTAAAAAGTTCCACAATATTCAGGGGGTCAGTGCTATAAATATGAGCGGCGTGTCTAATTCAAGTTCCGGGCTTGGTTGTTTGATGAAGAATATTTTATGCCAGGAGCCGAGTAAATCGTAGTCTTTATCAACATATATATTTTTATGCCATTGTTTCTGAAGAGTATTTTATTTAGATATTTCATATTAATGATTATGTCAAAATATGTTGTGATTGGTTTGTAATAATTACTTTAATGGCAATTGTCACGTAAACATTTATTATTTATAGTGTAATTTTAATTCTGTCAAGAAGAGGATAATGTCATTCATGTCGACATTTTCACAGAGGCCCCTCATACTGTTTGCGCTAGAAAAAAAAAAACATTGTTTAATGAAAGCTAAATATCAGCATTCTATAAGAAAATATTTAGCAGTGTAGGGTGTTTGACATGTTATACGCTGTGGTTGCTGCTCTTGTTTGAGTATAAAGAAATAAAGAGATTTGTAGCTTTCAGAAAGCTTATTTTTGTTTTTAAAGCGTGAATTTCATCAAGAAGCTTTTAAGTGTGAATGTTGTTATTCTAGCATTGTCGTTGAATATTGATCTTGTTTTGAAGATTACCCAGTTGGCAGCGGTGGTAGAATACACCGACTACATCTCTTCTGGGGGGCTAAGACCACCCCCTAACAAATGTCCTGATTACGACACTAAACAATCTGATGGTGAGGTTGCAGTCATGCGGAGCACCCCTTCATTGCCATCGTTCCCAGGACAAATCTGGCCCGGATTTGTAGCTGTTGTATCGTTGGTTCAATAGCGGTATACCACAGGTATAAGCCGAAGAAGTGGCAAGTCTATCGGAGAGCGATTAACGCTTTTCTCCCTCCCTGAAGTAGTCAGACACCGTCCATTTATATCTTTACCGGTGTCATACTAAAAAGAGTCACTGATTGTATAGTTCCGGTATAACAGTAGCACCAAATAGGGCCCTTTCTACGGGTTAAATAGAAGTAAACTGTGTACATATGCTAAACGGAATTGTTTGAAATAGAACTGTTTTTGACATTGACACTGTAATTAAGCGAAACTGAATTGTTCAAAATAGAACTGTTTTGACATTTAACTGTGTGTATGGCCAAAAACTGTACCTATACTAAACTGAATTGTTTGAATTAGAACTGTTTAACTATACTGAATAGCTTGAAATAGAAATGTTTTTGACAAGTAAATAGTGTACTCACGCTAACTGAATTGTTTGAAAAAGCACAGATTATTTGTATAAAAATGGATTTAGCATTAAATAACCTACAATGGTTGATATTCCATAAAACCCAATCAATATCCAACCAACTGTTTTGATATTTAAACTGCATACTTGTGCTGAACTGAATTGTTTGAAATAGAACTGTTATTTTGTATAAAAATAGATTTGGCATTAAATAACCTTCAAAATTTGATATGCCACAAAATCCAAACAAACAAACGATTGAAGACAACCCTCTGCCACCTACCCGCCAATTGAAAGATTGAAATTACATACTTTTTGCGTAGTTATTTATTTAGACCAACACTTATTTTTGTGCAGAAGAATTATATATTATAAATTGAATTACCATGACCAGAAAATCCGGTAACCACAGCGTGCGATATACAAAACTATTGGACAGTTGTTTCGACCTTATTAGGTCTCATCAGCAGTGTAAAACGTGATCTACCACACCGGAGATGGAACCAACGACTACAGAATGCAGAGTCGAAACTCTTTCTACATCGAACAAAAGCGCAGCCAAATTAACTTGTCATGGTAAATGCGCGGCTAGTTAACCTGATGAGTTACATCCGTACTCTTACAACGGACACGATCACCTCCAGGGCTACGTCTCCCCAAGAGGATTGGAAATACACATCCACATAATAATAACCTCATGGGCAAGGAAATAGATGTACATTTTTTTAAATAAAAGAATTATATATCATAAATTAAATTACCAGCTGTCAAGTGGTTCCGTATGTCACGCACAGTCCTTGTCGGATTTTCTGGTCATGGTAATTCAATTTGTTTTGTATATATATATTTTTTTATTTCGTTTCCACGCTTTGTCGAAATTTCGGGATTTTTTTTTTATCATTGCTTTCTATGATACGGATTATGTATACTTATACTTATACATTTTTGGTATAGTTTTATTTCTACGAAGGAGAAGGACAAAATTTTCGTTGACATTTTCAAATAGGTTCTTGATACTATTTGCATTGGACGGACATTTTCTAATGAGAGTTGAAGCTACGTATTCTATAAAAGAATGTTTAACATTATGATGTTTTTGACATGCTATACGCTGTGGTTGTTCTGCTTGTTTGAGTATTAAGGTGTGTGTAAGTTTTGTGTGACCAATGTTCAATCGGGATATTGTGACATATACCCTTCTTGGACTTTCTGAAAATTGGTTTCCATTCTTCGAGGAAGAAGTTATTGTGTATGCTGTTATTACTACATCGTTTCCATTTTGTAGAAAAGAATTTGTTGATTTTGAATTTTAACTTTAGGTTGGTGTCATTTGGTTTAATGGCATATACACCCTTTTGAATCATTCAATACCAAATACTGTTTATATATATATATATATATATATATATATATATATATATATATATATATATATATATAAGAGATTAACGCGTAATGCAGAGCTCTTCTAACGAAATGAGCACACCGGTATCCGATAGCGAAAAATGTAAACAAACGAAAATGAATACAAATGCGTTAAATTCCCGAACTAATGTTGGGTCGCCAAATTACTGCGAGGTATGTTATCGGTCTGACGTAAAGTTAGGCAGGTTTCGATTCAAGCGGTGTAGTAGCTATTGGAAAGGGAGCTATCTAGTGGCTCTCGACTACGGTCGCCAACTTTACTTTACTTTTTATATATCATAAACTTTACATTGGGAACTCAATTTGGATAATTCCGTTTAAGTATATCTACAGAATCTATTGATATAACACATACACACACGCACATATATATATATATATATATATATATATATATATATATATATGCGTGTGTGTCTGTGTGTGTGTGTTTGTATATATATATATATATATATAATCTGTAAGTGAATAGTTTGTTGGTAACTTTATTTTCAAACGAGTTAGAGCTCATTCTTTTGTACACGATTAAATTTCTTACAATGAAACAGTGATAATTCTAGTCAATAAAAATCATTTTTGCATGCCGTTTAAAAGGTTTCAAGTATCGCTATCAAACCCAGCAAAATCTATTTAATATTCATCATTTGTTTGTCATCATCTCATCTCATCATCATCTTGTTGTGCCGTCAGCGTTGATATCCCTGACTCTCTCTCGCCATCTTTCCCTATCGTTCATCGCATTTGCATGCAGTTTAAAAAGTTTCAAGTATCGCTATCAAACCCAACAAAATCTATTTAATATTCATCATTTGTTTGTCATCATCTCATCTCATCATCATCTTGTTGTGCCGTCAGCGTTGATATACCTGACTCTCTCTCGCCATCTTTCCCTATCGTTCATCGCATTTGCATGCAGTTTAAAAGGTTTCAAGTATCGCTATCAAACCCAACAAAATCTATTTAATATTCATTATTTGTTTGTCATCATCTCATCTCATCATCATCTTGTTGTGCCGTCAGCGTTGATATACCTGACTCTCTCTCGCCATCTTTCCCTATCGTTCATCGCATCCGGCAAGTCCTCAGGGCTACACCTCGTATCCTCACAGAGATGCTGTATGTAGGTTCGAGCTGGTCGCTCTGCTTTTGCTCGGCCATGTGAAGAGGTCCATAGGTACACTGTTTCAATTATTGCTATCTCTACAATTTTATCTCCTTAACTCTCATCCTTCCGTTTCTTTTCTTTTCTTTTCCTTACTTCCTTCTCCTTCTTTCTCCTTCTAATTCAAAATCTTTTTTAATGAACAAATGGAACAAATAAGTTCTACAGAATATTCCAAAGCAGTCAGATGACATATTTTTAAACACGAACGCTGATTTATTGATTAAACAGTCACCCCTTTCCCTGTATATACAGAATTTCTTCCGTGTTTTTGTATTTTATTAAACATCCATCAGTGATTTAACATCACTAGATATCATCCTTCCTCGTCCTGATGATGGTTCATTAGAATCGAACGTTAGAACATCGACTTTCTTTCTTATTAAACTCTTCTTCTTCTTGGATTACTTTGTTTATCGGGTTTTCTCGGTATATTCAAATATATATCTATAACATTTATTTATATACAATGTAATTATATTTATACAATACATATTATTATTATATATATGTATATGTATATGTGTTTATACAGTATTATATTTACATAATACATATTTATACAATACATTATACCTTATCCTCCACTTATGGGTCAAATAGTATCACTAGGATAGCTTTGGTATTAAATAAGCCCCGAAGGTTGATATGTCATTAAATAAAGATACAGCACCAATACATAATAACAATTAAATAAGAGTAATGGATTCTAGTCTGATCCAAAAGCAGTTTTTTTTTAATCTCCGACACATGTACTAAAATTGATTACATTCTTCCAAGCTGTAGCTGTGTCATTACTACAGTATGGATGCACCAGTAAGATTCTAACGAAACAGCAGAAGATAAAACTAGATGAGAACTAGATGCTACGTGCCGCTTGAACAAGTCCTGGAAGCAGCACCCCCCCAAAAAAAAGGCAGCGGCATGGCCGCTTACCTCCCATCTCACAAACCCTCCAAGAAAGAGGAATAAGACAAATGGACACTGTTAGGGAAGTAAGGGTGAACCCATTAACGACTTTCTCTCATGGACTCCAACACATGGACACACCAGTGTTGCTCGACCAGCTAAAACGAATTTTTTTCAAGCAATTTAGTCAGAGATGTTTTATAGCCGCATTTTTCTGTGAATACTTTGATTTGGAGAATTGAGGGAGATGTGAAATTCAAAATGTTGATTTTAATGTCGTTTTTGGTAGAATAGGATCCGTACTTTGTAAAGGTACCAATAACAGTGGCCAGTTCAAAGAATTGACGGAGATATCAAACAATCATCTGACGCAGCTTATTGTACACGAACTACTTTCATAGGAATTCATTATGAATCTTGTTGATATTTTCTATCCATTTTTGTTGTACTAAAACTAATTTTGGTAGAGTAATAATTGTAACTGAATCCTTTGTTGGTCATCGAACTTCATGAATACCAAACGTTGGCTTAAGGACAAGAATCTTTTCGCAAAAGTATAGTTTGTCTTGATATTGTAAAACATCTAATGGAAATCAATTTTCTTCACGGCTTCTCGTCAATTACCAATGGCAGCCATATCCGTTATAAAAATACAGTTCCCTGACGCATGAAAGATACATGCTAAACAAAAAACATAAGACGTCAACGAATCAAAATATGCAAGATATTTGATAAAAGAAGTAATCTTTAATGCCCTGTGTTGTGGTGTTGTGGAACCAACCCCGATAAGAATGGACTGATCCAAGCCCCGTAAAGAAATCAAACTGAAGCTAGCAAAGGACATAGTAATTGGAGACTTGCAGTAGACTGGATTTCTTTTCTTATACATTGATTCCAAAAATAAATACCTATTATTCCATGTGTATCTTTAATTATATTATTAAGATACAACATCCTGGTTATAGTACCAAATCGCGTTCGGTAATGGGGCTCATATTCACAAACTCTAGAGCTTAGAGTTGTCCTTCTTTGCTAATGCTCTCAGGTCCACTCTTGACAAGGAGCAATAGTTTGGTTCGGTTTATTGGCATATCAACCATTGTAGGTTATTTAATGCCAAATCCTATTTAGACAAGTATATTAAACGTATATGGTTTAGTGTGGTTAAGTTTTATGGCATATAAACCCTTGTAGTTTATTTAATGCTGAACCTTCTTTATACATATATATTATCTAATGTAAAATCCTCTATATATATATGTGGTGCCTTCAATAAGTTTCCAGACTTTTTTGTACAGGCATTTAAAATTGTCCTAGACTCTTGAAAATTCACCGTGTTATTGCTATACATCTTATGAGATGACTGACCAATTTTTATGTTTTCAGGTTCAAATGAACAGCTACAGCAGCAACTGGAATACACCCTACTAAAGCCTGATTGTCACAGCTGGTGAATTTCAAAAATGCAATCTGGACGTGTGGAAGAACGATATGCAATAAAATTCTATTTCAAACTTGGAAAAAATGCCATGCGATGAAAGCTGGATCTACTGCTATGACCCAGAGACCAAGAGACAGAGTTCCCAGTGAAAACATGCTGGCTCTCCCAAACCCAAGAGGGCCAGACAGAGCAAATCCACCCGCAAACTTTTGATGATCCCTTTTTTTTTTGACAGTACTGGCATGATCTACATGCACTGGGTTCCCACTGGACTGACAGTCTACAAGGAAAACTATGTTGAGGTTTTAAGGGAGTTCAGGAAGAGATTCCATCGGAAGAGGCCAGAATTCTTCAAATCGAGTTAGTGGCATTTCCACCAGGACAATGCATCAGTCCACAACTCCATCCTTGTCACAGACTATTTGACAAAGATGGGCAACAAGACAGTTCTTCAGCCTCCCTATAGTCCAGACCTTGCTCCCTGTGACTTTTGGTTATTCCCTAAGCTCAAGGAAAACCTTAGAGGCTGTCGTTATGAGACAATTGAGGAGATGAAAGAGGCTTTGTCGAAGGTCATTGACACGCTCACACAAGAGGACTTTCATAGGGCCTTCCAGAAATTGTTGGAACGGTACAACAAGTGCATTATAGTCGGATGAGATTAGTTCGAGAGGGGCTAGAGTTTCATGTGTATACTATCAATAAAAGTGCCCATACGAAAAAAGTCTGGAAACTTATTGAAGGCACATCGTATCACAAGTCTTCAATGGGGCTTGATATGCAGAACGCTTCAAGCTGGCAACGAAATCCGCCTAACCTTACGCTACTCTTGGTACCTAAAGGCTCAGCCACTTCGGTGACCTACATCAGCTCGGGAATTATAATGAATTTTGTATTAGCTTTCCTTTGTTTACATTTTACGTTTACGGTTACTGGAGTGCTCAATTCGATAGAATGTCACATATTGAACTTCGACCCAGCCGTCAATCGAGAAACGGGTGCATCCGGTCGAAGATATCAAGATATAACCTTGACCGGTTCAAATGCGACGCTCACAGGAAGCAGGTGAACGTCAAGCAATTATATAACCCGTTGCGACAGAGAGTTCGAGTTAGTTGGAGTCAGTTGCAGTTGAAGTTCGAGTTGCAGTTCGAGGTAGTGAGAACCAGCTCCCAGCAGTGGGCTTGGGCCATCAGCACCCCCGGTTGAGCAGCTCAGCAGAATGAGAAAGAAGTCAGAGGAACTTGGGATCTATATGTTGCAGTCTGTTCAGTCTCCAACTCACCTCTCACACACCACCCTTTCGCAACCCTTTTTTTTAATAAAGTGTGAGAGGTATATTTTTGTAAAGAAGTGTGTTCGTTCATCATTATTGTTGATTATGTTTCCGCATATATATGTATACGTATAGTTGTATCATGGCTAAACAAGAAGAAGAGTTTTGCATTACGCCTGTGGGGACAGCCGTTAAATCCTTCACATAGTGCTCAACCTCCCCCCATGGGTTCCATATATGTTTCCTTTATAAATTTTAGAAAAACGACATGGGATATATATATAGAAATAGCGCTTATAACTCAACGAATACGTTGAAATAATATAATGAACTTACATTTAAGTTGACTACAAATTAAAACACTCAACTCAGACATGATTCCTGTGGATGACATATCACATATTTTTTATCATCATCGGAGAACGAAAAAGAAAGTTTTATCAACATACAACCCCCACCCCCCAAAACACATTTATATTCCAACGGCCTAGATGTAAAGTTGGCCACCGTAGTCGAGGGCGACCAGAAGGTTCCCTTTTCAGTAGCTATTACGCTGCGGTGTAGAGGAGGGCGCTACTCCTTTCCCTGGATTGCCCCACTTTACCCTTGATACGTACCTTATATTTCTGAGTGTTAAGAAAGGAGGAATCAAGTACCATTTTTAAAGTACCATTTTTTAAAGTCTTTGGTATGACACGACCCGGGATTGAACCCAGGTCTCCCGGACCATTGTTGTTCAATGTTTCCTTTAAGTAATTTGTATGACTTGATTATATAGGCCATGCCATCTTTAATATATATATATATATATATATATATATATATATGTGCAATTGTTGCTAGATTACAAAAAATAGGACATAATCCAATAACGTGCATAATTACAACATTACGTAAAAATATGTACACAATTTTGTCTGTATTGTTTCTCAGCTAAAGATACTTTTAAAATTCTCCACGAATCAAATTTCCGGTGCAAAAATCCAATTTTATTTACTGGACTACTTACTCAGCGAAAAAAATATACTTTGGGAAGTAAGGATAGCCATTTTACTTTACACTAAATGATAACTGACGCAGGATCAAATCTATAGATCAGAACAATCGAATATTATAACATTTCCGCTGAAACAGTCACGATTTTAAAAGATGCAAAATTCACTATTATTATATACCGAACATTAATAGGTACGTCCCATTCCTCATAAATACGTTGAACACTATTGTGAGGGAGATTAATATGCTGATTTAGTAGTACACCCCTAGCCGTGGTTTACCTTCTTCACGCCGCTGGCGACTATTGTATTTTGTTAATGATATAAAGATTTCCATTTCATTCCCAACCCATGTGTTGGTTATGTCTCAGTCAGTACCTTTTTTTGTTAGGTAACAGCATTTATCAATGACAGAATTTTAAAAAAAAGATATAAACATAAAATAGATGATTGAAAAACAAGAAAACAAATCGATAAAAAATCTGAAAACACGTGTTATATATATCTAATTTGAAACCTAATTACCCTACCTTAAAATAAAATTTGGACATCCCGATCATCTATAGAAACAAATAAATCAGCCGGTCAGCCACACCAAAAATACTGTACCAAAATGGAGGAAACCAAAACAGCCAAGCCGAAACGAACCCAAGCAGATTTCATTTATTGGTGATTCTGCAATTCTATGATTTGATTCCAAAATGTCTATTGCATATTAAAAGTTAAGAATTGGAATGGAACCCCAAAGGCTTTATTAATAACGACAGAGAACAGAGCACAGATGTCTCTTCGACAGTTCCTTGATTTGATGCCTCTTGGATTCACCTGTTAATCCATTTCTGTAGATATCTACGAACATTGGTTTAGTTTTTCTCTGCTGGCAACCAATGCCTGAATTTACCATTCCATTAACCATTCGTTGCATGTCAAAATGCATTCACATTAATTCTCTGGCATTTGTTTGCAGAGTTAAGGCGAAGAAAGAGAGTGAGAGAGAGAGAGAGAGAGAGAGAGAGAGAAATGAATTTACTTCTTCCAGTTGATAAAGCTGATCCACAATTACCTCCTCTACCTTTGTTATCTCTCCTTCTTCATCAACGACTCAGGTCACTTGACCAGATCGTGCGTTGCCTTGTGATTTATAGACAGTCTCCTTTTAAAGGGCAATTTCCGAGATTTTCTCGCAAAGAACGATGGAGCCTGGCCTGTTTCTCTGCCATTGTCTGGTACTCCCATCAATTCTTCATCTTTTCTATGCCAAAGAGCTACTTCGGCGCTAACTTATTACGTCAAAAATTCGTTTTGAACACGGCAACTTTGAATATGAACAAAGCAGCATTATTTTTTTTTCCTTTTCTTTTCCATCAGAAAAAGAATGAATAGCATTGTCATTTCTCTCTTTTGTTGGTCGAAACACACAGAGATTATGAAACTGAAGAGAATATGATACCAAATTAATAGCTGAAGTACCTATCTACGCAAGGTAAGAGTTGTCTTTTAAAGACTTCAATCACAGATACAAGATAAGCTAGGGTTCTATGAAATATAGTGAGATTTAGATCATAGATAGGATGAGACTTCAATCACACATCTGGTCCTCACCAATTGTGATATAAGTAATAGATATACGGTAAATGTAATAAACTTTTATACTCTTCAGGACACTTCTGAAAGACTTACACCGAAATGACGAATATGAAAACTTTGTTACCGCCCATATAGAAGCTGCAGCCGAGTGCATACCAACAAAATCAAAGTTTAAGGTTTGGTTTGGTTTGGTTTTATGGCATATCAACCATTGTAGGTTACTTAATGCCAAAACCATTTATATAGATAAAAACAGTTCTATTTCAAACAATTTAGTTTTGTACGTAGTTTAACTGTTAAAACAGTTTAGTGTAAGTACACAGTTTAGTTCTATTTGACCCAGAGATTGGACCCTATGAGGTGCTACCACTCTGGACCAGAATGGAGCTGGGAGTGATGTCAATAAAGAGGTTATCTGCATTCACCAAAGCTCTTGCGTTACTGGAACTTCACCATTAATTGTTTTAGTGCCATATACAGGACACACATTGCGGGAGTCTTACCCCTCTACAGAGGTGTAGTTGGCGTATTTTACAGCCCCATCTGACTGAGCCAACCAAATCAAGAATCAAATGTAGAGGTCCCAAGGAATCTAGCTGTTTGGGGGGAAATAACGATAAAAAGTGTCCTAAATTAATAAAATAAAATCAACAAATTCCATCACGTAGAAATTTTAGAAAGTACAGATAGACCTAATATATACCAAAAAGAACAATCAAAATATATTCATGGCCAAATCGATGAAATCAGAAATCCAATGGAAGATAGACAGTCACGATTAGCATGGCAGACAGTAAATAAAGTGAGCGCTGAAATAGGACGTGCCGAATATTTCCTACAGGAATTAGGGTGACTAATATGCCCTGCTGAAATGAGGGGGGGTCTATGTGTTCTGTTCAAATAGGCGTGTGTTTAATATGGGTGTGCGTCTGTGTGTCCTGTCGAAATAAGGAGGCTGTGACACCACGGGACTATATATGAAATATAAATAAAGATGTTACCATCCGCCATCCAACAGGAAAGTCGTCATATTTCATAAGTTAGTTGTTTCTATATGAAAATTTATTGAGGTTTGCAACGTCCAGCATAGTCGCACGAAACGAGAGAAATAGCGTAAAAGAATGACTGGTGTTTCTCAAAAACACAGATAGTTTAATTCACGGCAGACGAAACGATCAAAACACTCTCTTCATTTCTTCTCCATCAATCAAGCCCTCACCCCCAATGGAGCCGCTCGTTTCACCTCGCATCTGGACCTAAAACTCGAAATTGCCCAACGCCAATTCACCGACTGACTCCAAATCCTTTGACAGAGCAACTCGACTGACTGACCGCTAAATGACTCTACTTACATATCTTATCCAGACCATTGGTCTAATGAGTAGAGTGTTCGCCAATGGTCCGGGAGACTGGGGTTCAATCCCGGGTCGAGTCATACCAAAGACTCAAAAACTGGTACTCAATGATGCCTTGCTTAACACTCAGCATTATAAGTTACGGATCAAGAGTAAAGTGGAGAAAGGAGCTGCGCCCTCCCCAACACATCGGTGTAATAGTTATTGAAAAAGGAGCCTTAGGATCACTCTCGATTACGGTCGCCAACTTTATTTTTACTTTATATATCTTATTTTAATTAATCTGTTAACTAATCTGATTAGAACACGTGTTATTAAAAATCTGCGTCATATAAATCTGACATCGCATTTAAAATGTTTATCTCCAACATCCTGCCCACAACCGAATTTAACAGAACCTTTCAATCTCATATACTGACATTCGGTTGTGGCATGTCCATGCTTTTGTTCATTCGATGCGACTTTCACTTCAACTCAAAGTTTTTGTCTAACTCATAATTTATCATTAAAAATAAAACGATTAACTAATATAATTAATTACAATCCTTAATTATATTACAATGCGTTTAATACGCCTGCGAATCTTTTAGAGGATCAAAAACAGTTTTTAGTTTCCCACAAATGAATGGTTTCGACCAGCTAAAAAGCAAATTTCGAATGTTTATTTTAAGTAGAAAGCTGCATCTAACTTCCCGGTTGTCGCATTTCGATTTTTCAACATTTTCTACCACTTGACCTTGTGCCAAACTAAATCAAGTGAATGTGTCGGGATTTGTCACGTGGATAGGATAGGAACATGTTTTTTAATAGCTTCCTTGGTATATTCATTATTGATTACATCATTGACTCTCTTTTTCATTCGTCTCTATCGTCCACCACTTCTAGTCAGTCCTCTAGACAGCATCCAATGTTCGCATAGAGCTGATGTTTGTAAGTGCTTGATAGTCGGCCAAAACTGGCATATCCTTACTTAGGAATCGATAGGAGATTTGTTTGTTTGTTTGGGTTTTATTGCATATCAACCTTTCTACGATATTTAATGCTAAATCCATTTTAACATATGAGCAGTGCTATTTCAAACAATTCAGTTTGGCATAAGTACACAGTTTAATTGCCAAAATCATTCTATTTCAAGCTATTCAGTTTAGTCAAACAGCTTTATTTCAAACAATTCAGTTTAGTATGAGTCTAGTTTTTTTTACACACTGTTGAATTTCCAAACAGTTCTATTTCAAACAATTCAGTTTAGCGTAAATACAGTTTCAATGTCAAAAACAGTCCCATTTCAAACAACTCAGTTTAGCATAAGTACGTAGTTTAACAGTTCTTTTTCGAGCAACTCAGTTTAGCATAGGTACACAGTTAACTGACAAAATAGTTCAATTTCAAGCAGTTCAGTTTAGTATAAGTACACAATTTAGTTCTATTTGACCCATAGATAGGACCCTATCAGGTGCTACTATTCCGGGCCACAGTAGACCCGGAAGTGATGGCAATGAAGGGGTAATCTGCATTCCCCAAAGCTCCAGCATTACTTCCAGTATTTATTCAAAACAACACTTTGCCATCTTGTGTCGCTTTAATTAACGTTTTTCTCTGTGCGTTTCATTAGTTGGTTGGTTGGGTTGGGTTTGGTTTTATAGCATGTTAACCATTGTTGCTTATTCAATGCCAAATCCTACTTTTACATAAATATCGATTATATATAATTTGTAAACTCATTTTGTCGATACATTTTTATTCGAGCCTTAGCTCATTCTTTCGTACACTGTTAACTTGTTTTAAGTATTTCTAATTGAAACCTGTCTGGGCCTAGGAGTGATGGCAATAAAGGGGTGCTCCACATTGCCCAACGCTCCAGCATTACTGGAACCTCGCCATCAGATTGTTTAATGTCATACAGGACATTCGTTGGTGGGTGAGTCTAACCCCTCGACAGAGATGCAGTCGGTGTATTCTACATCCCAAGCCGACTGACTTGGTTTCGTTAGTGTTCAGATGGTGCATCCATACATTAGTAATGACGCAACGAGAGTTTGTAAGAAATCCCGTTTAATTTTATGTTACAGGTCTCTAAAATTTCACTTTTTTTTCTGGTGATTTAGATTTGAAAATTTTTTTTGGTTTTTTTGGAGACATTGATTAGGAAAAAAGCATCGGCTTTTTTTGTCCATCAAGTCGGGTTTTTGATTTGTGACAAACTTATTAGATATTAATCCTATTAATTTTCGAATGCAAAAAGTCTGAATATTGGGATTGTAAAAGTGTAAGTTTTAACTAAAAGCATCTAAATATATATCAGAATAAACATTACTTATGTTCTTGTCAGTAGGGTGTAAAATATACAGACTGTATCCCTCTGCAGAACGGTAAGACTCCCTCAAAAATAAGGGTTCTGAGTTATGATATTAAATTAGATCTATTAGTGAGACTCCAGTTCTAAGGCTATGGGAAGTGTGCCGTGTGAAGTGTGTAATTGCTATTACTTCCATGTCCACTTTATACCTGTTAGGGTTACATCAATGAGTAAAATAAATCTGTTTAGAATAAGAATACTTGCTGTCACATCAGCGACAGTTTAGTGTTATATCAAGGACACTTCTTTTTGTATGAATGGGGAGATCAGGAGATACAGTAATAATTTCCTAAGCTGTTTGTTTCGATGTTGCACAAGGCCAATAGTTCCCACTGCCTCCCACCAGACAGGACTCGACAAAATGACCCGAAGGTCGATTATAGTTGAGGTTTAAGGGAGGGGAAGGTCGGGCACGAGCCGAGACTCGAGCCCTACTGGACTATGACGTTGCTCGCCCACCCGAAAGTGGCCCAGCCGAAATCGGTGTCCTTACGGCCTCAAGTCTGTCTTTGTTGGACTGTGCCCATCGCAGCGGCGCGCTAGTCCACGATGTTGCACAAAGCCGACTGAATGGGGCACCAAGAGAGATTCGAACTCACACGTGAAGGATGGCTTGTCTAACTTGCTAAGCATTACACCACCCAAAGCGTTTGATTCAGGAGGTACAGTAAGCATTTTCTAAGCCCAACCAACAGCTTTTTGGCATTATTAAGTTTAGCAAATATATACGTATTCAAATTTTCTGTGAGGATTGAACATATTCCTGATTGGATGATGGAGCTGAGCGATGTATCTTGTAATATGCTTCAAATACAAATGCAGATATGAATAATTTGAATTTTCCTAAGCTTAAGTGGATGAAAGAACAAAACAAAAAACAAAAAATCGGGAGAGTTTATTTTCTCCAAAACGTGTGTATGTAAATTTGCTTGATATGTTGAAATTATTTTGTGCTAGCAATTTATCATATTCTTTCGGAGCGAAAGTGAAAATTCTGCCTTCAATAAACATTTATTTTATTCGTAAAAGCAGACATAGGCGTCAGAGTATGCAGATTTAGTTATTTAAAGTAATATATATATATATATATATATATATATATATATATATATATATATATATGTATATATATATTTGAAAAAAAAAAGAAGAAATCTGCACGCACAGATGCCCTCCAAACAGGCACACACACACACACATATATATATATATATATATATATATATATATATATATATATATATGTACTACCTCTGACAAAAAATATGGACTCTTAGAAAACGTTCCTTCTGCTATTTTTAATAGTTTGTTCTTCTACCTAATGCTGAAAATACCTCGATAATGAATTAAAATAAATTGTTTTTGATAATTTGATTTATGTTCGATGAATCCAGAAAGTTTGGATATTAGATAAAATAGGTTTTTCTCAGATTTATAGGTAGTTTATTTTTTATTGATTAAAGATAACCGAAAGAATATTTTCTAAGTGTAGTGTGTCCATTATTTTTTGCCAGTGGTTGTAAGCATACTTCTATAAAAGTTTTATAAGTTAAGGTTCTTCTAGATCAAAAACACCAAGAATGTATATATATATATATATATATATATATATATATATATATATATATATAATGTAATGCTGACGAAAGATAGACACTGGGAACAGAAAAGGGTTGATAGAAAAACATATATATTCAAGTAATAGAAACAAGATACAAGTGAACCTGGTTACGCAGTAGTTAATTGATAGGAAACTGAATGTCCAGTGGGGTAGTAACTATCCGTCTACAACGCAAATGGTATCACACGTGATTGTGTCAGGCTGATTGGTACTATTTACCAACCCCCCCCCCCGCTCGGGCAGGATATGACACAAGGTCAATTTTTAAGCGGAGTTTAAAAGGTTTGAATTCAGAGTTTTTCCTTCTCCTAGACTAGTTGCCTAACCAAGGCTGAAGAATCTAGTCTGTCCTACTATTTACCCATAGCTGGAGGGAGAATAATTGGATTCATACCTTCCCCAAGGGTATTAGTGCTATGTGAAATGCAATCAGTCTCGTCCAGGATTTGAACTCGTGTCGCCGTGTCCATTTCCTACGACGATAACGACTACACCACGGGCACCTCAGGCTGATTGGTGAACTGTAATTTACGAAGCTCTTTGCTTCGATGTGGCACAAGGCCGATTGAATGGGGCACCCAATGAGACTCGAACTCACTCTTGCAGGTTTGCTAGTCAAGCTTGCTAACCATTACACTACCCGAGGTGCCCTTACACTACCCGAGGTGCCCTTACACTACCCGAGGTGCCCAAGGCTGATTGGTGAACTCACTCTGACGCTCTCTTTGACGTGTATGTATGGAGGAGGGCGAGTCCATTGTGTAAGGAGTACAACAATATATATATATATATATATATATATATAGGCATGTTCGGTTAAAAACCGTGGATTGTTTTCTTTTCAAGATCTTCAAGTGAAGATGTTTAGTCTTCTTGTAATTTTTCTCATGTCTGGATCAAGGTGGTGGAGAAAGTGCCCCATACTAGCTCAAATGCTTTCGACTATTTTGCTAGTCGTCCTCAGGCGTTGTTTAAGGTTGTTGCTGTGAGTTTTATTTGGTTTTATTTAGTGTTGTTTTTTTTTTAATATAGGGTTGGCTCATTTTGTAAGGATGGGTGGTACGATGGGACACTTTCTCTACCACCTTGACCAAGTAGATATACGAAAAATAACAAGAAGACTTGAACCTCTCCACTTGAAGATCTTAAAAGTCGACTGGGCAGGAAAATAATTAGGTTGAATGGCCCGGGAGACCAGGGTTCAATCCCTGGTCGAGTTATACCAAAGAATCAAAAAATGCTACTTGATGCCGCCTTGCTTAGCATTCACAATTATAAGGTATCGATCAAGGGTAAAGTGGTATAATCCGGGGAAAGGAGTTGCACCCTCCCTTACACCTTGGTGTAGTAGCTATTGAAAGGGAGCCTTCGGGTCACCCACGACTAGAGTCGCCAACTCATTTACATCGTTGATAATAATTTGGTATCATATTCTCTCTACTTGTCTTTAATTGGAATCATTTTGAGATTGTTATGAAATAGCCGATGGATTTCGGTTCATGCCTTTGAGTTTAGTTAGGCTGAGAACCTTTCGGCTCAGCACATGGGTTGGTTGGGTGTAAGATTGAAGCAGGTGTTAACGCGGGTGCTCGCGAGCGGATGGAGGTGTCACTCAGATGTCATAACAGTCCGAGACGATACTGGGTGACAAGGTGCGGGTGACGTCACGCACCGGAAGCACGCGGAAGTTTGTGTTAGAATTTGAAGAAAATAAGAGTCGGGTTTTGGAGCTCGCAGGCGCGAGGCGAACATGCGCCCGATGGGGGCCGCTCGAGTTGGGGGCCAAATGAATAAGACAGCATAGAAGATTGTGTCTCTCCTCCTTACGTCGAAACCTTTAACTCAAAGTTAATAAAAAGGTTTCGTACCTGAACAAGAAGTAGTTACGTGTTTTTGAGATTCCTGTTCTTTATATATCCTATCGTTATGAACATTACATGTCTATTTTGCACATGGCCATATTCGTGTATATGGCTAAGCAACAAGATGAGGCTTCTTAATCTGAGAATTAATTTTTTAAATTTTAAATTTTTATTTTTATTGCGGACTTTTTGTCCTCATCTTGGTAGTTTTGGTGTTGTTTCTTCTTTCACTACGTTTCGGCCAAATTTCACCTCTGGCCTTCTTCAGGTGGAAAAAAAAATTAATTCTCAGATATTCTCTCTAGTTTCAATATTTGTGTGTATTTGGATCAACAAAAGAGAAAAATGATAATGCAATTTATTCTTTTCGAGATTAAAAAGAAAAAAAAAAAATTTAAAAAAATTAAAAAATTTAAAATGAGGCGGTTTTGTTCATATTCAAGTTGTTATCTGCAGAAGGAATTGATGGCATAATAAAATAGCGTTGAACTACTTCTTCTTTCACTTAACTTGCTCTTTGACTTAAAATTATAAAGATGGTATTATATATAGCAGAGGAGTGTGGAATGCCCTGTTTTCATTGGCTGTTTACTAAAGGACAGATGTCTATGAGAACGTCCGAAGTCCGGCCTTATTAGTTTTTTCTTTGCTTTGGTAGAGGCACGAGCGTAGCACGTCGCGATCACGGAGGCGGTTTGGCTCTTTCAGAGTCATGCCGGGGTTACTGTCGGAGCCGATATGATACAGAAATAACCCAAAATCGGCAATGAAGACAGTGCATCTCTGAAGACCGCCCTGATGCATCTAAGATGTATAATTGAAATAAAAATATTATAAAATGCCGGATAAGAAAAGGACAACTTCTTTTACAGCATAATATCCTAAGTTCATCCCATTCAGCTGGAGCACTGGGTTGGATATGACGATAACAAACTCAATGCATTTTAATGGCAATTCCCAATGTATTCTTCAGTAAAATAACTTCCTGTATATTTTTCTAGCAAAATCCTTTCCAATGCATTTTTATAGTAAAATTATTCCCAACCCATTTTTGCGATCAAATCATTCCCAATGTAATCTATAGTAAAATCAGTTCCAGTTAATTTTTATACTGCCCACTCGGCTGGGGCTGTAGAATACACCGACTGCAGAGGGGTAAAACCCCCATAACGAGTGTCCTGGATATCACACTAAACAATCTGATTGTGAGGTTCCAGTAATGCTGGAGCTTTTTGGAATGCAGAGTACTCCTTCACCCGAAGTGGTATCACCTGATAAGTGTACTATCGATGGGTTCAATAGAACTAAACTGCATACTTATACTAAACTGAATTGTTTGAAATAAAACTGTTTGACTAAACTGAATAGCTTGAAATAAAAATGTTTTTTAACAATTAAACCGGGACATTGGCCCAGCGGTTAGAGTGTTCGCCAATGGCCCGGGAGACCTGGGTTCAATCCCAGGTCGAGTCATACCAAAGACTTTAAAAATGGTACTTGATACCACCTTGCTTAACACTCAGCATTATAAGGTACGGTTCAAGGGTAAAGTGGAGCAATCCTGGGAATGGAGTAGCACCCTCCCCTACACCTTGGTGTAGTAGCTATCGAAAAGGGAGCCTTCGGGTCACCCTCGACTATGGTCGCTAACTTTACTTACTTACTTACATTTAAACTGCGTGCTTATGCTAAACTGATTTGTTTGAAATGGAACTGTTTTTGACATTGAAACTGTTCTTACACTAAACTGAATTGATTAATATAGAAATGTTTTGACATTTAACTGTGTGTAAACAAAATATGTACTTATACTAAACTGAATTAAATGAAATAAAATTGTTTGAATAAACTGAATTGCTTGAAATAGAAATGTTTTTGATAATTAAACTGTGTACTCATGCTAAACTGCATTTTTTGAAATAGGACATTATTTGTTCAAAAATGGATTTGGCGTTAAATAACCTACAAAGGTTGATATGCCATAAAAACCCAACCAAATAACTAATTTTTATAGTAGAATTATTCTCCGTGTATTCTATAGTAAAATCACTTCCAGTTAATTTTTATTGTAAAATTATCCCCGATGTTATTTTTATTGCTTAATCGTTTGTTGTATAGCAACATAAAGAACTAATATACATGGGGGAAGAATGACCATGATACTTTGTTATAAATATATCGTTCACATTTTTTATTTCTCGTAAGGGTCGGAGCTGGCGTGTGTGAGAGAGATAGACGGAGGAAGGGAGACGAACGGAGACTGCCGCATTTTCCCATAACTTCTTTTCTTGACTATATCACGCTTCTTGATCGGAGTGGGTTAATCAACCGTGACAGCAAGCTGAAACCGACATACAGAGAAACTGCATATGTCACGTGGGTATCTTCATACATCCTTTCATAACACCCACACTTTTCAGCTCAACCACGTGGCTGTTTCCGCTTATTTTCACAGGTGCTTCCTGTGCAGAGAATCCCTGAATGACGGCTCAGTCAATGATCTATGCAACACATTCTGAAGGTACTTCGTAGAAAAACCATTTCTAATGCCTTTTTATTGTTGAATTATTCCCAATGTATTTTATAATAAAGTCTCTTCCAATGCATTTTTATAGTAAAATCAATCCCAAAGAATTTTTGCTGTAGAATCATTACCAATGTATTCTATAGTAAAATCACTTCCAATTTACTTTCACTGTAATATAATTTCCGATGTACTTTATGAAATATAAAATCATCTCCAGTACATTTTCATAGAAAATTATTCGTAATTTCTTTTAAAGAAAATCCTTTTTAATACATTTCAATTGTAAAAATATTTCCTGTATATTTTGTTAAATCATTTCATATGCATTTTTCTATTAAAATTATTCCTAGTGTATTTCATAATAAAATAATTCATAATCACTTCCAATACATTTTTCTATTAAAATAATTTTCAGTGTATTTTATCGTGAAGTAATTCATAATGTATTTTATTGTAAAATTACTTCCAATGCATTTTTCCATTAAAATTATTCCCTGTGCATTTTATTGTGAAATAATTTATAATGCATTTTGTAGTAAAATCATTTCCATGCATTTTTTTGTAGAATCATTTATCATGCATTTTTTGACAAAATCATTTCCAACGTATTTGTATTGTAAAATATTTTCCAATGAGGTTTCATTGCCAGGATTCAAGTTAAAATATGAAGATATACGAACACCACAACTGATTTGCTCAGTCAGCTAAGGCTGTAGAATACACCGGCTGCATTTTTGCAGAGGGGTAAGACCCCCCACCAACGAGTGTCTTGAATATAACACTAAACAATCTGATGGTGAGTCTCCTGTAAAACTGAAGCTTTGGGCTTTGGGGAATGCGGAGTACACCTTCATTGCCATCGCTCCCAGGTCTACTCTGGTCCGAAGTGGTAGCACCTGATAGGGTCCAATCTGTGTCAAATAGAACTAAACTGTGTACTTATGCTAAACTGAATTGTTTGAAATGGAACTGTTTATATGTATAAAATGGATTTGGCATTAATAACCTACAATGGCTGATGTGCCATAAAGCCCAGCCAAGTCAAGCCAAGTCCACTACAAATGATCATGAAAATGACGATCTAGAATGGCATTTCAAGTTTACCAACTGATATTATATTCCGACTCCTCCACTCTGAACCTCTCCGAAAAATCGAACAACGAAAAACTCTTGAAATCCATCGCATATGTCACAAGACTTCCTAATTTGGCCGTGAAGAAATAAGTTGTTTTTTTTTAGACTAATAAGATACCATATACCCGTGGTCACTGGAAAGCGTATCGAAGTTTGAATTGTGGGGGGATAGGTACAATCCCTATTCCGAATTCTACTGTTTGAATTAATTCTTACCATGCAGGAGTCAAGTCAACACGATTTAGTGTAAACTTACATGAGAAATCACGGGAAGTGAGTGAACTCATTTTTTTTTTCAGTGGGGCTCTTTCTTGGTTTCTCCACATTTCATATGACGTAATATATCCGTTTTATTTTACTGGCCAATACAAAAAGGTTGTGAGAACTAATTTGTATATGATTTGCATGTTACATTAGCGGCTTGTGGGGCGTATTTCTACATTGAGAACGAGAGTAAAATTTTAGTTTCAAGAAAGAAACACAGAGGACTTCTTATGGTGTAATGGCTAAAGTTCAGGCCTGCAACTTTAAAGTTAGTGAGTTCTAAACCCGTTATTACGTTCACGATTTTGGGAAAGTTATGAATGAATGCTTTTAAAGTTGTTTTTTTAAATGGCATATCAACTCTTTTAGGTTATTTAATGCTAAATCTTTTTGATACATTTATTAAACGAATAGTTTTTAGGTAACAATTTAAACAAGCCAGAGCTCATTTGTTTGCGCACAGTTAAATGGTTTCAAGTATTCTTATCTAATACGAGTAATTCTATTTAGTATCAATCATTTGTTTAGACACAGTTAACTGGTTTCAAGTATTCTTATCTAATTCAAATAATTCTATTATGTATAAACTATTTGTTTGCTGACAGTTAAATGGTTTCAAATATTGCTATATAGCAGTCATAGTTTTATTTGTACCCAATTACATTGTTTCAAGTATTTCTATGTAACACTAACAATTCAACGTAACACCACTCATTTATTTTCACTCAGTTAAATAGTTAAACGGGTCAGAGTGGACCTGGATGTAATGGCAATGAAGGAGTACTCCACATTACCAAAAGCATTAGAGCTGGAGTATCATCATCAAATGTAGTTTCGTGTCATACACAGAAAATTAGTTCTATTTGACCCACAGATGAGACTCTAATAGGTACTATCATTACGGCTTAGAGTGGACCTGGGAGTAATGGCAATGATAGGGTACGCCAAATTTCCCAAATCCCCAAGACTGAAGCCTCATCATCGGATGCAGTTGACTGTCATACTTAGATCATTAATTCTGTTTGACACTGATGGGACCCTAATTGGTACTACTACTCCGGATCAGAGTGGATCTGGGAGTAATGGCAATGATAGGCTACTCCACATTTCCCAAGTCTCTTAGTCCGAAGCCTCACCATAAGGTGCAGTTTACCGTCATACTCAGAATATGAGTTCTATTTGACCCACAGATGGGACTCTAATATGTACTACCACTACGGCTTAGAGTGGACCTGGGAGTAATGGCAATGATGGGGTACACCAAATTCTCAAAACCTTCGGACTGTAGTCTCAACATCAGGTGAAGTTTAGTGTCTAATCAAGGACACGATTTAGGGGGTTCTTACCACTATGTAGAGATGCAGCGTATTTTACAGCCGACTAGTTTTATGAACCCCTTTGTCCCCCAGCTATGGTTTAAATTGTATAATTGATGTTCAAAGCAAAAGCCATCCTTGTAGAAACAAGGATGGGTTTTGCATTGAATATCCCAAGAAGGTTGATATGCCATTAAACAAAGCAAAATCTTAAAAGATAATTTCTTCGATTTGTATTTTGGTAAATCTGATTTTGACGGTAAATCTGAAAGGTTTAAGCCAGAAAACATCATTATCATCATAATCATCATGGATAGCATGGATTCTCTTGACTTTCTCTCACCATAAACCCCTTTTGACAATAACTCAATATAGACGGCATCCAGTGTCCGCACAGAGCTGATGAATGTAAAATTTTGCTCATTTGACCAGTGCTGGTGTGTCTCTGCGTAGTAGTCCATGGGAGAACGTTGTTTATGAGTTTATCTTAACTTCTCCGCCATGTTTTGCTCGTCTTACTTGAATGGTTTGTGAGATAGAAGTTAAGTGGTTGTACGGCTGCTGTTTTTAGGTTTCTGTTTCCAATTTTTGATCATATCAGCACGCAGCATCCTGTACAGTCCCCATGTACCTTTTTCTCTAATATATTTTTCTCTAACAATAAAAATTTAACATCAGTCATTTGTTTGCACATATTTAAATAGATATGTATGATTAACAATTTAAAAATGTGATTGGGCTCATGAGTTTGCCGACAGTTAAGTGGTTTCAAGTATTGTAGTTTTTAATTATTTCTTCAAGTGTCGCTATCCATACTCTCTATGCTATACGTCCTTTGTAGGGGTTTTGTTTATTGTCGAGCATTGGATTGTTTAGTTCTTATAGGCGACTTTGTTGTTGAGGGTATTTTGAATGTACTTCCTGGTCTTTCCTTATTCCTTTTGGTGTTCATCTGTATTTTCGCAGTTTGGCTATTGTCATTTTTGTTTAAGTTTGTGATACACCCCTCGCGGCCCTCCGTACTAATCAGCTTCTTAAAACCATTTCAAGTCTTGGCCGGTGATACATCTAGTGGTCCGCTGGGGCATTTCACATTTCTTTATGGCCACAAGAAATACAACCGAGGGAATGGGAGAAAAGGAACAAAGAACAAACGAACAATATGGGCTTGGATCAACTCAAAGTGCAAGAAGTGCGAGTTTGTGACACTGCACTCCCTGTGCATCTGTTGACGATCGCTGATGTGTAGTTTTCGCGAAATTTCTACAAGGCTACTAGGAATGCCAACTCATCTTGACTGGTCTTCCCTCACTGCTGACCGTTGTCGACTCAGGACTGCGAACTCATCTTGTCTGTCTTCCTCACTGCCTCCGGACACTATCTCACCCGACTGGTCTCTTCTGCTGTTCGCTGTCGACTGCCCCTCTGCATCACCCTTCGCCAACCGCTCTCTCTGGGTTCCTTTTTCCAACTCGTCTGACTGGCGTTCCCTTGCCCACTGCCCTGGCTTCTCTCGGATCTACCTTTCTTCCACCACTTCCGGTCTCGTCGGAGATCTCGATTCTAAGCTCTTTGTTTGGTTTCGTGCCAAAACAAGCAAAGGGATCGTCTGCTTAGCGGACCACCCACATAGTGTCAAAAGTTGTTCAGTTCTTATGGGAGACAAGTTTTTTAGTTTATCTTTAATGCTTTTTAGTGGACGGATTGGTGATTTATGTAACAGCTGTTTTGATGGAGATTTTGGACTTCTAGGAGTTGTTTGTGTTGGAGTGATTGATCCTACGTGTGTTTTTGTTTGGACTACAACATTGGATCTCTCCCATTTCCCAACTTGTTACAGAGCTGATGCTTGGTAAAATTCGACCGAGTGTAGTTTTTTCAGGTGCTCCTGAAACTTTGGCCAATCATTGGCTTCCAACTTGATCAATTTCTCCACGAGTGTTCTATATTTGTTGTCGTCATTGGTTCTATCCACCCTCCGTGCAACTGAGGCGTAGCTTCTTTCTCCCATATAGCTCTTAACAATTCTTCTTGCTTCCAGGAAGGACACATTTCTCTTGTGTTTAACCTCAATTATTTCTTTTTCTTTTTGGTAAACAGCGCAAGGTCTTGCGTGAGCCGGATGATCTTGTCGGCAGTTTGCACTTGTGATTTCTTTCATGCAATCTTCCTCAACATGGTCCGGGTCTTTTTCATTGCATTTGGTACATGTCTGTCGCCCTCTACAGGCTTCCCTGTGGTGTCCATATTTTTGGCATTTGAAGCACCTCAGGGGAGCTGGGACGTACTGCTCAACTCTCTCAAGACAATAGCCAATCTTCACCTCGTTGGGAGTGCGGGGCTTCTTAAATGTTAGGATGTAAGTGTTGGTCTGAATTCGTTGTTCACCTTTTCTGATGGAGATTCTTTTTATATTTGTAACTCCCTGTTTTCCCAGGGCTGATGCTATCTCATCTTCTGTAGCTAATGTTAACTCTCTACTCCTGATAACTCCCTTAGAATTGTTGAGTTTCTCATGCGAGTAGGCTCTGCATTTCGTCATATGAAAGGTTTTTATTTTTGATATGTTTTCTGCCTGTCACCGGCTGTCTACCTCGACAAGGAAGTTGCCGTTCTTTGTTTTCTTAACAGTTTCCGGAGTAGCCCTTCCAGATATTACTTTTTCTATGAGGAAAGGCGAGAATTTGGCTAGGCATACCTCCTCCAGAGATTCAATAACAATGAATCTGGGAAAGTCTGCTGCCTCATTCTCCGTGTCCGATTCCGAGAGGTTTCGTTTAGATTTTTATTTGAAGACACCATATATGCTGTATATTTTTCACTGGCCCTGCGCTCCACCACCCACCACGGAGTCCAACTTATGTTGGGAATGAACTAAGGGGGTAACCCATTCGCCTTAGTTGAGACGGGGATACGCAACCACTATACTTGAGTTGCGGGTAGGCTTCCGAGCCGTTGCCAATTTCAAGTTCTCAGCACTGGTCAAATTCCTATTCTCAACACAATTGACCCTCAGTCACCGCCTTCTAGCAACTAACAGATAAGGGTTGGGAAGTTGTATGTGCAGATTTAAAAGTACGGTCGGGATAAAATATATATTGGTGCTATGGCTTGACCAGCCGATTGATCTGATCGGGCCCAATCCGACCGCCTGTCAGACCAAGTAAGGGCCAAAGTGGTGTGTCGCAAGCCATTGACCACTCTGTCGCCGGATAAATGACTGCTCATCCACCAGGGTTCCGTCCTAGCGCCTTACGCGTCGCCACCCACGGCCAACAGGTGGCCTCATTGAGGTGGGGGTCTTACCTAATCTGCTGAGGTGCAGTCGGCGTATTCTACAGTCCCAGCCGACAGGGCGGCAAGAAACGGTAGACAACCATGTTTGAAAATATAGTTCAATCATAATGTTTAATAACTATTGGGCAATAAAATAAAAATGTTTGACAGTATGTTAACCAAAATATATCAGAATCCAATAAATCGTGAATATCAGTCAAGATATATATTTTGCTCATTATTTTTGCTCTTAACTTGGGGGATGGCAATTTCAGCCAATTTTAACAAACATCCATATATGCAGGAAAGTGTGCAACATCGATTCAACGCAGATAATTTCGGCATGTATTTTTATCTAACCACTGCACTATGCGCTAGGTGTAACCTAAGGTCAATTTTTAAGCGGAGTACTGCCCGTTTGGTTTTAGAATTTACGTTTTTCTACACTGGTTGCCTAAACAAGGATCCAGTAATGCTGGAACTTTGGGTAAAAGCAGAGTACCCCATCATTGCCATCGCTCCCAGGTCCACTGTGGCCCGGAGTGGTAGCACCCAGTAGGGCCCTATCTATGGGTCAAATAGAACTAAACAGCGTACTTATGTTAAACTGAATTGTTTGAAATATAATTGCTTGACATTCAAGCTGAGTAGTTTGACGTTCAAACTAAGTGCAAACAAATGACTTATGCTAAATTGAATTGCTTGAAATAAAATTGTTTAATAATCTAACTATATGAAGACAAATGACTGATGTTTAATTGAATTGTTAGTAATACATAGCAGTACTCGGAACCATTTAACTTTGTAGACTTATGCTAAATTGAATCGTTTGAAATAGAACTGTTTGATCCTTTAACTGTGTGAAAACAAATGACTGATGTTTGATTGAATTGTTTGTGTCAAATAGCATTACATGGAAATATTTAATAGTGTACAAATGATTAATAGTAAATAGAATTATTCGTATGAGATAGAAATAAGTGCGTCAAAAAAATTAGCTCAGGCTCGGTGAAAAATGTTATCTAAAAATGGGTTCAGAAATCATGTTTAATATATATGTAGAAAAGATTTGGCATTAAATAGTACATAATAGTTGATATGCCATAAGATCAAGGCAAACCAAACCAAACACCATTAACTTTAATGATAATGAGGTGTAATGGTTATCGTCGTAGGAAATGGACACGGCGACACGAGTTCAAATCCTGGACGAGACTCAAAGCATTTCACATAGCACTAATACCCTTGGGAAAGGTATGAATCCAATTATTCTCCCTCCAGCTATCGGTAAATAGTAATGCAGACTGGGTTCTTCAGCCTTGGTGAGGCAACTAGTCTAGGAGAAGGAAAACTCTGAATTTAAACCTGTTAAAATCCGTTTAAAAATTGACCTTGTGTCGTATCCTGCCCGAGCAGAGGGGTTGATAAATAGGATTAACTTTAATATCGGAATGTTTGTTAATAGACATAACAAAACACAGAAAAAACTGTTGATTCTTGAATTATTTCTTATTCCTGCGCAATGAAACAAAAACCCGGTTTTTTTAAAAACTTATCAATTCATTTAGTCATATTAGCGCAAAATTGTTAAAATATCTCTTATTTTGATTGGTAAGTTTGAATTAGTGTTTAATTTTATTTAAACAGTCTTAATTTTCTTTCTATAACTGTTCCAGAGATTCAAACTAAATTACAAATATCTACTGAATCATCATCATTATCATCATCATGTCGTCCTGCTAGCATGGATTTCCCTGACCCTCTCTCACTACCCGTCCCTATCGTCCATCGCTTAGAGGTATTCCATCAGTCAGATGTAAAGTTAGCAGGGTTTCGGTCCAGGCTTGGAGCGTCTCGTGTGTCTAGCCACACTGAAGAGTTGTGATACAACGAAACAGTCTGTGGTTGACAATATATATATATATATATATATATATAAAGAAAAAAAATTCAAAATAGATGAATTTGTCATGAAATGTTTCGGTTTGAATAAACTTCTTTTAATAAGTTTCATAAATTTTTCATGAAAAGTTAAATGTTTTGGTTTTAATAACTTTTTTCAGAATTTAAGATCATGAAAAATGTTGTTTAAACAGCGACAAATTTTTGTTGAAATAATAGGAGAAAAGAGAGTATATATATGTATATATATATATACTTTCTTTTCTCCAAATACCATTGGGAAAGGTATGAATCCAATTATTCTCCCTCCAGCTATGAGTAAATAGTAGGGCAGACAGAGTTCTTCAGCCTTGGTGAGGCAACTAGTATAGAAAGAAAACTCTGAATTCAAACCTGTTAAACTTCGCTTACAAAAATTGACCTTGTGACATATCCTGTCCGAGCGGAGGGGTTGATAAATATGTATATATAGAGAGAGAGGGAGAGAGAGAGAGAGAGAGAGAGAGAGAGAGAGAGAAATTGAAAAAAGAAGGTAATCCAAAGAGAAGAATCTAATGTAAAAGAAGTCGACGTTATAACATTTCGGGTCTAATGAACCTTCATCAGGATAGGAAGGATGATATCGAATGACGTTAAATCACCGATGGATTTTTAATGAAATAGAAATTAAAGATCTATCGGTGATTTAACGTCACTCGATAACATCCTTTCTAAGTCTTGACGATGGTTCATTAAAACCGAAACGTTATAACGTCGACTTTCTTTTACATTAGATTCTTCTCTTTGTAATATCTTGTTTTTGAATGTTTCTCTATATTGGTTTCATTTCTATTATTTACTTATATATATATATATATGTGTGTGTGTGTGTGTGTGTGTGTGTGTGCTCGCTCGTATACTGCTGCTGAAGTAATTTTATTCCCCTAACTAAAGTATCTGATTGTATTATGAAATATGACACGCCTAGAGCCGCTTGGTCTTTTTGTTGCAACGTAAACCTCGACATTGTATTGTAGTTTTATGGGTTTTCCATTATAACGTTGTTAGGCTGAACAGAGACAGTTTACAGGTTGCAAACATGCGTGAATAAAATCAATCATTCTTAAGTATCTCTCTATCGACAATGATGTCTACAGTTCCTCAAAAGGAATAAAGTATGTATTAACCTAACTTCTCAATCACGAGCACGATGTGGCACAAGGCTTACAATACGACAATTTCATCCGAAGCAAAAGACCAAGACACCCCCCACCCCCTCCAAAAAAAGTATCCTAGATATGACATTAAACTGCATTTGGTTGAGAGGCTCTACTTCCGGAGCTCTGCGGTGTGTGGAATATACCTTCATCGCTATTACTCCTAGGTCCACTCTAACCTGGAGTGGAAGTAGCTGTTTGGGTCTTATCTATGGGTCACATAGAAAAAGTGTTCTGGGTATGACATTAAACAACGTCTGATGGTGAGGCTTCAGTTCTGGGCAATGGAGAATACCTTTTCATTGCCATTACTCCCTGGTCCACTCTGACCTGGATTGGTAGGAGCTGTTAGGGTCTCATCTATGAGTCGAAAAGAGCAGTTGGAAAATGATCTAAATTAGCTAGGAATATTAGAATCATATAACTTAATAGAATACATGAAATGGTAATATAGACTTACAATGTACGCAATTTCCTAAACTCTTGGCATAAACTAACCCTAAACGAGTTGACCTGCCTTTAAAATCAATCAATCAATCAAACAGACAAATAAATAAAAGAAAGACACATTAACAGTCACCTATATATATTAGATATATCCTGAGAATATTTGCCTTGATTCAAATTTAAAAAAAAACAATTTTATTAGTTTTATATACGCCATTATGATTACATGACTGATAAGTTTAATATTACCTGCTTTAAGTCGAGATACTATAAGCACGAGAGAAAAAAAGAAATGCCTGTTTCTTTAGTACTGGAATGATTACGGACAAAGGAACATATATCACACATCAAAATGAAGCTGGTCTTCTGTGAATCATATTCCAACTTTTCAACACAGTGACCGTTTCTCTCAATTGCAACGTTCCACCTTCGAATAAGAGCACGTATCTCTTCCTCGTAAAATTCTCTTGACTGTTCTTTGAGCCACTTCGTTACTGCAGTTTTCACTTCCTCGTTGCTAGCATAATGTTTGCCTCTTAAACACTCTTTCATCGAGCCGAAGAGATGATAGTCTGAAGATGCTAAATCTGGTGAGTATGGAGGATGAGGTAAAATTGTCCACCCGAATGAGGCGATTATTTCCCTTGTCCTGATACTTGTGTGGTCGAGCATTGTCATGCTGATGGAGGACATTATCGATTGGCAAGATGACGGGGTGTTTGGATGTCAATCTGAAGACAAATTCATATTCATATTAATAAAAAGCAAACACCTATTCCACGTCATGGTGTTTGGGGTGTTTAACTGGCGATAGTGACGTTATACATCCATTCATCTTCCTACATTGCCACAGGATCAACACAGTGGCCAACATGAAGCGCCTGGAGAAGATAGTGCTGCTCTGGATTGAAAGGTTGACTGTTGGGAGACCCAACAAGACTCTATGTCATGCTACACAAACAGGAGAACCCAGTGTTGGCTGTCAGAAAATTTCTGCGACCACATCACCTCTTACATCTGTCCGCCTAATTCTCCAGATTGCAATTCCCTGGGTTATTAAGTGCGTGGCACCCTTGAGACAGACAGACAGACAGAAACGAAACTCCGTGCCGCACCAAAGATGAACTAAAGGCAAATATAATGATAGCATTTACCAATTTAAACAAGGTGTCGATCGGAAAGGCTTTCGGGAGATACCGAATTCGTCTGGAGGCCTTGGTTGACTAATATAAAAACCTACTTACCGCTATACAGAAACAACAGCAAACTGTATACTAACCAAACCAAGAGCCGAATGTAGAAATCCTCAGGAGTGAATGTTTGTGAAAGAAAAAAGAGATAACATCCTAAATTGATGAAGGAAACCAAACGAATGCCAATGCGCAGAAAATTCTAGCGAAAACAAAAACATAAAAAAGAACATCGAAAATTTATTCAAGGTTTAATGAATATGATAAAAAAAATGAAGTCGAAGATAAGCAATCACGATTAACATGGCAGTCAATAAACTAAGTAAATGAAATATATATCATGTCACACCGCCAGCATGGATCTCCCTGACCCTGTCCCGCCATCCGTCTCTATCATCCATCGTTCCCGGTAGGTCTTCAGCACAGTGCTGTTGTATATAGGTTCTAGCTGACCGTCCTGCCTTTGCTCGTCCGTGTGAAGATGTCCACATGAGTACGTCACTTATGAGTTTGTCCCTATTTCTCCAGCAATATCCCGCATGTCTGATTCGTCTAACTTGGATTGTTTTCGTGATGGATGGTAATTGGTCGTACAGCTGCTGTTTTGTGAGGTGCTGTCTCCAGGACTTGTTCAATATTGCTCGCATCATTCCTGTGTAAAAGGGATCAAACTTTTTCTTCATGTGTTTATTTAACGTCCATGTAGTGCATCCATATAGCAGTATCGACACGACCGCTGCTCGGAAAAAACTGCGTTTTATTTTATCGGTTAGGTCTGAATTCTATATCTATATATATATATATATGAAGAGTAAATAAAGGAGTGTAATCCGACAATATGTAGTAAAACTGATAACGACGATCCTAGTGGAAGAAGAGATTTACGGAAAATATCAACGAATTTTCATGCTTTCTATTTTTCTTTTTGTTCTTTCTTTCTTTTCTTCCTTATGACTCGAAACCTTTCTCGATAAACAAACGTAACATAAATTCTGTACAATATTCCTAATAAGTCAAATGATGTAATTTAAAACATCAAACGCTGATTCGCCAGTTAAACGACCAACTTTTTCTTATTATATATATTTTCCCCTATGTTTTTGTATTTCACATTTCTAAACATCCATCGTTAACTTAAAATCGTTATTATCACCCCTCATGGTCCTGATGATGGTTCAGTAGAACCGAAACGCTATAGTGTCGACCTCTCAATAAATCTCTCCTTCCACTTGGATCGTTGTTATCAGTTTTACTACATATATATATATATATATACTAATCAGTCCGCTCCGGGAGGATGTGACACTTTGTAAATTTTCAAGCGGAGTTTAACAGGTGTGACTTCAGAGGTTTTCCTTCTCCTTGGTTGGTTACCTAACCAAGGCTAAAGAACCCAGTCCGCCTAACTATTTACCCATAGCTGGAGGGAGAATGATTAGATTCATAAGCTTTCCCAAGGGTATTACTGCTCTGTAAAATTGCATTCATCCTCGTCCAGAATTTGAACTCGTGTCGCCGTATCCATTTTCTGCAACGATAACCATTACACCACGGACACCGCACGCACACACACAAATATATATATATATATATTGATAGAGAGAGAGAGGGAGTGAGAGAGTATGTGGGAGATGAACAGAGAATGTCTGACAGAAAGCTGATAAGGTACACTTAGTGTTATTTGGCATGAATGGAAGCCTATAGTTATCATAACCGTTTTCAGCGAAAAGACACACCTGAAGGTCATCACACGCTAAGGAAACAATTTCCCGCTCGGTAAGACCGAAAGAATGGGAGTTAATGTAATAATATGAACTAGATAGATTTTGGGAAGAAAAGACAAATATTGTTAGAAATAACCTTGAACACAACGGGAAAGATGATTCCTTCTAAACAAGTTGATTGGGAAATACAATCTCATTATGTTAGCGATGCTCGCATAAGTTTTTGATCACTAACAAACCCTTCCTTCATAATTTTCAATATTTTCCATAGTAAAATAATTATCATTGCATTTATATTAGATGCACATTACAACTCCGTCATGTTAACTTCTTCATTGCCATTACTCCCAGGTCCACTGAGACCCAGATTGGTCGTTTGCTCTATCTGAGGGCTTGAAATATACAGACTGTATCTCATTGTAAGACCTCTCTCCTCTGAGAATGGTGTCCTGGGTATGACACTAAATCGTATCTTATGGTGAGGCTCCATTTCTAGAGATCTAGGGAGTGTGGAGTACCCCTTTATTGACATTACTCCTAGGTCCACTTGGAGCCGGAGTGATAGCACCTGTTAGGATTACATGTCTGGGCCAAATAGATCTGTTTATAAGAATTATTTTTATTCGATAGGATCGAGTTCAAAGGAAAAAAAAATTTACAAGCAACTGCACAAAAAATATAGATATAAATGTAAAATGGACTCAATTACCTAACCTCTTGACATGAATAACCCTTTGCAGGTTGACATGCCGTTAAAATCAATCAATCAATTAATCATTAAATTATTAGTATTGAATGGGAATACTTGATACCATATAACTATGCAAATAAATGATTATCATTTAGAATCATTTATATTAGATAGGAATACTTGAAACTTTTTAACTGTATACAAATAGTTTATATTAAGAATTGTTTCATAATTGTTCAGAAAGAATAATAAGTTACTTAATTGTGACATTTGCCTAATGAGTAGAGTGTTCGCCAATGGTCCGGGAGACCTAGGTTCAATCCCAGGTTGAGTCATACCAAAGTCTCAAAAATAGTACTTGATGCCGCCTTGTTTAACACTCAGCATTATATGGCATGTATCAAGGGTAAAGTGGAGCAATCCAGGGAATGGAGTAGCGCCCTTCCCTACACCTCGGTGTAGTAGCTATTAAAAAGGGAGCCTTCGGATCACCCTCGACTAAGGGCACTAACTTTACTTACATTATATATTTGTGTGCCAGCAAATGATTATTATTAAATAGCAATTCGTTACAATATATTATTGCGTGTTAAAGAATGATTATTCGTCAGACAGATAACAGTGTGTAAATTATTTCTATTAAGAATAGTTACTAACTGTAAACTAAGGATTATTATTAGTTAATTAAAACCATATGACTGTGTGCAAAACTTATCTATTAATGATGAGAACTAACTAGGAAAGTTGGCGACCTTAGTCGAGGGTGATCCGAAGTCTCCTTTTTCAATAGCTACTACACCACGCAGTAAAGGAGGGCGCTACTCCATCCCCTGAATTGTTCCACTTTACCCGTACCGTATAATGCTAACTGGTAAGGCATCATCGAGTGCCATTTTGTAAGTCTTTGGCAAGACTCGACCTGGGATTAAACCCCGGTCTCCAAGACCCTTGGCGGGCACTCTACTCATTAAGCCAATGGACCGAAACTATTAATAATAAACATTAGATAGGATTACTTGAAATCATACAACTGTGTGCAAATTATTTGTATTAGATAGGAATACTTTATTTCATATAAGTGCAAACCCTACCAAAAAAAAATTTTAAGGTTTGGTTTGGTTTGTTGGGTTTTATGGCATATCAACCTTTGTAGGTTATTTAACGTTAAATCCATTTTTATGTAAATAATCTGTTATATTTAAAGCAATTCAGTTTAGCATAAGTACACTGTTTAATTGTCAAAAACATTTCTATTTCAAACTATTTAAGCAGTTATATGTAACAATTCAGTTAAATGTAAATACAGTTTTAATGTCGAAAAACAGTTCTATTTAAAATAATTCAGTTAAGCATAAGCACGCAGTTTAAATGTGAGTATGGTTTAATTGTCAAAAACATTTCTGCTTCAAGCTATTCAGTTTACTCAAACAATTCAGTTTAGCATAAGTATGCTGTTAGTTCTATTTAACCCATAGATAGGGCCCTATCAGGTGCTGCCACTCTTGGCCAGAGTGGACCTGGGAGCGATGGCAATAAAGGGGTACTCCGCATTCCCCAAAGCACCAGCATTGCTGGAACCTCACCATCAGATTGTTTAGTGTCATATCCTGGACACTCGTTGGGGTGGGTCTTACCCCTCTGCAGAGAAGCAGTCGGTGTATTCTACAGCCCCAGCCGACTGGGCAAAATCTGTTATGAAATAAATGCATAAAAAATTTGCATATGCATAATAAATGCAATTCTCTAACATATAGGCATAAATAACCTTTGACAGGTTGACATGCCGTTAAAATCTTTCACTTGGCCACTCAGTTACGTAGGTTTATCAAAATGTCAAACATTGTGTATTGGACAAGATATTATAACTTTAAATTAAAAAATTACTTTTGCTGCAATACTTCATTTTTTTTTTCATCATACAACGTGTGAAAGCACGTGCGATACCCTAGCCTCATCAGCCGCCAACCAGGGTGATAACACAGTTTCGGTAGCTCAAGGCTAAATCATGCAATTAAACACCAATATTTGATATTACCTGTGTTTTGGGAATGACACTAAACTCCATCTGATGGTGAGTCTCCTGCCCTGAAGCTCTGGGGTATGTGGATTATCTCTTCATTACTGTCTGTTTTGACCCGGAGTGGTAGTAGCTGTCAGGGTCCCATCTGTGGGTCAAATAGAACCGTTTAACCATTTAACTGTGTGCAAACAATTTATTGATATTGAATTTTTTGTGTTAAATAGCAAGACTTAAATCCATATAACTGCGTGTTAATAAAGCTATTAGTATTACTTAGCAATAATTAGAACAATTTAACAGTGTGCAAAAAAATAATCAGTATTAAACAGAATTATTAGTATTACATAGCAATACTTTAAACCATTTAACTTTGGGCAAACAAAGTTTTAAAATGTTACCGGTAAACTATTTGTGTACAAATCATTTATATCTAATATATGTATAAAGAGAATTTGGCATTAAATAACCAATAAGGGTTGATATGCCATAAAAACCAACCAACCAACCAACCAACCGATATTCAATGAGAATAATATTGTAATGCGAGTAAAATTACGTTGAAGGATAATCATTTCCCTCAAAAGAAAAAAAATACTTTGCACGAGGATCAAGGCTAGAATGGCTAATTGATATAAAAAGCGACGGCTTTTTTTAACACGTGACAGTAACACGTGAGAGAAAATCACGATACTTTTCAATGAAAAGTTGGTAAAAGACAATAATGACAATAGCAACAAAAAAACCCAAAAGAGAAACAAAAAAAAAAACACAATAAAACAAAAGAGAAACCAAAAAGAAAAAAAAAAGACGTAAAAACAAAAAAGAAACACACTTTTTCTTCTACCCAGATAAATGATACATTACTAGACTAAATGGAGCGTACTTATTCCAAATCTTAACCGTGACGTTTTTCCATGGTAGGGATTCCCGTGACGTAATCGCTAAAGTGCTTCACTGTGGCCTTAAAGTTAGCGAGTTCGACCTCCAGTCGCGTTACCAGGTTCTCTTTCGGACCAATACCCCCGGGGATAGTATGAATCCCTTTATTCCATCCAGCTATGCATATTTACCAACCCCTCCGCTCGGACAGGATATGACACAAGGTCAATTTTTATGCTGAGTTTAACAGGTTTGAATTCAGAGTTTTCCTTCTCCTAGGCTAGTTGCCTCACCAAGGCTGAAGAACCCAGTCTATTTACCCATAGCTGGAGGGAGAATAATTGGATTCATACCTTTCCCAAGGGTTTTAGTGTTATGGGAAATGCAATTAGTCTCGTCCAGGATTTGAACTCGTGTAGCCGTGTCCATTTCCTACGACGATAACCATTACACCACGGGCACCTCCAGCTAAGGATTAAATAGTATCGCAGCTGTTCTTCTATAAAAATGGCTTTGGCATTAAATAACCCGCATAGGTTGATATTAATTCCAAATCTTTTCTCACGATTTCCTAACAAGACCGTTATTATGCATTTCAGTTGTTTTCATGGCGTGGTATGGTGAATATCATGTGTTTGAGACTGAAACCTATTTCTTCAAAAATACCGACTCCACCATAGTAACGTGGTGACATCCAGGGGCTGGATGAATCCCTAGATCAATTCCTTTGTGATAACTTCCTCAGGGGACACCCGAAGGCTCAACCCTTTAGAAAGTATGAATATGTATGGAAAGATAATTGATGAAAGTTTGATATGTTGTAGCTCTTCGGAGCTAATTTATCTAAGAAAGTGTGTTACGTTCCGCTCTCTGGTCAAACAAACGACAACACGGAATTTATATATAACAACATATACTTATTTTCTCGACGGACGCTTGTGTGAAGTAGGAGCAGTCAGGAGAGGAATTAGGATCGTTCGTCGATGAGGCTTGAACTCTTCGATGTAAGTGGACGAGGGCCGAGACAACGCACACAGCGTGACGACGAGGTCAGTTTAGTGAATAGCGGGATTCTTTTCACTGCCTTCCGTTCAATTCGTCGGCCTTATATTACCTTCAAACTCCCACGCGGAGATATGGACACGCCTCCACGCCTCCGCAATTTCTTCCGATATCTGGCGATCGGGATGTGTCACTTCCGCAATCTTTGGAATGGCCTGTGTGATCGTCATCAAGCGGAAATAACTGTCATGCAGTTCACAGGTCACTCTCTTCTGGTGCATCACTCTGAAGTGGGACCTTCACCTTGTCCCATATTATCAGCCGAGCACACCTGCGCGATTTCTTTCGATTATTGACCATTGGGATGTGTCACTGCCACTATTTTCGGAAGGGCAGGTGTGATCGTCATCGAGCGGAAATAACTATCATGCAGTTCATAGGTCACTCTCTTCCGATGCATCACTTTTTTTACGGCACAGTGAGAATTTTTACCTAGTCTCATACTGTGAGCCAAGCTGTATTTTACAAGTGGATAGGCTGAAAAACCTTTCCATTTATATTTTTACTTCTTTCAGCCCCATCCTTATCCTTTTACATATTCCACATGATCATTTTGCTTAAAAATTTAATCTTACGACTGTTTTTTCAATGTATCCCCTAAAGCATACATATATTTGTTCGTAATAGCTATATTGTTTATTTAAAACTTATCACCACACACACACACACACACACACACATATATATATATATATATATATATATATATACGAGGGTCATTTAAGAAATCATAAACCTCACCCCTAAAGAAGAGCATATCTGAACATTTTTTGTAGTAACACACTACTGTTTCTTGTAAAACTAGAAAATGGTAGATGTACATTTTTTTAAGTAGAGGAATTATATTGTGAATTGAATTACCATGACCAGAAAATCTGCCGAACACTTGCACGTGACATACGGAAACACTGGACAGCTGTTTCGATCTTATAAGGTCTCATCAGCAGTGTATACCCCATGAATTTAATTCACAATATAATTCCTCTACTTAAAAAAGAAAATCTACATCTATATACTTGCCCTTGAGGTTATAATAATTACGCAGATACGTATTTCTAATCCTCCTGAGAAGACGTGGCCCTGGAGGTAACTTGCAAAACACATTCAGGTTAATTAGCCGCGCAGTTACCATGACTAGTTGATTTGGCATCAGTTGTGTGCGATGTGAACTGGTGGTCAGTGGTAGAGTTTCGGCTCTCCATTCTGTGGCCGCTGGTTCGATCTCCAGTGGTGGAGATCACGGTATTTATGGCTGATGAGACCTAATAAGGTCGAAACAGCTGTATGTTGCACGCAAGTGTTCATCGGATTTTCTGGTTGTAGTAATTCAATTCACAATAGAAAGTGGTGGTGTATTGCCGCAATGAAAATGTTCAAACAGGACTTTTCTTTCTTGGTGAGGCTTAAAACCTTTTGAACGACCTTCGTATGTATTTCAGAATAGCGTAGGCAAAAAGAATTAACGATGTCTGGTAACTGTCAGTTTCTTGCCTAACACTCACCTAGCACTAATGACTCTGTGTCAACGCTATCCTAACACACACACACACACACATATATATATATATATATAACAAGGATGTTGAGCACTCTTCATTTACTGATATAGCAAACTGCATTAACTTTATTATATATATATATATATATATATATCCAAAGATTAGTTGGGAATGATTCAATTTGAGAATATTTTAAAGGATTCTTATAAATCTCCAGGAGTGCTCAACGTATGATAATTAATATATAGATTTACAAATTCCACACAGTAAAAATTCATATAATTGGAAGAAAAACTCAATCGACCATCATTCGGTTATTATAGATTTATTTCAGCTGGTTACTCCATATGAAAAACCAACCTCTTCAGATAGTTATCACATACTAGCTATATTGTTTATTTAAAACTTATCACCACAAAAAAAAAACAAAAAAAACTTTAAAAATATTTTTCCCATCGATTCTTATTCGTTTAAAAAAATCAATAAAGAAAGAAAGAAAAAGAGAGGGAACAAAAAGAGAATAGAGACAGAAGGGAAGGGTGGGAGGGGATTGAAGATGGCTGAAGAGTTACGTCCCCATTTACCCACCTTCCGTTTTTTATTCATTTTTTAAATTTTTTTATTACCGGTTGGAATCACAGTAAATTAAATTTTAATCTTTTATTCTGATTATATTTCAACGTAAAATTCCAGATTTAATAATAATTTAGGGAAGGACGATAGTCCTTATTAACCTTACGTAAGTATCCAGTATTACTTATCTTCAATCAATTTCAAAATTTAAATATATATTCAAAATTTATATTCGAGCCTATTAATTCAGTTATCTTTCCATTGAAAAGTACGTGCACATCGCATATTCCTACTCATCTCTTTATTTTATTTTATTTTATTCATTCCATCTCAAAATATTTTTACGTTTTTGTTAATTAACCAGTATCTATGAACTTGCCAATAGTTTAAATCTATTCCTATGTCTACATCTAGCTATTAATTTACATCGCTGATTTAATAAATTTTCAGAGTCTGGGTATACCATTATTTGTATTTTTTCCTCTAGGCATTGGTTACATCTACTATCAAAGTATTTTGGAGTATTTGACTTTTTCAATATAGACAATTGAATCTCAGGCGTCAAACCTTTATTTTTCAAATTCCAAAAATACTTATATAGGGCTATTTGGTTTTTCAGATGTTCATGGGTGAAAGAAAATTTATGATTCGAGTATCTAGACTTCCATTTCGTGGACGAAATTCCTATATAGGTTTTTTTTATCCTTAACATTTTCTTTTGGGTAAATAATTCCTTGGTATACAACTTTATCTAAATTACATAATCCATTCATGGGACAATTTGTTCGAGTTTTACAATTACATTCATTTTGTTTACTCTTATTATTATTATTATTATTAACCGTTCGGTCATGAAATTCGTTAATTATTTATTTATTATGATTATTGATTATTTGAAAAATATTTTTCGTGCGTGAGTAACTAATTTTTAACGTTTTTCTATTAAATATTTTATGTAGTATATTATTATGTTTAAAGTGCTTATCTATTAATTTCAAAAAGTATTTACCTATATTTATACTTGTTAGTCTACAAAAAGGGGGGTTAAACCATATAATTTTTCTTTTTCTATTTTTTGACAGCACTTCTTATTTTCTTTATTAATATCATTAGGTATATTTTCTTCTTGGTAGGTAAACTCTTCCCTAAAACCGCTATTTTCAAGGACATCCTTATATATCTAACGACTTTCTTGGAATATTTTCTCGTTGGCAGATAAATTCTTTATTCTTAATTTTACTTCTTTGGGGACTTGTTTAATTATGGTTTTCGGGTGATTCGAGTTAACATTAATATAGGAAGGGTATTGGTCAGTTTTTAGAAAAGGTTTATATGTGTTATCCGAAAGGTTTAGTGTTACATCCAGGAAATTAACTATCTTATTATTTGATGAAACTTCTATTTTGAATCCTAACAACATAAATGCCCTTATAATTTTCTTTTGTATCCGGCTAATTGGCCTAGTGGGTAGAGTGTTCGCCAATGGTCGGGGGGATCTGGGTTCAATCCCAGGTCGCGTCATACCAGAGACTTTAAGAATGGCACTTGATATCACCTTGTTCAACACTCAGCAATATAAGGTACGTATCAAGGGTAAAGTGGAGCAATCCAGGGAAAGGAGTAGCGCCCACCTACACCTCAGTGTATTAGGGAGCCTTCTGATCGCCCTCGACAACGGTTGCCACTTACTTATATATATATATATATATAAAGAGAGAGAGAGATAAGGAACTGACAAAGAAAGACATGGATAGAGACAGAGGGGCAACTAGATAATTGATCATATCTATCTATCTATTTTTCAAATGCATAGAAAATGTTACTATAAAGAGATAATCCCATTACTTTTAATAGCCCGTCTTCATGGAAATTCTTGCAGAAATCTAATGCTCTGTTTAACATTTTCCTTCTTATTTTTTTCTGTGAGTTGCGTTGTTAATAAATGGCCCCTGATGATCTATACAAAAAAAGGGTCCCAATGATCTGATTCACAGTTCTTTTTATACACAGTTCTGGCGCCTTTTCAGTCGCACACCCAGACAATACACAACCTGCCTCAGCTGTTTACAGGTAGAGACGATCAATAAGTTAGCGGCATAGAATATCTAGAAATAACTGACATCTTTCAATGATGCCGAAATATGAAGTCTGCTACTTCATAGCCTCGGTTTTTTTTTTTTGGAGGTGGGGGTTGTTTGGTTGTGGGGGCAGACTTACTTATTTCCTCTTGGGTTAGATTAGAACACGGTGTAATGTTTCAATAATGAATAATGAAAATGCAGTCATCTTCAGCAATTAACAAGTATTTCATGTCATTTGCAAACAAAGCGTTATCCAATTGCCCGATTAAACGAGGATCATTTCAATAACATTATAATCTAAATGTCTATCCTGTATAAACGGTCTGCTTGATGTTGAACAATCAATTTTGAAATGTATTTCTTATATTAAAAAACATTTCCAAAGCATTTTTATAGTAAAATCATTTCCAATGTATTTTTAATCAAATCATTCCCAATGCATTTTATAGTAATATCATGCCCAACGCATTTTATAGTAATATCATTTCCAATGCATTTTTATAGTAAAATCATATCCAATGGTTTTTATTGTAAAATCATGGCCAACTTATTCTATAATAAAATCATTTCCAATGAATTTTTATAGTAATATCATTTCCAATGCATTTTTATAGTCAAATCATTATCAATTAGTTTTTATAATAAAATCATATCCAATGCATTTTATTGTAAAACCATTTTCAACGCATTTTTACAGTAAAATCATTTCTAAGATAATTTGTTGTAAAATCCTTTCTAATATATTTTTAGTCAAATCAGTTCTAATGGATTTCTAAAGTAAAATGAAATAATGCCCAACACATTTTTATCATGAAATAATTTACAACGCATTTTAATAGGAAAATAATATCCAATGCATTTTTTGTAAAATAATATCCAATAATAAAATGAGTTCCAATATATTGTGACGTCATTGAAAATGCAGTTTATTAAAAAAATACTCCCTATGCATTTTTATAGAACAATAATTTCCAATGCATTTTTACAATGAAATAATTTGCAATGGATTATATATATATATATATATATATATATATATATATATATATCAGGGGCAGAGACGGGACTAGTGCTACTCGTGCCCGGCACGACCAATAACTCGGTCAATGTTATTCAAAATGGATTAAAAATCATCCATTAATTTCAAGCAAACATACTTAGTCTGATCTCAATTAAATTACGTATCTATTCAAGTTTCGATAACTAAGTAGCCAAAAGTTCATAAATATATCTGGGAATAATACAACGATGTTGTTTTGAACGGATGGTCTTTGTCCGGCCACCGTCAGATTCATTGAACATCCCATAAAATCGGCTATAATGTTGAACACGCGCAAATCCGTGCCGAGCACTAGACCCTTATAATAACAGTAATGTTAGAAAAATCCGCTTTTGGCTGTAGCTAATAGCAAGAGCAACCCAAACATCGTGCTCAAAAATTTTAACACATTCTGACTGCTGACTGCTGAAAGCTGTCTTGGGAAGAGGGAGAGGGACCGAAAGAGAGAGAGAGAGAGAGAGAGAGAGAGAGAGAGAAAGAGAGTGAGGGGGGATAGCAGATTATAGCCGTCCTGACGTCATCATCATCGCTATGGTAAATGTTGGTTAAACGGCGTGTTTTAATTCGTTTTTTCACTAACAGATGTCTATTTCTTTAATGAATGTTGCATATATTACATTCTGTAACTAAAATTTGTTTATTTGAATACATTTTCAACAAATAATCTTTATTTTAAGCGAAATCGAAACTACTAGCTATGTCTGTGTATATTGCCATCAGTTTCTTTATTCTAATAAACATATTTTTCTCGTCATAGTAATGAACATCTCTTTTCTGCTATACTTTTGAAAGGAAAAAAAATGATCTTATCTACTGTATTAACAAGACTACAAATTATAAAGTATCTTGATTGTTTACAAAAAAAAAAAAACACCATCCAAGGTACGTTTGTCAATCTGTGCTATACAATGGAGAATCACGCAATAGCAACTATGATGACTTACTTTGGGTCCACGGACCACGGGTTGGGAACTTAAGTTGACAGAGGGCGGGGGGGGGGTTCACGAGTAGCAAATATAGGCTAGAGTCGCCACTGATATATATATATATCGCTAGATTAGGAAAAACAATTACACAGGCCACTTCATAAATAATTACAAATTTCACTAATATCTCTAAACGCACTAACATCAAAAATACTTCACATGCAGTCATATACTCCATTCTGTATAACAATTATGACAAATATTACATTGGCGAAACCCAACGTAATTTAGACAAAAGGATTTACGAACATAAACTATCAATTAAATTAAATGACGAACATGATGTCTTTTTCTTTGACATGTTATATTTCAAACATACTTTCAATTTTTCCTTGGCCACTTTAATTAAACAGATCTATTGTAGAAAATCTAGTCGATCGTTAGAATTTGCATTCATCCATCATTCCAATCACACCATTAAATAACGCTTTGATTTTTTTCATATTTTACCCTACTCAGCAGACTATTTTAGGGGAGAATAATTACGAAATTAACAATGGATAGGAATAAATTTCTATAATAAAAACTAAGATATTTATTTCCCTACCACACTTCCATAATTCTTGATGATTTTTTAATTTAGATACTCTGTTCTGATGGTTATGTTTTGATGAAATTTGATACGCTTGGCACTAGCTGTAACCTGTCTTCTTTCTTTGTTTTTTTATGGCATATCAATCTTCGTGCGTTATTTAAAGTCAAAGTCATCCTTCCAGAAGAATAGAAGTGGTACTATTTATCCCTATTATTCCAAGCGTATTTATCCGAAAGTGAACATAATAGCGCGACTGGAGTTCAAACACGCTTACTTCCATTCTTCTGTCCAGAGCTTTAACCATTACACCACGAGGACACCCCCGCCTGTCTACTGTTTGCTTACCCATTGCCCAGATTGTTTCAAAAAATGTGCCGTACTTGTGGCCAATAACCTTGCTGTCACCATCCTTCGACATTCAGATTTGTATTTCTATCTTTTCCTCTCTTTTTCTTTTTATTTCCTTTTTATGTCTCTTTTTCTTTCGGCGTCTTCGTTTTCTTTATCTATTTCCTCTTGTTGCTATACGCTTCAAAATAACCACCATGCTGAAGAAGTCTTTCGATGAAACAAAGACGAAATGTCAATTTGAATCTGTTTGTCTGTGTTTGGTTTATCCATCTTTTCATTTATTTTTCACACACACACACCCAGACACACACACACACACACACACACACACACACACACACACACACACACACATATATATATATATATATAAGAGTATTGGTTGCAAAAAACTCCATGAAACCTAGGGTCGTAGTCTATTTTCCCTGGATTAAATATATATCTAACATATATATATATATATATATATATATATATATATATATATAGCGATTCTAGGAGTAGGGCTTTTCGGGCTCTGTGTGAAGAGCTATTCTCTCAAGTCAATTTTGAATAAAATTCCCATGGAACAATTCATTGATCTTTGACTTTGGTTGGACACAACATCCTGATTCAAACTATGATAAATAAAATTTACAATTTATTAACCTTTTGAGCTTTGTGAATATGGACTGTTGGCTCAGTTGAAGAGTTTCGGCTCTGCAATCTGTGGTCACTGGTTCCATCTCCAGTGGTGGAGATCACGGTATACACAGCTGATGAGACCTAATAAGGTCGAAACAGCTGTCCAGTGTTTCCGTATGACGTGCATAAGTGTTCGCTGGATTTTCTGGTCATGGTAATTCAATTCATAATATAATTCCTCTACGAAAAAAATAGAAAAAAATATACATCTGTATTCTTGCCCTTGAGGTCATAATAATTACGCAGGTGCGTATTTCTAATCCTCTTGGGAAGACGTGGCCCTGAAGGTGACCGCGTCGTCTGTGAAGAGTACGAATGTATCTTACAAGACACATTCAGGTTAATTGGCCGCGCAGTTACCATGACTAGTTAATTTAGTGGCACTTGCGTGTGATATGAACGGTTGGCTCAGTTATAGAGTTTCGGCTCTGCAATACGTGATCACTGGTTCGATATTCATTTGAGGAGATCACGGTATACACTGCTAATGAGACCTGATAAGGTCAAAACAGCTGTCCAGTGTTTCCGTATGTCGTGCGTAGGTGTTTTCTGGATTTTCTGGTCATGGTAATTTAATTCGCAAAAAATACTTTAGAGATTTGTTTGATTTTTATGACATGAAATGTTGACTTAAATGAATTTTGCTGACAGTGTTCATGATCATTATTTACCTTTTTCGGACTATTTTCCTCATCTTTGTCACCATCTTTATCACAACGTAACGGCCGTTGTACCCAACGGCCTTCTTCATAGCGACAAAGATGAGGACAATAGTCCGAGAAATGTTAATAATGTACATAATATCTAATCTCAGAAATATAGACAGATAGTGTTCATGATATTGTTAAATGAAGAAAATAAATTGGTTCGTTATTTTCAAAACCCATAAGAATAAGCCTTAAACTCAAATGAAAACCTTCTGATAAAAAGCGAAAAGAAAATTAATCTTTTGAAATCTCAAATGTGGTTAATTCCCTATTTTGTAAAGAATATATTTTTACTTCAGCTTAACACACAGTTAAATTATTTGTTTTTGTTTGTTTTAATATAAGCGCAATATAAAGTAATACAACATCGAGCCCAAAACTAAGAGCTCTGCCTAAAATCTACCACCACTGATATATACCAATATATAAATCTCTCTCTCTCTCTATATATATATATATATATATATAGTTGGTTTACATATTGTTGGTCTCTTTCAATATAGGTTGTATTAGGTTGGCGACCGTAGTCGAGGCCGACCGGAAGGCTCCCTTTTCAATAGCAACTACACTGAGGTATAGGGGAGGGTCCTACTCTTTTCCCTTGATTGCTCCACATACCCTTGATAGTACCTTATAATGCTGAGTGTTAAGCAAAGAGGTATCAAGTACCATTTTTAAAGTCTTTGGTATGACGCGACCTGGGACTGAACCTGGTCTCCCGGACCATTGGCGAACACTCTCTATATATGTATCAATATATATATGTCTCTGTATGTGTGTGTTTTGTATTACTAAATTTTGCACGTATATTACAATAAACGCACACACACACACACACACACACACACATATATATATATATATATATATGGAATTTTGATGGGTATGTTTGTGTAGAGAGAAGTAATGTCTAAACTGTTCATAATTTTATTTCGTGTGTTTATTTCTTTGATTTTATTAAGTAAGTCTCCGGAGATTTTTTTTACCTGTGAGGGCCTGATTGTGCCGAGTCCCTCATCGAACACCACCCTACAATCCCAACATTATATGGCCGACGCAAAATCTACAAACAAGACTCTTCCCTATGACCAGTTATCACCACCATTGGTAGTGCCACCCACAAAATAGCTCGCACCATAACTAAAATATTACCCCCTCGCTTTCTCGCCACAATGAGCCTCTCACACGTCAAAAACCTCGGTGACTTAATCAAGGACATAAACATACAAGGACATAAACATACAAAGCAAAACTATGAACAGTTGACACATAAATTCTCTCTCTCTCTCTCCACACACACACACACACACACACACATATATATATATATATATATATACAGTAGTGGCCATAAGTTAAGGAACGAAACAACAACAAATATTTGAATGATTTTTACTCGAAAAAATTGGCACGTACGTCTATGCAATTTCCCCCCAAAATCTACATGGAACGTATTTATTCCTAAAGTTTTCGAAAAAAATTTACAGTAAATTAATAGTGAACTAAAAAAAAACAAAACAAATATATACATTTTGTCATGGTCAAAATTTAAGGAACGCTGTTGAATTATAATAATTTAGGCAATTTTTAAACAACTTGATTGCTAAATTTTATTTATAGTTAACTGTTCTACATCGTTGGAAATATTTTTAAGCAAGATGGAGGTAAGTAAAGTAAATTTGGCGACTGTAGTCGAGGGCGACCAGAAGGTTCCTTGTAATTGTTTAACTCGAGAAGAAAAAAAACTCATTTTAGTAAATCATGAAGAAAGCAAATCGTATTCTGAATTTGCTGGTACTGTACGAAAGTAGAAAAGCATTGTTTATCGTGTAATCAGTAGATTTAAGCTAAAAAGACACTTAAACCAAAACCGAGAACTGTCAGGCCTTCTATGGCTACCAAACGGTAATGATTGTTAAAATATCTTTAAAATACCGTTTCAATACAGCAACGTCTATTTCTAGTGCATTTTGTGAGCAAACTGAAAAGCCAATCTCTAGAAAAACTGTTTCTCATAGGTTGAATAAGGAAAAATTACTAACTCGGGTTCCATGTTGCAAACCTTCAAAATGAAAAGGTTCGTCTTGATTTCGTCACAGAGCATATTGCGGGGACAGAGAAACAATAGAATATGGTTCACTTTAGCGATGAATCTAAATTTAATTTGTTTGGATCTGATGGTTTGAAGTTTGTAAGATGTAAAAACGGGGAACGCTTATTTCCCCAATGCGTTAAGAAAACTGTGAAATTTTGTGGGGGCGTAATGGTGTGGGGGATGATTTCTTCAGCGGGACTAGAACCCATTGTTCGTTTTCATGGTAATATTAATGCCAGTGTTTATAAAGAACTTCTTCGCCTGCATGCTCTTCCTCATTTACGCAAAGGGACGGTTGAAACTCCAATATTTATGCAAGACAACACAAAGCTAAAACTGTGTTAAGTTTTCTTGAAGAGGAAGGAATAGCTGTTATGAAGTGGCCACCACGAAGCCCAGATATGAAGCCTCAAGAGAATATATGGAAAATCATAGGAGAGAAAGCTCAGAACAAAAATCCTCAAAATATTGATGATTTCTGGGGTTTTCTGAAAGAAGAATGGGAAAGTATCACTACCACCTTTTGTAAGAATTTATTTGGCTCAAGTGGTCGAAGATGCAATGAGGTAATCCAATACAAAGGAAAATTCATTAAATATTGAATTTTTCTTTAGTTTATATATTGATCTAACAAGGATTTATGATGCGTTCCTTAACTTTTGACTATGGCAAAATGTATATTTTTTCAGTTGACTAGTAATTTACTGCAAAAGAAAATTTAGAAATCTTTATACGTAATAAATACACATATGTTCCAAGTATATTTTCCGTAAACATATATGCACATTTTTTTCAAGTAAAAATCATTTGAATATTTGTTGTTGTTCCGTTTCTTAACTTATGGCCGCTACTGTATAATGTATTTCCGTTTTAGGTTAATCCCAATCTTTAACTCTTGTTGAGTGAAAAAACGAATGATCCAACATGTGAATAAACAAATACACAAACTGATATCTGGGGAAAAAATTCCATAAAAAAAGAAAAGACTAAAAACATACGTATAGTCCGAAAAGTCAAAGAATATCATAATGTCTCGCCAAAAGAAAAAAAACTCTGACAGAGGACTAATCAAACGAAGAAAGTGCTCAATACTAGGTAAAGCAAATATTAATAGAAGTACCTAATGGGTCAGTCAAAATATATGTAGGCTTCATCTTTCTGAATCATCAGGGGTCAGCTTCATTCTGATGATCCGGAAAGGTGAAACCTAAGTAGATTTCATCTGATCCATTAGGTACTTATATATATATATATATATATAGGGTGACCCCCCCACTAAAAATAAAAAAACAAACAAAAAAACAGAAGCCATAAACTCTTTTATTACTTCTTCAAAAATAAAGCAAAATAATTTTAATTCTTTTCCTTGGTTGATCAGGACATGTTGTTAAATACTATGGTCTCAATTTTTCATGCACAGAATCTACTTCATATCCTGAAAAAAAGAAAAGGCTTGAATTAAATTTATGAATTTCAGTCAAAAATATATGGGTACTGTTTTTTTTTGTCACCCTGTATATAGGGACTGGAAAAATAATGGAAATACCTAGAATGTTATTTGAAAAGTCCTATAAAACCATCAAATGTTTGTTATTTTCATGCTTTTTGATTTTTTAATTTTTCTAGTCTTATTTTACTAAAATTGTTGTTTTTTACAGATATTATATGAAGAAATTAATCAAGACTAATTTAAAATGGCAGATCTTGCAGTCTTTTAAAAAGGTCAAATTGTTGGTATTCGTATGACAGGCTCAGTGTAACAAAAACTGCTGATTTATTTGGTGTAGCAAGGAGTACTGTCTCGAAAGTAATGACAGCATTTGAGAAAGAAGGAAAAACTTCCTCACGGAAGCAAAACTCTTGAAGAAAGTAAAAGTCGGGACCGTCGGACTCTTATGCAGATTTTTGGGAAGGGTGACAAGAATACATCCCCATGACCATCTCGAAAACTAAGTTTCCTCAAAAACTGTAAGAAGGGAGCTACACAAAGCCGGATTTGCATTCAGGAAACCATATTAACATAAATTTGTTTGAAATTTCCATGTGTTTCTATTATTTTGTCCAACCCCTATATATATATATATATATATTGGTATTGTGAGAAGCACAGCTGTTGTCTTTAACTGAAGCATACGCATAAAAGATTTCACATGCTTATTGGAAAGCGAATCAGTCAGTCAGTCCGTTGCTCAATGCAGATATTATCTGAATTTAAAAAAATAAATTTTCTTTGCCCACATAAAAGACAATTTAATAAAATATCTTCCAAAAATTAAAAACATTGATATTTATGATATAGACCTTTTAATTCTTTTTAGAGAAATGCTTGAAGTTTATTGTTGTGGCTCAACCGAATGTCATTAGATTAGATGCGTTGATAAAAAAAACTATTTTTATGAGAAATAGATATTTACGGCCCGACATTAATGAATTATTCATTATTATGCCACAGTGTTATTGATGTATGCTCGAATGTTGTTGTCTTTTTTTGTTTGGTTTAGTATTATGGCACATCAACCATTGTGGGTTATTTAATGCCAAATCTATTTTATACTTATAGTAAAGTTGGCAACCGTAGTCGAGGGCGACCCAAAGGCCCTCTTTTCAATAGCTACTACACCAAGGTTTAGGGGAGGGCGCTACTCCTTTCCTAGGATTGTCCCACTTTACCCTTGATACGTACCTTATAATCCGAGTGTTAAGCAAGTAGGTATCAAGTACCATTTTTAAAGTCTTTGGTATGACGCGACCTGGGATTGAACCCAGGTCCCACGGTTCTATTTCAAGTAATTCGGTTTAGCATTAGTACATAGTTTAGCTTTATTTGACCCATAGATAGGACCCTATCAGGTGCTACCACTCCAGGCCAGTTGACCTATGAGTAGTACTCTGCTATCCCCAAAGGTCCAGCATTACTGGAAACTCACCGTCAGATTTGTTTGTGTCATATCCCGGACACTCGTTGGTAGATTTTACCCATTCCAAAGAGAAGCAGTCAGTATATTCCGCTGCCCCAGCCGACTGGGCCACCGATAGTTGTTCAAAATTTTCTACGCTTCACTCAGAAAGGACTGCTGTAGCTGAATATATTTCTTGTAGCAAAACATTACAACTTATAGATCTGAGAAAAATGAAAAAAAAAAAACTTTAACTTTATCCTCATATCTGTGGCGGTGAGGTTGAGAAGTGTACAACAAATGTAAAATCTGGGTGAGTCTTAAAACTTTTTGAACAAATCTTGTATGTATGTATTCATGCATGCATTTACCCAGTCCCTCCGCAACGAGCAGGATGTGACACAACCTGAATTTTTTTGTGCAATCTAAAGTTTTCATCATAGACTGGTTGCCATAACAAGGCAAAAAACCTAGTCTGAAGAGAAAGGCTGGGTTCATGCCTTTCCCAAGGTTCTCGAAGTTAAACGCAAATAGACTCGTCAAGGATTAGAACGTGGGAAGCTGGTTTCTTTTCCTTAAAAGATTACCGTTACATTAACAGCGCGTTTATATATATATATATATATATATATATACATATACATATATATATATATATATATATATATATATATGTATGTATGTTTGAATATATATGTGTGCGCGTGTGTGCTTATATTTACATACATATATAACAAATTAATTACATATATGTGCAACAAGGCTTTAACCACACACACTTACACACACACACACACACACGCACACATAAAACACCGTACACACATACACATTCCCCCATATATATATATATATATATATATAAGAAAGTTTTTAATGATCTTAGATGTGATTGGCTCCTTGGTAAGGTTGTTATTTTTGGCACAAGGTGTTTTCTTTTTGGATATACAGATTGCAATGTAAAACACTTTCTTCTAGAATGGTGAGTTTTCACTTTGATCAGAAAAAGCTTTTTTAACGCCAAATGATATGAACGATCTATTTGAAAATAACAACATTGACCACATTCTGTCATTTTCGGGAGAAATAGAATAACACTCAAAAATTGTAAACGAAACTTGAATAATCCCATACAAAGTAATGTTATACATTTGAACTTTGACAAGCCATGTAAGTTCGTGGATTTTAAAAACATCACAAGGAGGGTTTGACATATGATCAATTTTAAGTGGATGGTTTGGTTTGGTTTTATGGCATATCAACCTTTGTAGGTTATTTAACGCCAAATCCATTTTTATGTAAATAATCAGTTCTATTTAAAACAATTCGGTTTAGCATGAGTACACAGTTTAATTGTCAAAAACATTTTTATTTCAAACCATTCAGTTATATATAACAATTCAGTTTGGTGTAAGTACAGTTTCAGTGTCAAAAATAGTTCAATTTAAAACAATTCAGTTTAGCAAAAGCACACAGTTTAAACGTAAGTACAGTTTAATTGTAAAAAAAGCATTTTTATTTCGAGCTATTCAGTTTAGTCAAGCAATTCTACTTCAGCTAATTCAGTTTTGTAAAAGTACAGATTTTGTTCACACACAGTTATATGTTAGAACAGTTCTATGTTAAACAATTTAGTTTAGTGTAAATACAGTTTCAATGTCAAAAACAGTTGCAGTTATATGTAACAATTCAGTTAAGTGTTAATACAGCTTTAATGTCGAAAAACAGTTCTATTTCAAACAATTCAGTTAAGCACAAGCACGCAGTTCAAATGTAAGTAAGATTTGTCAAAAACGTTTCTATTTCAAGCTATTCAGTTTACTCAAACAATTCAGTTTAGCTTAAGTATGCCGTTAGTTCTATTTAACCCATAGATAGGGCCCTATCAGGTGCTACCACTCCGGGCCAGAGTGGACCTGGGAGTAATGTCAATGAAGGGGTACTCCGCATTCCCCTAAGCTCCAGCAGTGCTGGAACCTCACCATCAGATTGTTTAGTGTCATATCCAGGACACTCGTTAGGAGGGGTCTTACCCCTCTGCAGAGGTGCAGTCAGTGTATTCTACAGCCCCAGCCGACTGGGCAATACACAGAGTTAAATGTCAAACAGTTTTATTTCAGATAATTCAGTTCAGCAAAAGTACACAGTTTAGACGTCAAAAACAGTTCTATTCTGGGCAATTCGGTTCAGCATTAGTAAGCAGTTTCAATGTCAAAACAGTTCTATTTTAAACAATTCATTTTAGCATAAATACGCAGCTTAAATGCAAAAATCAGGATAGTGAAAGAAGCACGGTTTAGTTCTATTTAACCCATAGATAGGACCCTTATCAGGTGCTACCACTCCGGGCCAGAGTGGACCTGGGAGCAATGGCAATAAAGGGGTACTCCACATTCCCCAAAGCTCCAGCATTGCTGGAACCTCACCATCAGATTGTTTAGTGTCATATCCAGGACACTCGTTGGGGGTTTCTTACCCCTCTGCAGAGAAGCAGTCGGTGTATTCTACAGCCCCAGCCGACTGGGTAAAATTTTAAGTGGAGTTCAGCAGGTTTGAATTCAGAGTTTTTCTTCTTCTACACCGATTGCCCTACAAATGTTTAAGAGCCTAGTCGGCCCTACTATATACCTATTGTTGGAGGGAGAATAATTGGATTCATACCTTTCCTTAGGGTATTAGTTCTTTATGAAATGCAAACTACCTCATCCAGGTTTGAACTCGTGTTGCCGTGTCTATTTTCAACGACGATAACCATTACGCCACAAGTATCTTAAAGAGATATTCTTTCACTTCACAAGGAATTGAAAGAATATCTCTACTGAGGACGGATATTAAATATGTGCTGAGAAGAACAACAACTATTTGTTTGCGAAGAGTTGGATGGTTTCAGATAGCTTAGTAGACTGTCTAAAAATGTACAAGATATCTGACAGAGTCATAAAAATCTTCATGGAACGTATGAAAAATTGAAAGGAGGAATTTATAAGTGGAGAAAAAAAAAACGTTAGCAGAAGTGAAAATCTTGAAAGAAATCTCCCAGAAAGATACGCTTTCACCATTATCATTAGTAATAACTATGAAGCCACTCAATCACATACTTAGGAAATGCACTGAGAGATACAAATTTACTAAACTGCAAAAAAAAAAAAAAAAAAGAAAAAAAAAGAAGATAAATCATTTTATGTACATTTAAAATATCAAAAACCCAAACAGAATTGAAGACTCTGATACAAACAATAGGAATATACAGCCAGGATATAGGAATGGAATTTTAGTATAGAAAAATGTGCCATGTTCATAATGAAAACTGGAAAAAAGACAAATAAAGAAAGGAATAGAACTGCCAAATCAAGAAATAATCAGAAGGCTTGGAGAAAATGAAAATAACGAGAACTTCAGAATATTGGAAGCGGACACCATTAAACAAGCGGAGATGAAAGAAAGTGTCTGAAAAGAGTACCTCAGACGAACGAGAAAGCTTCTCGAAACAATTCTCTGCGACAGAAATCGTATGAGGACGATAAATACATGGCGGTCCTCCTTGTGATATATTCGGGACCATTCTTAAAATGGACTAAGGAAGAACTCAGACAAATGAACTAGAGAACAAGAAAGCTGATGACGATGCACATCCGAGAGGTGACATAGATTGATGTGTCGAGAAAGAAAGATGAAGAGGACTCGCCAACACTAAAGACAGCGAGGATGCAGTAATGTGGGGACTCGAAGACTACATAAAAAAGAGCAAAGAAAGATGAATTACACCGGCCAGACATAGTACTGTCAAAATGAGAACAAATAGAACAACAATAACTAAGAAACAGAAATGGGAAGAGAGACAACTGTACGGATATTTCAAGCGACAAACTCACGAAATCTCGCATGAGAAGACCTGGAACAGGAAACTTGAAGAGAGAAACTGAAACTTTTCAAATAACAACACAAAACAACGCTATAAGGGACAATTATATTGAAGCGACAATAGATAAGACGCTTTGCCGTGAGGTTCAAATACAAACCTATGTGAAAACACATTTGTGTGCACATTCATTTTATTTTTGAGTGTTATTCTATTTCTCCCGAAAAGGGCAGAATGTGGTCTATGTTGTTATTTTCAAATAGATCGTTCATATTATTTGGCGTTAAAAAAGCTTTTTCTGATCAAAGTGAAAACTCACCATTCTAGAAGAAAGCGTTTTACATTGTAATCTGTATATCCAAAAAGAAAACACCTTGTGTAAAAAAAAAAATAACCTTACCAAGGAGCCAATCACATCCAAGATCATTAAAAAAACATTTTTTTTATTACGATGTCATCGTTTCCTTACATTCGGAGAGTACCTCTTATAAAAGTTATCCTTGTAGAAGAACAGTAGTGGTACCATTTAACAAACTGCTGGAGAGTAAGGGGCTTCATACCTTTCCCAAGGGTATTAATTCTAAAGTGAATGCAATAACGCTATAGGAGTTAGAATTTACTAACAACGGTGTCACAGTCGAGCATGCAACCCATTACGCCTCGGTGATTCCCCCCAGATAAAAGTCTACTCACATTGATAATCTTTCGAGATGTCCGACGTTTTACTTAGATAACATCTGCATTATTCTTATAAACAACAATAAAGATAAAGGTAGAATAGTAAAAGCATTTGGCGCTATAATATCTTCTTACTCGACATTATTTTTAACCCACAGGATATTGTTCTGGAGAGTTCTACAAAAATCAATATCACCATTACATAATGAAATAGTGTTGTGTAGCGGCTCGTACCACCTGACTTCCGGTATCGCAGAAGTATAAAAGACGTCGTGTTTCTAAGCATAGGGGGTTCTGCAAGATCTCGGTCAGTAGTAAGGCCAACCTTGGATGTAACACCCACAGCGCACAGATAGCTTAGATTTCTTTGATTCTCTCTCGCATCTGTCTTTATTGGCATTCGCCCTCTGTAAGTCCTCTAGACGGCATCCAGTGACCGTACAGATCTGATAAATGTAAGATTTTGCTGCTCTGGTATCTCCCTGTAGAGGATTTCATGGGAGAACGCCTCTAATGGGTTCTTACTTGGTTCCTCGTTAGTACCCACTATGGTGTGGTTCGTCGTTTTTGGATGGTTTGTGCGATTGTCTGATGAATATCCATTGCCTTCGTTTAGTTTCTACCTAGATTTTTCTCCTGATATTTTGTCAAAGTCCAAGTGGTGTAACCATACAGTAGCACAGACACGACTACAGCTTGGAAGAATTACCGCTCATTTTATAAGATTTATCAAATTTACATAGTCATAATTCTGTCAATAGCCGTCAATGCTTTTCCTTTGCGTATATTAACATCGTTTTCACTTGACAGCAAAAATTAACACACACACACAAACACACACACATATATATATATATATACATATAGGTAGCATCGACATAGTGTCGATGGCGCTTGGTGACAGTCACTTTCTCGATTATGTGATCTTCATGGAAGAAACTGATATTTATCAAGTGCCGTCGATTCTGTGTCTATACAATCTTAATTTAAATACATATGCTCTGTAAACGATATTTAGCACTCAATATTCATAAATATAGCAAGCTGCATTATATATATATATATATATATATAAATAATGGTTAGAATGTTCGCCAATGATACGGGAGATCTGGATTCAATCCCAGTACGAGTCATACCGAAGACTCTAAAAATGGTACTTGATGCTACCTTGCTTAACACTCAGTATTATAAGATCAGGATCAAGGGTAAAGTGGAACAATCCAGGGAAAGGAGTTGCGCCCTCTCTCACACCTTGGTGTAATAGCTATGGAAAAGGGAGCCTTCGGGTTACCCTTGACTACGGTCGCCAACTTTATTTCATGTACATATATATCCACTGTGGCCTTAGTTCCGTGGCTACCACATGCGCTTCCGGCTTGTTGCTTTATCTACTCTCTCTGTACTCACGTTGTGTTTGAAAGATCCACAGGTGGGAATGATATAATCAATCCGGAACGTCTTCTGACGGTCGGAGTGGTTCGTTGGAACAGGTTGCCAGGGTGTTAGCAAGTCAAAGACAAGAAAAACTCTCCGTTAATAATTAACAGCTATTCATTGAAACACAATGGTGCAACAATAATATATAAAATTTTGTTGTATTTGAGAGACAGAGTACTGAGGTATCTGGTTGGCGAAGTCTTTCTCTTTCATAATTTTTCGGAGAGTGAGGCTTTTACTAGAGAGGCTATAGTTTTTGGAGAGATTTTTTATTCTTTTATTTTCGGTGTAGACATCAGATCTCTTTTCTCATCTAATCATAAAAACATCTATATATCTTTATAGGGGAACAAATACTTCCGATTGGCTCTCTAATTTCTGATAATTTCGTTTTCTTCGACTACTTTTTGACTGGTCAGTCAATTAAATGCGCTGATCTACGTCTGTGGGAAGAGTATCCCTTCCACGCATTAGATTTTATTCGGTCATCTAATCAAACTTCAATTGAGAGGCTTGGTTAATAAAGGGTCATAGCACACACTTTGTGGTGAGGAGTATCTCTTTTCACAACAACCATAGCAAGAATTAAAGATCTGATTTATCCATTCAAATATTTGACCCATCAATTCCAACAGGTGGGCAAGAGATATCATGATCTAAAATAGTCCAATTCACAGACAAAATCCTACTGCTTACGTCTTGTTTTGACAATTTGAAAGTTCCCTTTGTATTAGTCATTTTCTGATATTTTAAATTGATTTTTGAATTTCTTTCAACGTCAAAAAATCTGTTTTATATTTTTAGAAAAAGAAAATTACATTTTCCTTAAAAAAAATGTATCTTTCCATAATTTTTTTTTAGCGCCAGTGAATAACTCATGTCATATCACACACACACACACACATATATATGTAGAAACACACACACACACACACACACACACACACATATATATATATATATATATATATATATATACTATTATGATTAAAATTTTACGCTGAAAGTATTTTTGATATGTAAAATCATGTAGTGTTCAATGCGCTAAAATGCAGAGCAATATCACAATATATTCGATGTATAAAATGTGAGGATAAGCGACGTGAAACTCCGAGTCATGGGTTTTTATCTTGTTTTATTATGTTATATCATATTGGAATATATTTATTCATATGTTACTAAAATTTTCATTATATTTGTATTCATAAATATGTGTAAAAATTCTTAGGACAAGTACGATATATATATATATATATATATATATATATATGTGTGTGTGTGTGTGTGTGTGTGTGTATTTGTGTGTGTCTGTGTGTGTCTGTGTGTGAGTGTGTACCTCTGTGTGTGTGTTTGTGTGTATATGTGTATAATCAATTTATGAGACGACCGGATGTTTCTAGTATACATTGATTCATTCGACAATGTATTCTTCGGTTTTTTTTTAAGTGTCTCATTTCTTGTAATGTTTTGTTAAACGAATACTGTTTCCCACGTTTTAATATATTAAGCTGTCACATCGATTCTTTTTCCTCTATCAATTTTTGGGGTAAAAGTATTAGGCATACATTATTATATCTATAAATTGTCGGGGATGATCTGGTATGGGACAGTTAACTCTTTGGAAGAAAACAGAAATTGCTTAAAATTTCATCTACTTCAGAAGTAGATAAAGTCCAATAATTAAGAAGTAACAATCATGACAAAATAATCACATAAAAACGGTTCTCAACTTATTTTGTTTTCGTAAAATAACCAATTAAAAATTCGGATTATCCACAGATCAATATTTTAACTGACTTAGTTTGTTTGGACAAAATCAATAATTTTCTGAAGCCAAAGTCGGCCTTGAACTTTCAAAACCAATTAGGAAAAAAAAAAGATAAGAAAAGCAGCAACGAACTTAAGTTTTAAGTCACCAACATCATTACAGAAACTAGCGCTTAAAATCAATATTTAATGAAATATTGAATCGAAAAAAAACCCAGAAAAACTTTCTAATAGTTTATGTATTTTTTAGGTTTCATTAAATGGAATATATTTTGTATATAAAACTTTGATGTTGATATTTGAGAAAATCATATAAAATTTTTAGTGTCAGCAGGAACGAAATTAATTTTATAATTAACGTTTCATATGTATACATGAATTGCCAAAAGTCGGTGAGTGCGTTTTTGAGCCTTGAGACGTATTCCCTATCCCGTAAACAAAAGCAGTAGAATTATTGATATAATAATAATATGTTGATGAATAGTCAATCTTTATTTTCTAGTGAGGACTTTTATGTTTATGGCAGCCATAAAAGACAAAAAACATCGCATATTGTGTAAGGGTTTATCAAAAGTAAGTAAAGTTGGCGACCGTAGTCGAGGGTGACCCGAAGATTCCTTTTTCAATAGCTACAACACCGAGGTCTAGGGGAGGGCGCTACGATTTTCCCTGGATTGCTTCACTTTACTCTTGATACGTACCTGTGTGCTGAGTGTTAAGTAAGTAGGTATCAAGTACCATTTTTAAAGTCGTTGGTATGGATCGACCTGGGATTGAACCCAGATCTCCTGGGCCATTGGCGAACACTCTATTCATTTTACCCAAGACCTTGTGGGTAGAGTGTTCGCCAATGGTCCTAGTTTCAATCCCAGTTCACGTCATCCCAATTGATACCTACTTGCTTAACACTTACATTATAAGGTACGTATCAAGGGTAAAGTGGAGCAACCCTGGGAAAGGAGTAGCGTCCTCTCCTAAACCTTGGTGTAGTAGCTATTGAAAAGGGAATTTTCCGGTCACCCTCGACCACGATCGCCAACTTTACTTTAAATATCAAAAGCATTTTCATTCTTTTTCTGATTCCAAAGAATATCTGTGGTTATGCGAGTTTTTTTTGGAACAGAATGTTTTTTGGCGAAAAAAAACCTCCAGATGCTCGAAAAAATGGTTGTCAGTGAAGAATATGGAGGATTGTGACAAGTCTCATATTCCAAGTCCGTGAGCTTCTGCACTATCATTTTGACATGTGGCGAGCATTGTCATGAAATAAAATTATGACCAAGCTTAGAAAATAAATGCATCACTTCTTTATTCAAGTTTGTGATGAGGGACATATAACCTTCTGAAAGAAGTGATTGAAAAATTAACAGAGAGGATAATTTAATCATTAGCAATGTTATTTTTTATACAACTACATTTAAAAAGTTTTCACACAACTTCAATTGAAATTCAGCAAATTGGCGGACTTGAATTCAAACAAAAATTCACACAATTTTTCCTAAAATCAGACAGTATTCCTGAATAACTATATATATATATATGCATAAATTTATATAGTTTATAAATTTATATGTCCATTTCGAGAGTGCCTTCCGAAATACAAAAATAATACCAACATTGGTTATGCAACTAGAACACTATCTTGTCGCCTCACTTATCAGCTTTCTGAAAATAACGCCATAAAACAGCATTTAATTATAAAGTACAGTAGCAGTGACCAACTTACATCTTCCGATGTATGAAAGATTCTAACAGATAATATACTAATTATATATAAAAATAATTATGATAAACGATTATAAATCATAAAAGCGATACGCATGAAAAAAAAAAAACATGAATGAAATAGCATTTAACATGGGCATCGACGTATTAAACATTTTTAATAACTAAAATCACCAACCGTATTAGAAAACTCATCCAACAGAATATAAGTTTATTAAAACCTTTCCAACTTGTGACGTGGTATGCCATCGAGAGTGAAAAGTAAGATTAATTTCCTCTACCCTTCTGTGTTTGAACTAACAAGCCCCAAGGACTGACTGCTAAAGCAGTCAGAATGAAGGTCAAAAGCTACCAGTACTTCATGACCTATGATCGGTTGGACAGAGAAGGGGATGTAGGCCATTGTAGTAGCACGACCGGAGGAAATAGAGGAAGAAGAAAAAGGCCACATGATTGGCCAGATCCTTTAGTCCTAAAATAATACCTTTTCGTCAGAGGAAATTTGGAAAAGTCTCTTTAGTTCTGGACAGAAATTGGCACGAGATGGACGCCAATTTAGCCAAGCTCCGGAAAAGAGTAAAACAGAATTTTTGGGCAGAAGATAGCAGAAAGGCACCTTCAGGCAGATTTTAAAGAATGCCACTCGCCCGTAAAAGAAAGAAACCTGAGAACTAGCCTTCGCAAAGATAAGTACAACTTAAACTGTTTTTCCTTCTACCCTTCCCCAATATTGGAATTATATGCATTCAGAAAAAGAAAGAAAGAAACTGAGAGGAATTTTTTAATCAACCGTAAATGAGTGAATGGACTTAGATACTTTCTCAAGTAAAAGAAAGAAAAGGAAAAAAGGAAAGAAAGGAAAAAAGGAGAAAGAAGAAAAGGACTGTTGAGAGAGACACTTGTGTTTGACTCTGCCTGCTGGCCGATAGTTAAAAAAAGGAAAGGAAAAAGAAAAAGAAACTGTTTTTTTTTAATCTTATAATTCTCTGTTTAGTCGTCGCTTATTAAAACTTTGTTATATTTTAAATGCACCCTTGTGTTGAAATCTATTTGTCATGTTATTTATCAATCGAGTCGTCTTCTTTTGCACATATCTTTTTCAGCTTCGTATCGCTTTCATTGATTCTCGCTAAATGTCTTATTCGCCTTAAAAACATTACAAGGGAATTTTGGAAATTTGACTACAGTGAATGATATTTTGTTTTAACCGAGAATTCCATGCTTTCCGTTATCCGAGGGGGTATGAAAATGAAGGGCTTGGTGGGGTATATGAAAGTGGAACTAGAAACCCCCTTGCCAGCGGCGGAAATCAGTCTGGCCCCAAATTAACCCCTATATTATTTGCCAGTTACCATATGCCCGAAATAGGAGTCTTGACTAGGACTTATTTCGCGGAGGGTCAAGTGCAAGACTGCCCTGACGTCATATGAGCATAAAATAAACTCTCGTCCTGAGATAAATATTTATGCACGTCACAAACTGAACGTTTTAATACAAAACGCTAAAAACGTTCTAACTGAACAATTTAAAATAAAAAGCTACACATAATCAAAACAATAACATTCAAACTAAACAATCAACTCTACCTACGCGAACCCTGATAACGACCAAAAGTATGGTCGAAAGCGCTTGAGCAGAAGATATGGGACAATTTATTTACCACCTGGATCTCGACACAAGAAAAATAACAAGAGGACTTGAAAAATTACAATTAAAAATAGAAAACAACCTTTCAACGTCTTTAATAAAACTTGCCTAAATACATCTATATATCTATATCTCTATATGTAATTGGAAGTAAAACCCAACAGACCGCCATGAATTTATTTCAGTGGGCTACTAAAAGGAAGACAGCCTCATCAGATAGCGCTCACATAATGGAGAAGGAAGTAAACAACACTACTCTCTAAACAAGTAATAAAAAACACCTTAAAGAAGGGGAAGGATAAAAAGAAACCTGGTTAGACATTGTCACCAATCAAATGTGTTAAATTATTTTTGGTGTCTTTTTTCCTTATTTGTCTAAAAGTTATTTTGATTGAAAGCTGATATCGTTCTACCAATTTAACTTTTTCTATTTCAAGAAAATATCTGTTTATCTATTCTTTTCTTTTTTATGTCTTTATTTAGGAGGCACGGCGGTGTATATATATATATATATATATATATATATATATATATATATATATATATATATATATAATAGGTTGTTCAGAAAATACTGTCAGTTTTTATAATAAACTTTTATCCCTGAATTAATGAACCTAAACAAAGTTTTATTCAGTCAAATTTTGAGTTATTTTGATTGGCAGCTGGTATCCTTCAGCCTATTTCACTTTTTCTATTTTAACAAAATATTTATTCTTTTCGTTTTTATGTCTTTATTTAGGAGGCATGGAGGTATATACATATATACATATACATAAATACATACATACATACATATATATATTTGGTTGTTCAGAAAATACTGTCTGGTTTTAGAATAAACCTTTATCACTGAATTAATGAACTTAAACAATGATCCCTGAACATCAATGCATTTCTGCCTTTGATTAATAAGGTTATTTATGCTTGTACAATAAATCTCTAAAGGTTTTGATGCCAAGAAATCTTTAAATCGTGCTTCTACCTCTCCTTTGGAATGGAATGTATTACAGTCAAAGAAATAGTGTCCAGATGCTTAAAAAAATGGTAGCTGATGGGTGAGAGAAGAGGAGAATATGATGGATGTGGCAAAGTCTCATATCCCAAGTGATTTAGCTTCTGCAATGTCATCCTGGCAACATGTGACTGAGGATTGTCATGAAACAAAATTATGACCAAGCTTAAATTCATGCAAAAAAGTAAATGCATTACTTCTTTTTTCATGTTCATGATTAGAGACATATAACTTTCAAAAGTAAATTCTGAAAGAAGTGATAAACAATTTAACAAAGAGGACAATTTAATCATTAGAAATGGGAATTTATTTATTCAACTTCTATTTAAAATATTATGTTAGAATAGAATTTAGACAGTTTATATAAAAATGAGACAGTGAATTTCGGACAATCTAATAACAGATAAATATCCACATATCAAGACTTTTTTAAAATATAGATAAGGGTGGGAGAATAAACACTTCCCATTGGCTTGCGCTGACGATAATGCGTACAAGTATTTGCCATTAGGAGGTGGGCAAGCAAAAATATGAAGCTGTCAAGGAGGCCTCCTAGGTGTTGCATATTGATCCTTGATCAAGCTGTCAATTATGGATGCACCTGTTTAGACAAGCAAAAGAAGGTCACGTGATCTTATCGGAAGTTCTAGGCGTTATGAAATAATACATTCATATACCTGCTTGTGAGTGGGTCAGTGGAAGTCTGAGTCAGAGCCGGCTTGCAGTTACTGAGAGCGCCCCGCTGAGGGCGGTGGCCTGCAGGACGACCGGTTGAGTAACCCGATCGAAAATCCGAAGTGCCAAGTGGGGTGTTGAAGATAACACAGCGTGGTATGGTCAAGAGAAGAAGTTATGGGTCAATATCGCAGTCTGTCTTTGTCTCCCTCCATCTGTCGGTCTCACACACAACCGAAGTTTGACTCAAAGAAGAATAAAGAGAGATCTATTTTCATAAAGAAAAGTTGTCCTTCATCACTCATTATGGTTATATAACATGGGAAATTCCGGACCCAGGTCGGAGTTGCTGTCGGAGCCGATATGACGTGAAACTACCCGAAATCGGCAATAAAGACAGTATATCACTGAACATCATCCTTAAGGCATCTGGAAATGTATTCTTTTAGAAATAGTTTAAATTTCGGACAATCTTATAATAAAGTGATGTCTAGATATCTTGACAACAGTCTGGAATTTGTATGGATGAGTTAGTTTCAATTTGAAAAAAATAATACATTCTGAACGGCAGTTTTGGGTGAAACACCAGATTGTGCAAGTGTACAGAGTTCTATATTCATTAAACCTTAAACTCTTGGTAATTTTCATCAATATTCTCTCAAAAAATATATATATTCAAATTAAAAAAGTTGATTTGAAATATCTTTCTTCAATAGCTCATCAATAAGTTGTTATGGACCTGGAAGGGGTCACAAAGAAAACAGAATACCGCGGTTATAGTATAGATATATAATTACTAAAAAAAAGGATGGTTACAAGAACATAGGACGGTAAGCTAGTTAGCATAACCGCGCGGGGGCGAGATTAGCTTCCGGATCTAGACTGACTTCGTATTGCTGCCTCTTCCGGTATTATGGAGAGTGCTTGTGTCCATTAGTAGGTGATTCCGCCACAACATAAGTACACATTTTTTCAAAATAGAACTTAATTTTCTTCCTTCCAGGAGACACCAGAATTTTCTTTTTCTTTTCGAAAATTATAGTATCATTGTATGCCACAAATCCGTTTCCAGTGGATGGCTGCAGCTCTAGAGATTGAGCGAGAGTGGAGTATCCCGTCATTGCCATTACTCCCAGGTCGACCAAAACCAGGTATGGTAGTACATTTTATAATCCTCTGAATGGATTGAATAGATGTTGAAAATTCTTTATACAACATAAGAATTCTTTATACCGTATACTAGAAGCTATAATGGTTAATTAAGGATTATTCTGTTATGATTGTTTATTAAGGATCATTATGTTACTTACTGGTCATTTGCCTTGTGGGTAGAGTGTTCACCAATAGCCAGGGAGACCTGGGTTCAATCCCAGGTCGCGAAATACCAAAGACTTTAAAAATGGTACTTGATACCCCGTTGCTTAACACTCAGCAATATAAGGTACGTATCAAGGGTAAAGTGGAGCAATCCTAGGAAAGGAGTAGCGCCCTCATCTACACCTCGGTGTAGTAGCTATTGAAAAGCGCGCCTTCTGGTTGCCCTCAACTACAATCGCCAACAACTTGTTACTTGAAACCATTTAGCTTTGTGTAAGCAAATGATTAATATCAATTTGAAATGATTACTATAAGCCATATATTTTTTAGAATTAAATACAAGTATTCGAAACTATCCAATTGTATGCAAATTATTTGTATTAGATATGAATACTTGATATCATAAAACTGCAAAATATTTCTATTAAGAATAGTTACTTGAAGCTACAATTGTTTACAAAAACCTAATATCATTCGTATTTCAAACTATTTGCAAACAAACGATCATTACTATTTAGAAATAGTACTGGAGCTTTAGTGAGCGTGGAATACCTCTTCTTTGACGTTATTCCCAGGTCCACTCTGAATTGTAGTGGTAGTGCCCCTTAGAGTCTGATGTATGGGTCAAATAGATCTGTTTGAAAATTGATATTGTATATGTGAAACAATAAAATTGTGGGCAAACAAATGATTTATCTTACACAGAATTATTACTGTTAGACGGGAATTCTTGAAACCATTTAACTGTACGTAAATTATTTGTATTATGAATGATTACTTGAAGCAATATTTTACAACGTTAACGAAGGCATGGACAGCTATCAATAGGCTATCGATTATATGGAAATCAGACCTAACCGATAAAATGAAACGCAGTTTCTTCCAGGCAACGGTCGCATCGATACTGCTATATGGATGCACTACGTGGACTCTAACAAAACGGCTGAAGAAGAAGCTAGACGGCAATTACACAAGATTGCTGCGAGCAATCTTGAACAAGTCCTGGCGGCAACACCCCACAAGACACCAACTGTACGGCCACCTGCCTCCTATTACGAAAACTATTCAAGTTAGGCAAACCAGACATGCAGGACACTGCTGGAGAAGCAGGGGCACCTCTGGTGGTGTAATGGTTAGCAAGCTGGACTAGCAAGCCTACACAAGTGAGTTCGAGTCTCATTGGGTGCCCCTTTCATATGGCCTTGTGCCACATCTAAGCAAAAAGCTTAGTAAATTACCACTGCTGGAGAAGCAGGGACGAACTCATAAGTGATGTACTCTTATGGACACCCCACACATGGCCGAGCAAAAGCAGGACGACCAGCACGAACATACATTCAGCAACTATGTGAGGATACGGGATGTAGTCCAGAAGACCTGCCAGAGGCGATGAACGATAGAGAAAAGTGGCGAGAGAGGTCAGGGATATTCGTGCTACCAGCACGACATGATGATGATAATGATATTTTACAAAAGATGATTATTATTAGTTGAGATTAGATGACAGCTTGCAGATTACTTGTGTTTGAAAGCGATACTTGCGATCATATATCTGTGCGCAAATGAAATAATTAAATTAAATTTGAACAGTTACTCTAAACCATAAAATTGTGTAACATACTCATATGCATGCAGAAACATAGTCAACACAATGAAGACGAGCGGACACGGTTCTTTAGAAAAATATACCTCTCACTTTATTCGAAAGGGGTTACGAAAGGGTTACGAAAGGGTTACGAAAGGGTTATCGTGTGAGAGGTGAGAGTGAGACTGAACAAAGACTGCAACATATTGACCCCCACTCTTCTGGCCATAGCAGAATTTCTTTCGCATTCTCCTGCGCTGCTCAACCGGGGACCTGGGGGCCCAGCCTCTGGTGGGTCTGGTTCTCACTCCTCGAACTGGAATACTGCCTTCACTCTCCGATCTCCAACAAACTGACATCCTGTCGCACCCGGGTTATATAATTATTTGACATCCACCTGCTTCCTGTGGCGTCACAATTCGCACGCATTTCAACCCGTCGACAGTCAAGGTTATCCCCTGATATCTTCGACCGGATGCACCTGTTATTTACACAGGTGCATTTCTCATCTGACAGCTTGGCCGGGTCGGAGGTCAATATGTTACAATGGTACATCAATTAATTGATAGGAATATGTGATTGCATTTTTTTAATTGTCTTTGATCATTTGCTAACACGAAGTCATATGATGTTACATATGATATGGCATATTATATCCCATATGATATCACATATGATATCACATATTCCTATCAATTAATTCGTATCAAATTGCATTTTTTTAATTGTCTATGATCATTTGCTTACACGAAGTCATATGATGTTAATTTGAAAAGAAAATCAATGGAACATTGAAAATGCAATTATGTTTACAATGAAACATTTTGAAATAAATCTAATTTCGGTATTAGATAACCCATACAGAGTTTATATGCCGTTAAACAAACCAAGTAAAACCTAACCTTGAACATTACGTAATGAAATTGGGCATTAGTAAGTATTATTTATAACTAATCAATACAGCATCGCAATTCTTATTAGAAATAAATTGGTATGTTTTAGGACAGCATTCGCCATATTGGTTTTATTAAGTCACCATTTCTAGTTTGGTTTGGTTAGGTTTGGTTTCTTTGTTTAATGGCATATCAACCTTTGTAGGTTATTTAATGCCAAAACCATTCACCTAGAAGAACAGTAGTAGTACTATTTAACCCATAGCTGGGAGGATAAGGGGGGGGGGTCATACCTTTCCCAAGGGTATTTGCCCGAAAGTGAACGTAATAGTGCGACTGGAATTCGAACTAGCTTACTAAGATTCCGCAGTCCATCGCTTTAACCATTACACCACGATGACACCCGCCCTTCTAGTTTGTGTCTTGGTTAACTGCATCCAGTCTCGATGCTCCAATTCCGATGCTCAGGGGACCGTAGAGTCAACTCTCTGTTACCATTACTCCCAGTCTGACCTGGTATGGTGGTACCTTTTAGGGTATCATCTCTTGGTCAAACAGATATTTGGAATAATATCTAAATGCATTTGAACTTCATTAATATATTGGCTTTTAAAACATTGGTATTGTAAGTAAGGGCAATGTATCTATTGGTTTTAAATGACAGTGAACTTCATTAATACTTTGGCCCTTAAAGCTTTGATATAATAAGTAAATATAAAGTGTTTACCAGTTTAAAATGATAGTAAAGATACATTCTGCTATCGTATATAATTGGAGTCCTGACTGTTAAACTGAGTTCGGTATGAAAAGGACACAAGGATTGACATGCCTAAAATCCAACCAACCAACCAACCCTCGCAAGTTAGCAGACCATTGATTATTCGGGTTTCTATGAGAGTTCGTATTTTAAGTCCTCTTGTATTGCTTACCCACTCCTTGGACTAGTGGGTAGAGTGTTCGCCAATGTTCCGGGAGACCTAGGATCAATCCCAGGTCGAGTCATACCAAAGACTATAAAAATGGTACTTGATACCTCCTTGCTTAACACTCTGCAATATAAGGTACGTATCGAGGGTAAAGTGGAGCAATCCAGGGAAAGGAGTAGCGCCCTCCCCTAAACCTCGGTGTAGTAGCTATTGAAAAGGGAGCCTTCGGGGCGCCCTTGACTACAGTCGCCTAATTTACTAACCCTTTAGAAAGTTGGATAGAGGAGATCTTTTTGGTTTGTTTTAGTTAGACTCTCTTATAGGATGAAGGAATAGGTGAGATGATAATACTCTACAAGTGCTACTCACCGGATTTACCCCTATGGCTCGGTGCACGGCCTCGGAATCCACGATTTGATGTCTACTGATCATTTCCTGATGGTTGAATTTCTTGCAACCCAAGCGAAATTTCTTGCCTATATCCCTACGCCACATCCGATTGCATATTAAAAGGGATATCCGGAGGAAAACAATTCTTATAATACGAGAGGGGAATCAAAAGTTTTGCAATATTTTGGTCACGTGAGGCACAATGCGGCAGCTCCGAAGACTTCTGCTTAGGTCTTGAGGATAACAAACTACACAGGACTGTGAAATGCAGAGCTCACCAAATACTCTCTGAGTGCTACTCGCCGGATTTGTCGAGGTTATGAAGATGAGGAAACACACTAGATTGTGAGAGGTGGAGCTCGCCTGATACTCTCTGAATGAGATTCACAGGATTTACTTCTATGGTTTTGAGCACGGCTTCATAATCAGTTTTAGACCGACATCACGTTGCCTGATTATTGCGGTCGAGTAGATTAGGAACCAGACTGGACTGTGAGATGTTGAGATCGCCTGATACTCTCTGAATGCAACTCATCGGATTTACTTCTATGGTTCTGAGCACGGCTTCATAATCAGTTTTAGACCGACCTCACCTTGCCTGATTATTGAGGTCGTGTAGATTATGAACCACACTGGACTGTGAAATGATACTCTCTGATGGCGACACACGGGATTTACTTCTATGGGTTTGAGCACGGCTTCATAATCAGTTTTAGGCCGACCTCACCTTGCCTGATTATTGAGGTCATGTAGATTAGGAATCATACTGGACTGTGAAATGCTGAGCTCGCCTGATACTCTCTGAATGCGACTCACAGGATTTACTTCTATGGTTTTGAGCACGGCTTCATAATCAATTTTTCACCTTGCCTGATTATTGAGGTCGTGTAGATTAGCAACCACACTGGACTGTGAGATGTTGAGCTCGCCTGATACTCTCTGAATGCTACTCATTGGCTTTAACCATCTCGTTACTGTACTGTGATCAACAGAGCCTTCTCCTTTCACGTAAAAAATATTTTCTGTGGTTTACGCGGTGTTATGGCTCAGTTCTATCCCATAAAGCATAAGATCTCGAATTCAACTAAATTGAACATTCATCTGTACGGCTTTCAAATAACACACGTTTCGAAACAATGCACAATGAGTCAATGCAAAAACTACCACGATACTAACAATTATCGCAGCTTGAACTGCTTCGATTACATTACGCAATTCAAACAAGCACATTACAAAATATTGCAAAGCATTTGACACAGTCTAGTATAAGACAGATTACTTATAAAGCGAAGTCACCTCGGCCTCATGTTGCATGAGGTGTGTCTGCGTTGTTATTACTCGCATTGTGAGAAATATATTCATTTATCTTGTTCACAGCTTGTTATATATCTACACGCACGCATATAAAAGACGAATATGGCCGGGGATGAAAGATGATATCTTCAAACACATTTTCTTTAACGGAAAGTTAAACAAAACAAATTTCCACAAGAAATTTTGGTAAGGAATCTCGTCGAGTATGCGTGTCTTTTTATAAGATATATTGAATTAACATTCTGAAATTGCACTTTTAAAAGAAAATCACCTAAAATTATGAGAAATAAAATTTAAATATGAATAAGAATAAAAGGTGTCTACATCATCAAATTTTGGGTATTTCGGCGGCAGTGCTTATTTAATAAAAGTCTGTGCAAAGATGATTGACAAACTAAAAAATATTGTTGTTCATCTCTTAAACTATGATAATTATGATCTTTTACATGATAATATATAAACGAAATATCTATCTATCTATCTATCTATCTTAGTCAATTCATATTTATCTCATTCTATTCATATCTATCTATCTATCTATCTATCTATCCTGACATCCGGCGTAGGAAGATAATGTAGCACCAACCTTATTAATGGAATTATGTGATTTTTTTTGTTTCATCCCAGTGATTACTACTAACGTTTGGCTGCATTTTCCAATTGTAGATAAATGAAATCTCGAGGCTCGGGTTTTTTTTTCGTGGATCCTGAAATTTTCACGTTCTTTCATACATATTTTTGTATCGAGACACACAGACAGAAACGTGTTGCAATGCTGTAAAACGTTAATTAAGTTTACGATAATGTATTCAGAAGGAAGGGACGTCAGATAAAACGTTTCACTATTACCCACAAATAATTATTATTTACTATAAATCATTTAGAAAGAAAGAAAGAAAGAAAGAAAAAAGAAAGAAAGAAAGAAAGAAAGAAAAGTATAACAAGAAAAAGAAAAAAAAGAAGACGCTGAGCTTGCTGACAGTACAGTTTTCAAGGCCGTTTTGTTTGAGACTTAATTTAATGACAGCATCTTCAGTAATTGACATGAATAAAAAGTAACAGCTGTTCGCTAGACTTCTTTGTCTGGGCCGCTATAAATGCGAAGATGATTCATTGTTTGGATATGCAACGAAGACGTTCGCCAAGGTAAGTGATTTACAAGAATAAGCTTACTTCTTTCACAAATCTATCTATCTAGTGGGAAGTGGGGTCCCCTTGACGTAATAACTAAAATGCTACACTACGGCCTCAGATATAGGCGAGTTCGAACTCCAGTTGCGCTATTACGATTGCTTTCGGACTAATACTCTTAAGAAAGGCATGAACCTCCTTATCCCCACCTCTTTTGGGTTAAAGAGTATCATTATTGTTTTTCTACGAGGATGGATTTAGCATGTACGAAAGTTGATATGATATTAAAGAGAGCAATCATTGTCACCTTTGGTGGTATAACGGTTAGCAAGCTAGATTAGTAAAACTGCACGAGCGATTTCGAGTCTTATTGGGCGCCCTATTCATATGCCCTTGTGCCAAATCTAAACGAAAATCATAGTAAACCAAACCCTACCAGTTTCGATCAATTCACGTCTCTCTATATATCTATTTTTGTTTGTTAATCTAACAATCAATCTATTTCACTCAGTTAATATATATATATATATATATATATATATATATATCTTTTTAAAATTGACAGACAAGAAAATGTTTTAAACCATTTACAGAATGACAGTCGTGTATATATATATATATATATATATATATACACACACCAAAAACTGAAGAATATAAAACAGGTGGAAATAAGATGACGAGTGTAGACCACCCAAACGACAGCATTATTAAGAATACTGAGAAGAGTCCTGGAGACAAAAGGAGACTTGCTGTCCCTCAAAATCCAGTGGAACCCCATCAGCTTACGCTGGTGTGAAAAACTCTCAAAGGAATATTAATACTACTACTACTACTACTAATAATAATAATAATGTTGATTATGCAAAATATTTTGTTGGCTTTACTTTAAACTACATAATCATTTGATAGCAGAAGGTTCGTCAATTTTATTACCGGATAGTATGTGTATTTCTTAATTGCTTACGTTGTAAAAGGATCGAAAATAGCTATTGTTCCTTTTAAACTTTGCTCTTCAACCCTGCATAATATGTCTTGTTTCTGGATATTATGTGTATTTCCTAATTGCTTTATCGATTTAAACTTTCTTTTTGTGAAATTTAGAAATTGTCCAGTTATGAATATAAAAACAGGTAGCTTTGCACTTTCTTATCTTTATCTAAATAAACAAAACTTAAATCAAAATTTACTTATACAACAGTCATATAAAAATGAACAAAAAAGTTTGAATGAGTAGTTTTTCGAGATTTGTGACAGCAATATAAATCCCTTTGATGTATCACCCCCACAAAAACATAGTCTCCAATCATGTTTTTGTTATAAGCTCCTTGGTAACAGCGTTCAAATTTTAGTATATCCTTGAGGAAGTGCTTGTTTTGTTTGTCCTGATAAGCTTTTATGTTCTTGAGTTTATCAAAATGAAATAGCAAGGTAATGAACAATTCAGCGATATCCTGCTGGCCATTTCGCCGTCGTCTTTTAACAGATCCTCAGCCTGTTCCACAATAGTTCCAGTACAAGAAACCTCAATATACACTGCCAACAAGGCGGTCTCGTTTCTTTTTCCTTCCTTTTGTGCTTCTTGGAGAAATCTTTGCATTCTACTTCCTCTTTGTGATTTAACGAAGATACTCGTATTTATATTTTACCAAATTGGTGAAATTGAAAATTTCTTTTTTTAATTTAAAAAAAAACAAGAAAAAAAAAAGAAAAAAAGAAGAAAAAACAACAACAAACAAACAAACAAAAAAGAAGAAAGATAAAAATCAGTAATTTCGATTTACTTTAGACATTATTAATAGGGAAAAAATCCTTTTTACTCAAGAAGAAAAGAAAGATTTTGTTAAATAGAATTATGATTATTTAGATTAAGTCATATCAGCTCTTAAAAAATTATTGATTTCAACATTAAATCCCCCAAGAAGGTTTGACAAGCGGTAAAACCATCATTCTTCTTTATTTTACTTTCACTCAGGACTTGTCTAAAATCTTCTATGAATTAAAAACTTCGCTGTATCTGATGAAATCAAGAAGTGTTTTCCACACTTCGATCCAAGTAAACTTTGAAACAATCGACAGGTATTCATCACACATTATTTTTTTCAATTATCAAAGACGGTCTCTGGCGGCTTTAAGGTCGATGTCAAGTCCCATTCGAGGGTGGACTGAAAAGTTCATATGATAACGTCATATGTACAGTTGACTTTTTTGAGCAATGAGATCAAAAGAAATAAGTGGGCTGCAAGGGTTGAAAAATGGACCTCATTTCGTCACGTTCATTTTGAGTATCCTGGTTAGCGTACGATCTTTTCAGCTGACCTTCATACATAAATCATATCATAATAAACTGAAAATAAATTAGGAAAACGACTGTATAATTAGCAATTGGTAGTTATTTTGTTACAGTGTGGGATTAATATCCAATAGTTGAGTTCTTTATTATTATTTACTCCTTTAGAGTTTTTCACATCAATTTTAGCTGATGGTTTTTCACAGGAGTTTGAGTGACAGCAAGTCTCCTCAAATCTCCAGGACTCAGTATTCTGGCTGTCCTCAGGAATGCTGTAGTTTGGATAGTCTCTACCCATCCGCCAACTTCCAAGTCCGCCATGCCTTTTAATAATCCTTTAGTTACTGTGCCAAAAGCACCAATCACAATTGGTACAATCGTCACTTTCATGTTCCACAGCTTTTTCAATTCCGTAGCAAGATCGAAGTATTTATCCTTCTTTTCACATTCTTTCAGTTTTATTTTGTGGTCAGCCGGGACAGTAAAGTCGACAATTTTGAAAATTACCTTTTCTTTTTGTTGATTACTATAAGATCTGGTCTTCTGACCGAGATTTGGTGATCGGTTTGTATGTCAAAGTCCCATAGAAGTTTGTGTGTGTCATTTTCTAGGAGAGGTGCTGGGTTGTGCATATACCATTTCTTTAGTGTGTTCAAATTTAAATTTCTTGCACATTTCCCAGTGGATCATCTTGATGACTCAGTGGTGTCACGTCTTATACTCCTTCTGTGCTAATTTGCTGCATTTACTTATTATGTGATTGATCGTTTCGTCTGTCACCGCTTAGTCTACATTTGCTATTTTGTTGAGTCTTGTCTATTCTCGCTTTGATATGATTGGTTCTTATGGCGTTGTCTTGTGCTGCTATTAGGAGATATTCCGTTTCTCTCTTAAGGTTACCTTTTCTTAGCCAGGTCCAGGTTTTCTCGTGTGAGATGGTCTTTATTAGTCATTTAAAGCGGCCATAGAATTGTTTTTTTTTTCCCCATTTTTGTTTCCAAGTTATTGTCATTCTATCGTCTATCGCGTTGTCGGTATCGCTTCTGATGGCTGTGATCAGTCCTCGTTCGTGGTTTTCGATGTAGTCTTCGAACCGCTGTATCGATGCGTAAACACTGTCTTCGATGCTGGCAAGTCCTCTTCCTCCCTCTTTTCTAGATACATATAGTCTGTCAACGTCGTCTCTGGGATTGTCCTTCTTCTTCTTCTTCTTCTTCTTCTTCTTCTTCTTATTATTATTATTATTATTATTATTATTATTATTATTATTATTATTATTATTATTTCTGACACTTTTAAAAAATTCTTTAGAAAAAAAAGGAATAGTGTTACAGTTGTCGTCAAGAAAAGAATAGAATATTTATTGTTAGAAATTTGCATTGTCTTACCGATTTCTAGTTATGTACTGTTTATTTCATATTTGTATATTTTCGTTCATTTCGAAAACTAGCCCACTAGTGTATATCGATGTTTTAAATTTGTTTCTGTAACACAGTTAAACAAAATATTTTTAAACAAAATAATGTTAATGGAAAGTTTGAGAAATCTCTAAAATCGATAAAAATCGTCATGACTAATACAATTTCAACAAATACTGTCAAAGTTAAATAACTATATAAGAAAATTGCGAAGAGGTTATTTGTCTGTCCTCTGTTAATGATTGATTTGTCTCTTACTGGGTTAGAGAGGCTGTCGAAGAAGCTAGATCCGATCATTCGGCTGTTCATGTCAAGCCATTGCAACTAAATGATTGTCCAGAATCTATTTTTCCAAATTTATGGTTCTTGGGATAAACAAAAAACTAACTCCCTTTTTTAATGCGCTAGAAGGCAGTGGCTGAGGGTCAATCACATGGAGAAAAGAAAACTTTTAGTGCCCTGCATCTGATGGTGAGGCTCTATCCCTGTAGCTTGGTAAATGCCATCGCTCCAAGCTCCACTCTGGCTCTGAGTCTTAGCACCTGGGTCAAATAGAACTAAACTGTGTACATATGCTAATCTGAATAACTCGAAATAGCACTGTTTTGACATTCAAACTGCGTACTTATGCTAAACAGAATAGCTTGAAATAGAACTGTTTTTGACATTGAAACTGTACTTTTTCTAAACTAAATTGTTTGAATTAGAACTTTTTGACTGAATTGAATAGCTTGAAATAGAAAAGTTTTTGAGAATTAAACTGTGTACTTCTGCTGAGTTGATTTCTTTGAAACAGAACTGTTTATTTGTCTAAAATCGGATTTGGCATTAGATAACCTACAAAGGTTGATATGCCATAAAACACAAACAAACAAACAAACAAACTAAAGTAAATGGAATCCATTTGTTTTTCTCTTCAAGCTTTTTTGCCTCGTCAGCTGGGGCTGTAGAATACCCCAACTCCATCTCTGCAGAAGGCTAAGACTCCCAACTCACAACAGGTGTTTTGCATATGACACTAAACTGCATCTGATGGTGAGGCTTCGTCGCTAGAGCTTTGGGAAAAGTGAAGTAGCTCATCATTGCCATTAGCCCCAGTTTCACTCTGATCCACAGTAGTATTAACTGTTAGGGTCCTATCAATGGTTGAAATAGAACTAGTATCCTGGGTATGACACTAAGCTGCATCTCATGGTGAGGCTTCAGTTCTGGGTCTTTGGAGAATGTGGAGTACCCCTTCATAGGCATTACTCCACGGAAAACTCTAACCCAGATTGGTAGTATCTGTTAGGGTCTGATTAATGGGTCAAATAGAAATGTTTAACCATTTAACTATGTGCAAACAAATGACCAATTATAAATTGAATTATTTGTGCTAAATAGCTATACATGAAACCATTTAAGTGAACACAAACAAAAGAGATCAAGCTTGTTTAAAATTTTAGCGTCAAACTATTCGTATATATATATATATATATATATATGATTGAATATAATAGGCATTTTTGTCGACATATTTTTTTTGTTAATCCTTTCGAATTGCCGTATTGATCTTAAGATATTCGGCGGCGGTTTGTTGATAAATCTTACATAATTAGTTATTTCTCCACCCAATTAACAAACATACGAGGCTCATTAAATAAGTTTCCAGACTTTTTTCGTATGGGCACTTTTATTGATAGTACACTCATGAAACTCTAGTCCCCTTTGAAATAATCTCCTCCGGCTACAATGTATTTGTTGTGCCGTTCCAGCAACTTCTGGAAGGCCCCATGGAAGTCCTCTTGTGTGAGCGTGTCTACGACCTTCCTCACAGCCTCTTTCATCTCCTCAGTTGTCTCATAACGACAGCCTCTAAGTTTTCCTTGAGCTTGAAGAATAACCAAAAGTCACAGGAAGCAAGGTCTGGACTCTAGGGAGAGTGAAGAATTGTCTTGATGCCCATCTTGGTTAAATAGTCTGTTACAAGGATGGAATTGTGGACTGGTGCATTGTCCTGGTAGAAATGCCACTGACCCGATTTGAAGAGTGCTGGCCTCTTCCAACAGAATCTCTTCCTGAACTCCCTTAAAACCTCAACATAGTAACCCTAACCCTAACTCTTTGGCCAATCAACTGTGGTGTATTTGATCTGAATTGATCAGGTAGACCATCTCCCTGCTCTAATGACAACGTCTTTCTTTCTGATCTTCTCTGAGCACCTTTAGAACAAACTTGGCGCAAATCTTCCGCATCTTCAGTTCCTCGCGAATAATTGTGTGTACAGTTCCCACACTGACATCAAACTGTGCACTTATTGTCTCTATAGACACACGACGGTCCTTATTCATGAAATTCTTTATATGGCCAATCAACTCTGGTGTTCTGACTTACTACTCCCACGCCTCTCATCATCTCTCACAGACTCCCTGCCTTCCTTGAATCTTTTATGCCACTCAAAAACTGATGCTCTATTCATGCAAGATGCTCCAAAAGCGGTCTGAAGCATTCCATACGTTTCTGTAGTATTTTTCCAAGTTTAAAACACAATTTTATTGCATATCGTTCTTCTAAATAGTCCTCACGTCCAGATTGCATTTTTGAAATTCACCAACTGTGACAATCAGGCTTTAGTAGGATGTATTCCAATTCCTGCAGTAGCTGTTCATTTGAACCTGAAATCCTAAAGATTTGCCAGTCATCTCATAAGATGTATAGCAATAACATACTGGATTTTCAAGAGTCTACGACAATTTTAGATGCTTGTATAAAAAAGGGCTGGAAACTTATTGAAGGCACCACGTATATAAAACTTTTTTTTACAGTAACCAAATGCACTACAATTATAAATCAGATGTAAAAGTATTAAAAACATTGATTCATAGAAACATACTCCCCACTGATCCTAATAAAAAAAATAAAACTTATTATATTTTATAATAAATTTAAAACCTCCAACTTAGTCATTAAAAATAATTCCTCTCCCTGGATTGGAGTTTTGCAAAAAAAAACAACTTATATATCAATTCAAATGTCCTTTAGGAGATTGTATCTCCGAAAATAATAATTTATATGCTGGTTTATCCTCAGCTACCCTATTGAGAAGACTTACAAGGCACCTGTCTGATACAAGTTCCATAGCACAGCATTTAAGGGAACATTCCTGCCCAACAACAGAATTACGGAAAATTCTTACCGAAAACACAACAATATTAGAACATTAAAATAACAAGCAAAAACTACAGATTCTCGAGGCACAACATATTAGGAACATATCCCAAACTTAACAGAATTAATTTTGAAACCAGTGCTAATGTACTTAAATGTCTTTAGCTACTGACGTTATTTATGGAACGAATTCGAAAAGTAAACGCTACACAATACAACAGGACAAATGCTCTTCTTACAAAGTAGTAATGTACATACAAAAGTTACATCCCATTTGTAATATATCCTCCCCTGATGATGGCCCAAAGTTGGGCAGAAAGTGCTTGGGAAATAACTAATTAGGGAAGATTTATCAACCAATTCCCGCCGAATGTCATAAGATCAATACGGCAATTCAAAAGTATTAACAAAAAAATATGTAGACAAAAAATGTCTATCATATTCAATCAAATATGTATTAATGAAGAAATGCTGCCAATATATGTATATATATATAACAAAACACTTAAAGGAATCATATGTAATTACAGGGACATGTAAATGAGAGGAAAAAGGGAAAAAATTAAATAGGAAATATTTTATTATAGACGACACTAAAGCTTTTTCATCCGGTGATTTGTCAAGTGATATAATTGGAGGACGTTTAAAAGTCAAGGATGTAAACGACAATTGAGTAAAAAGCGGGTGATATGAGAAATGATGGCTTGATAAAGGAGGTGTAAAAGAAAAAAACAACGAATAAGACCAGCCTAAGTCAAGCTAGAAACATTTCCAAGAAGATGTAAAGAGTGCTTTGGATTCTATTTACACAGAAACGGGTGATAAAACAAAATATAAATTGCCTCGAGGATATTAAGATGTTATTTAGTCCTTGCTCTGAGTAAAATAGCAAAGCACTCATCATTATAATTGGTGTGCCCGTGGTGTAATGGTTATGGAAATGGACTCGGCGACACGAGTTCAAATTCTGGACGAGACTGATTGCATTTCACATTGCACTAATACCCTTGGGAAAGGTATGAATCCAATTATTCTCCTTCCATCTATGGGTATTAAGTAGGAAAGACTAGGTTCTTCAGCCTTGGTGAGGCAATTAGTCTAGAAGGGAAACTCTGAATTCAAACCTGTTAAACTCCGCTTAAAAATTGACCTTGTGTCATAACCTGCCCGAGCGGAGGGGTTGGGTAAATAGGATCATTATAATTGGCCTCACAGGTATTTATTGTATTCAAATGCTTGCAGTTGGCGGAATCTAACATTTGTGAATGCCCAGATGTTGTACGATCACGAAATTCTTGTGGAACATGCTGTTTCACCCTTACCTCAAGACGTTGGGAAGTACTCCCTATATATGTTGAATCACAACAACATTGAAATTTATAAATTAAATTACTCTGCTGAAAAATAGGAAGTACATTTTTATGTATAGAGAGAAATGCGGTTCTGATATTAAAAATATTTCGAACCTTAACCACATTATGACAGCGTGCAACAGAAGAAGTAACCTTATTAGCTATTAACTGACTGGTAGAACCAATCCAAGGAAGTCTAACATAAACTGGACATTTAAAAGGGCCAAATAACCAGTTATCATTCCTGAACTTGTTCACAGCTAAGTTAGTAGTATCAGCAATGAATTCCTCGTGATACCCATTACTTAAAAATAGATTTCTAATTTGCTCAAAATTCACTTTTAATCTTACTATCAGAACAAATCTTTAAAGCCTTGAATATAAGACACTTAAGCAGGTGGATCTTTGTAGACTTAGGAGCAAAAACATGGATGCATAAAAAGTGTAAAAATATATAAAAATTTGGAAAAGTTGTACAACAAGAAAAGTTGGCTGTTTATGACAAGAAAAATTGGCTGTTTCTCTATAAATCCCTACTTTCTATTTGGATTACTTGTTGTCAATTTTTCTTCATATATATATATATATATATATATATATATATATATATATATATATATATATGTGTGTGTGTGTGTGTGTGTGTGTGTGTGTGTGTGTGTGTGTGTGTGTGTGTGAAGAAAGCAGACAAACAACATTCCCCCCAGCACATCCAAAAACGGTAATTTATTGTCCTTCTCTTCCTCCATAGTAAAAGTTAAGGAAGGATGTAAATCATTCAAGCAATGGAAGAACAACAGACCTTCCTTACGTAAACTAAAACAAGCAAATGTGTCATCAACGTAACGTAAATAGATGTTGGGCTTAGGAAACCAATCAAAAAGGAAAATCTCATAAAATGCGAAAAAATATTAGCGAATATAGGGCCAAGGGGGAACCCATCAAAATACGGTTTACCTGGCAATACATGGTGCCATTAAAACTAAAGAAAACTGACTTAGTAACCAATTCCATCAATTCTGCAAAAACATTTTCAGGAATGAAAGAACTGATGTCAAAGGACTACGGTATTAAAAGTCCGCACAAAAAGAAATTACTTCCTCAAGAGGAACATTAATAAACAACGAAGCAATATCAAAAGACACCAAAAATTGAGATTCAACATAAGGAGTGAGTTGATGAATAATGGAAGCAAAAGAAAATGAATCGTCATCACAAAATCCTGAATGAAATTCTCAAACAAGTTAAGAAAACGCCAATGCATGTTGTGCAGAATGATATAGGGGCAAAATAGGGCGCAGAGGGATCCGGACTTATGAATTTTTGGTAATCCATACATTCTTGGCCTCTGCGAACTTTTGTGACGGATTAGATCATAAACTGTGGAAATAAATTTTTCTCGAATGATTCAAGAAACCGCTTCTGCAACTAAATTTCCAACTTGTCATCAAGTGATAAATCACCAAGTTTTAGAAATTTGGTAGTATCGTCCAAAATTATAGTTATTTTTCTTAATATATTGAGTACAGTTTAGGATCACAACGGCAGCACTCTTATCCGGTCTAGTAAGCAAAATGTCAAAATTGGGTTTTAAGCCATTAACCACCTCGAAGTGTACCAACAATTCATATATATATATATATAATACACATGTAGCACAAATTAAGGAGCCGGCTTGGTACGTCAGGACCCAAGTCGGGGTTACTACAGGAGCCGATATGATGTTTAATGACCCGAAATCGGCAATGAAGGCAGGACATCACTGAAGAGCTCCTACACGCACTTGAAATGTATTATTGAACTATATATACACACACATATATATATATATATATATATATATTATTTCATTCTTTTTATTTTTATACCTAAACTATAACACTGGCGATGTGGAAAAAAAACCGGATGATAGAATTTGTAAGTAAAAAAAATATTACACAAAATGATATCTGGGTCAAAAAGTATTCAGTAAAAAAAAACAAAAACGAAAATACTAAAAACATTAGTACTGCTTGAACCATCACCGTAATGTCTAGCCAAAAGAAAATCACCGACAGAGTTACCTATGCTGAAACGTAAAAGTGCTCAATACCCTAAGTAGAGCAAAATTAGAATACCAAACTGCCAAAATCTTATTTACCTTGGTTTCATGAAAGAGGGCTGGCTAAAATGACATTGGATTGATGAAGGGGTCACTAGAAAGAATAATAAAAAAATAACATATGAATAAATAAATATCGTTTGGGTCAACTCTCTTTCGTCAGAATTATTCTGATGATCGGGTAGGTGAAACCTTGGTAGATTAGTTCTGGCTCTTTAGGTATATATATATATATATATATATATATATATATATATATATATGTATATTTTTCTCTTAAAATAACAACAATCATTCACATTAAGATAATAGATTAATTTCCATCCTGTTAAAAGCATTTAAAAATTGCTTTTATCAGGATAGAAATAAATCTATTATCTAAATGTGACCGATTGTTGTTATTTTTTTAAGAGAAAATTATTTGCTCTGTGGATTTTATTTACATTGTGTTCTTGACCGTGATTAATTACGTTTAATATTCTATTTTTGAATATTTTATTGATCCCGACTGGAATTATTCCCTACCCTGGATTTACTGGATTGAATAATATCTTATATATATGTATATATATATATATATATATATATATATATAAAGGATTTGTCACTAAATCACTTCAAACGGTTGACATGCCTTAAAACCCAACTAACTAGCCAAACAACATGTTCAAACTTTGCTTTTATTGTATAAATACACAGTTAAAAGACAAACACTTCTGTTTGACCCATACGTAGGATCCTATCTGGTGATACCACTCCGGGTCAGAGTGGACCTAGGAGCGATGGCAATATAATATATTTTGGGTATAAGTCTTTGTGTTTACAGCCACGTTACCTTAGGTCTGTTCATTTATATTTAAGAATCTTTTTTTTTAATGTTAATCTTCAACCCTACAAGAATATTAGGATTATTTTCCTCACCAAATGGAAAATATGCTGATCCCGTTACACACACACACACACACACACACACACACACACACACATATATATATATATATATATATATATATATATTATCATCCACAGATAGACTGTTTCGGTGTATCACAACCCATCACTATGGCTAGACTCGTGATATGCTTCAAGCTGGGATCGAAACCTGGCTGACTTTACGCCTGTTACATATCTTACCGCAGGTTTATCGACAATCTCAGCATAAGCGATGAAATTTTATGCACATATATATCTTTTTGTTTACATATACGCTTAACGGCTACTGGAGTACTCAATTTATATATAAATATATATAAATATATCACATTTGGTTTGATGATCACAGGTGAGAAACTAGTAGTCATCAGGCGTCGTTGATTCTGTGTCTACGTTATTATATATATGTATAGATAGATTTATGAAATTGATTGGTGTTTAGAAGTTTTGCCATGTTTAAATATTTATTGTATTTATCCTTATCACCGATGATATTAATTCATTCAAAAAAAATCGTCCGCAGAGTCAATAACACATTGAAAACCAATAAAATGGCAGCTTTTCGTTCTTTCTAAAACAGAAAAGTGTCTTGCTGAAATATTTAGTCAGATGGAATAGAAATTTCTCTCAGTAAGAAGCAAAAGATACACGTAGTTGTGTGATAATTTAAATAATTTGTTTATAGTATACGTTTCTCTCGGGTAATGGTGAGTTTTACAAAAAATAAACAGCTACTTTAGACGTAATTTGAATTGTAAAGTATTCGATTTCCTATTCCCATGTTTATACGTTAACAAAAATGGAAGAAACGATATATTCCTCTTTTCTTTTAGTTTCAATAAGACAACAAAAGGTAAAAATGTGTTCACCTCTCATTTTATTGATACATAAAGATATTCGTTAGCTTACCATACCCAAATACAAATAATTAAAAAATTATAAACCCTTTAATAATAATAATAATAATAATAATCGCTCCTAACAGCAGCACAAAATAACGCTATAGGAACCAATCATAATAAAGCAAGAATATTTAAGAAGCAATTAAACAGCATATGTTGATTATGTGGTAATAGAGACGAAACAATCAATCACATATTAAGCGAATGCAGTGAATTTGCACAGAAAGAGTACAAAACTAGACACGACTAGTTGGGCAAGTTGATCCACTGGGAACTGTGCCAGAAACTGAAATTTGACCATACGAACAAATGGTACATGCTCAACTCAGCAGCTGTCCTGGAGAATGAGACACACAAACTCCAATGGTATTTTAACATACAAACTGATCACCTAATCTCGGCCAGACGACCAGATTTTATAATAATGAACAAAAAAAAGTTCTGGCAAAATTGTGGACTTTGCCGTCCCGGCAGACCACAGAGTAAAATTGAAAGGAAATGAAAAGAAGGATAAGTACGAGGACCTTGCTAGGAAATTTAAAAAAAAAAAACTGTGGAGCATGAAAGTAACGGTTATACCAATTGTCATTGGTGCTCTTGATACAGTCACCAAAGGATTGGTAAAAGGACTGGATGATTTGGAAATAAGAGGACGAGTGAAGACCATCCAAATTACTGTATTATTGAGATCGGCCAGAATACTGAAAAGAGTCCCAGAGACTTGAGGAGACTTGCTGTCATTCAAATTTCAGTGAAAGACCATCAGCTAACGATGATTACAAAAACTCTCAAGGAGTAAAAAAAAAAAAAAACTCATCCAAGAGATAAACAGCTGAGCACTCACCCTTACAAGATTCTCAGGACCATTATTAAAATTCACAAGGGAAAAACAAATGAACCAGAAAGTTTCTAATTATGCACAAAGCTTTACATCGAGAAATAACATAGATTGTATGCGTTAAGAAAAGAAGGAGGTAGAGGACTCGCCAGCATTGAGAATAGCTTAGATGCATCAATATAAGGATTTGAAGACTATATTAAAAAGAGTAAAGAAAGATTAATTATAGCAACGTATAACAGCATTGGCAACAATAATACAAAATGAAAAACAAGAAAAACTAGGAAACAGAAATGAGACGAAAAACAACTGTATGGATATTTCAAGCGACAAACTGGTGAGATCGCATATGAGAACACATGGACATGGCTACGCAAAGAAAATGTCAAAAGAGAAACTGAATATTTTCAAAAAGGAATACAAAACAACACCATAAGGATCAATTACATTAATGCTAAGAACCGGCTAATTGGCCGAGAGGGTAGAGTATTTGTCAATAGTCCGGGAAACCTGGGTTCAATCCCAGGTCACGTCATACCAAAGACTTTAAAAATGGTAATTGATACCTCTTTGCTTAACACTCAGCAATATAAGGCAAGTATTAAGGGTAAAGTGGAGCAATCCAGGGAAAGGAGTAGCGCCCTTCCCTAAACTTCGGTGTAGTAGCTATTGAAAAGGGAGCCTTCTGGTCGCCAACTTTACTTATTTTTACATTAATACGAAAATCAATCATACACAAGAAAATAGCCATATTTTCCAACCCCTCTACTCGGGCAGGATATGGCACAAGGCCAATTTTTAAGTGGAGTTTAACAGGTTTGAATTCAAAGTTTTCCTTCTCCTAGACTGGTTGCCTCACCAAGGCTGAAGAACTCAATCTGCCCTACTATTTACCCATAGCTGGAGGGAGAATAATTTGATTCATACCTTTCCTAAGAGTATTAGTGCAATGTAAAATGCAATCAGCCTTGTCTAGGATTTGAACTCGTGTCGCCATGTCCATTTCCTACGACGATAACCATTACACCACGGCCACCTCCAAGGAAAATAGCTAGGGTTTAGATACAAAGTTGTTAATCTCTCTATAAGCAAACTCTCACAAAAGGAGTACAAGGCACGAGTGGGTTGAAAAGGTGAACCATAGGGAATTGTCCAGGAGATTCCGTCCGATAAAATGTGACTCAAAATTCTTTGGAATTTTCAGATACGAACGGATCGCCGAATCCTGGTCAGAAAATTAAATCTTGTGTTAATTAACTTGTTATCTTGGGAATTTTGCCGTTTCAGCGGTTCATAGAATAAAAATAAAAGAAAGCGAAAAGATAGATAAATACTTGAATTGGTCAGAGAACTAAAAAAAAAATTGTAATATGAAAGTAACGGCGATACTAATTTCAGTTGTTGCACTTGGAACGCCCCCCCACCCGCTCACCCCCAAAAAGGAAAAAGAATTGAGACCATACAGACCACAGCATTGTTGAAATCGGCAAGAATACTGAGAAGAATCCTAGAGATCTGAGGAGATTTGCAGTCACTCTAACACCGGCGAGAAACCATCAGCTAACGCTGGTGTGAAACACTCTCAAAAGAGAATAATAATAATAATGATAATAATAATAATAATTGGGGCTGGAGGCGTTATAAGTCGGTTGATTAACCACGACCATCCAAACTACCACATTGTTGACATTAACCAGAATACTGAGAAGAGTCCTGCAGTCTTGAGGAGACTTGCTGTCACTAAAACTCCAGTTTAAGATCAACAGCTAAGGCTGGCGGGAAAAACTCGTGAGTTGTATAATAATAATGATAATAAAATTCTCAAAGACTTTGAAATACACGTTATCCCCTAAGTCCTGGCCAAAATATTAGACAAAGTGTTAATCTAGAAGAACAAAGTGAATGTTTTCTAGTGGATTTTGGTGGTCCAGAGGACCGCACACTGAAAATAAAAGTCAGGCAAATCGATAGGTACTCAGATATTGCAAGAAATCTGAAAAAGTAATGGAACATGAAGGTGACGGTTATGTCAACTGTGATTGGTGCACTTGGAACAGTCCCAAAAGACTCGGAAGAAAGACTGGGAGAACAGGAGATAAGAGGAAGAATCAAGACCATCTAGACCACAGCACTGTTAAAGTCAGCTAGAATACTTAGAAGAGTCCTGGAAACCTGAAGAGAATAAGGGAACTGGAGATCAGAGGAAGAATCGAGACGATCCAGACCACAGCACTGTTAAAATCAGCTAGAATACCTAGAAGAGTCTTGGAAACCTGAAGAGAATAGGGGTACTGGAGATCAGAGGAAGAATCAAGACCATCTAGACCACAGCACTGTTAAGACAAACTAGAATACTTAGAAGAGTCCTGGAAACCTGAAGAGACAAGGGGAACTGGATATCAGTGGAAGAATCGAGACCATTTAGACCACAGCACTATTAAAGTCAGCTAGAATACTTAGAAGAGTCCTGGAAACCCGAAGAGACGAGGGGGAACTGAAAATCAGAGGAAGAATCAAGACCATCCAGACCACAGCACTGTTAAAGTCAGCAAGAATACTTAGAAGAGTCCTGGAAACCTAAAGACCCTTGCTGTCACTTAGACTTCAGTGAAAATCACTGGTTAAATTCGTATGAAAAACACACATGTAGTAAAATAAACATCATCGTGGTTCGGTTTTGTGGAGAAAAATAACGAAATGAGCCGTCTACCTTAACGTTCTTTATAGAGTTGACAGATCCAATGCAGGTCAAAGTGGACAACGTAGAAGACAAGGCCAATGCGAGACAGCTTCAATTTACTGTTGTTAATACACATTATTTAGAGGCCTTTCGACGTCTTTGAGCAGTTACTTCAAATACACTATTAGATGGTTTTAAATTAGTACAATATCAATGTTTTAAAAGCCAATTTATTTATCTATTTCAAAAGCATTTTAAACCTTTATTTTAAACAGATCTATTTTACGCATAGATGGTACTCGAACTCCGAACCAGAGTATCATAAACAAGCTTGGCTGATAGTAATGATTCCCGAGCTTCTCATTCGCTATCCGTCCCTATTCGCTTATCATTCTCGGTAGGTCCTCTAAACTGCATCCTGTTTCCGCACAGAGCTGATTTATGCAAGTCTTTACTGGTCAGCTAACACTGATGTATTCATGTATAGGACTCCACAAAATGGTTTGTTCGTTTTCCTTCTATGGTTTGTGAGATGAGAGGCAAGTGGCTGTACAGTGGCTACTTTGTAGGATTCTGCTTTCGAGATTTGTTTAAAACAGCAGGCAGCATCTTAGAGTAATTCCCGTCTAGCTTTTTCTTCGAGCGTTTGGTTAGAGTCTGTTGCGCAACTATACAGTAGTACTGACAAGCCTACAACTCAGAAGAATTCCCGTTTTATCTTATCGGAGAGACCAGATTTCCATGATGTTCGATAACTTGTAAATCACTGCTCCTACCTTTCCTATGTGTATTTACAAAACCATTTTACATACCTCGGTAGTAGGATCTCATCAACTGAAAGCGATGTGCTTTCAATAGATGAGATCCTACTACCGAGGTATGTAAAATGGTTTTGTAAATTCAGAATTCTACCACCTAGTTTAAGTTACATGGACTCAGTTTTAGCCGAGTTCAAGTAGAGACCAATGCTTCTTTCTGGCTGATCAAGGCTGTGCAGAAGCGATACGGTGTATTCGCAAGAAGCGATAGATAATCTGCGTTGTCAGCATCCATAACGGTTTCTGCCGGATATCTTTTGCTTCTAGCCTATAATAATGTGGGATCATTTTTTTTTTCATTAAATTAGAGTTTATGTAGGAGTAATGGCAACGAAGGCGTGACAATATACAGCCTAGAACTAGGGAACTATAACCCCATTACCGGATATAACCTGGTGTCGTACGCAGAACACATTCTTTGGGAGGGGGCTAGAGGTTCTTACAATTCTCCTGAGGAGAAATCGACGTAATCTAGGCCCCGGTAGTCAACACGTTTTAGGAACTGAATATTTCCTTCTTATTTTAGGAAGTATATACTTTTATGAAATACACTACTTGGCAAATGCAGGAAACGTCGCTCTGATTTGCAAAAAGTAGGATTAGATTGTTGACTTTGAGTCCAACTTTACGATTCCTAGAGTTATTCAATATATTCAATTTTCTTTTTCCTTTGCTTGTCACTACGCACAGTCATATCGCTTTATGGCCTATGTAAGGCAGCTGTCACAATCACATTTTGAACAAGCGATATGTTTTTATATGTGAGTTGACAGTGTAGAAATTCTGTTGATGTATAAGTTGTAATGTAAAAAATTTATAAAACAAAAAAAAATACATAAACAAACACAACTGTTATTGAGTTTCCAATAAAGGCTTGAGTAGTATTGTCATCAGGAAAAAAATCTCTTATTGGCTCTTAAATTATTCTTGAGAGACAAAGAGAGCAGTCGAAGTGGGGTGTGGGGCGAAAAAGGTTGCGAAGAATTGAGGGGACTGAAAAAGAATGAGGAAAGAAAAGTATAGAGAAAAGATAGAAATAAGAATTTAAAAAATTACAAAGATGGTGGAACTACGTAATGGCGTATATTTGTATACAATTTTTCGATGTAAATATTGTATTGGACTGTATTTACATCTTTAAATGTGTTTTTATTGTGTTGAGAATTCTTTTTAACTTATTTTATCTTTTATCGTTAGTTTTTATGCTTTTTTGTTTATTTCAGATGCATTTTTATGGAAAAAAAATTTTTCTCCTTTTATTAGAAGGTCGGTGACGCTGATAAATGACGTAACGTCAGACGTAATGACATTCACTGAACTGAAATTTAGCCTGAAAAAATAGCGAATTTGACGTTGGCCAAAATAACATAAAGCGTCGTATTATTGTTTAGAAAGCTTGTTGTAGGTAGTGATGAATTTAACTAAAAAATGTGTCAATCGAACACTGCCATTAATTCTAGAAGTGAGAATAACATCTTGGTCATAATGTATCTACTCAAGAGAAATATTTTGAAAGAGATAGATTTGATTTGTGTTGTCATTCAAAGACTTCCAACTTTGTTTCCAGAAGTGAGATTAATTTCTTGATCAAGATGTGTCTTCCCAAGGGAAATATTTTGGAAGAGATAAAGTTGATTTGTGATGTCATTCAAAGACTTCCAAGTTTGTTTCCAGAAGTGAGATTAATTTCTTGATCAAGATGTTTCTTCCCAAGGGAAATATTTTGGAAGAGATAAAGTTGATTTGTGATGTCATTCAAAGACTTCCAACTTTGTTTCCAGAACTGAGATTAATTTCTTGATCAAGATGTTTCTTCCCAAGGGAAATATTTTGGAAGAGATAAAGTTGATTTGTGATGTCATTCAAAGACTTCCAACTTTGTTTCCAGAAGTGAGATTAATTTCTTGATCAAGATGTTTCTTCCCAAGGGAAATATTTTGGAAGAGATAAAGTTGATTTGTGATGTCATTCAAAGACATCCAACTTTGTTTCCAGAAGTGAGATTAATTTCTTGATCAAGATGTGTCTTCCCAAGGGAAATATTTTGGAAGAGATAAAGTTGATTTGTGATGTCATTCAAAGACTTCCAACTTTGTTTCCAGAAGTGAGATTAATTTCTTGATCAAGATGTTTCTTCCCAAGGGAAATATTTTGGAAGAGATAAAGTTGATTTGTGATGTCATTCAAAGACTTCCAAGTTTGTTTCCAGAACTGAGATTAATTTCTTGATCAAGATGTTTCTTCCCAAGGGAAATATTTTGGAAGAGATAAAGTTGATTTGTGATGTCATTCAAAGACTTCCAACTTTGTTTCCAGAAGTGAGATTAATTTCTTGATCAAGATGTTTCTTCCCAAGGGAAATATTTTGGAAGAGATAAAGTTGATTTGTGATGTCATTCAAAGACATCCAACTTTGTTTCCAGAAGTGAGATTAATTTCTTGATCAAGATGTGTCTTCCCAAGGGAAATATTTTGGAAGAGATAAAGTTGATTTGTGATGTCATTCAAAGACTTCCAACTTTGTTTCCAGAAGTGAGATTAATTTCTTGATCAAGATGTTTCTTCCCAGGGGAAATATTTTGGAAGAGATAAAGTTGATTTGTGATGTCATTCAAAGACTTCCAACTTTGTTTCCAGAAGTGAGATTAATTTCTTGATCAAGATGTTTCTTCCCAAGGGAAATATTTTGGAAGAGATAAAGTTGATTTGTGATGTCATTCAAAGACTTTCTAACTTTGTTTCCAGACGTGAAAATAATGTGTTGGTTAATATATGCCTTCCTAGGGAAATATTTGGAAAGAGATAAAGTTGATTATCATTAACTTTATAACCTTTCTGACATAATCATTGTGATTACTTTCTGGACACAATTTGGATGTTTGAATGAAATGGAACTCTTTATCTGGTCCCTTTATGTAATCTTCCATTATTTGGAATATTCCTGTGCCATTTACCGCTTACGAATTCCATTATCTTGGAAAAAATGTTCGATAAAAAAAAATAAAACAGCGATTAAATGAGAAAATAACTCATGCGAAAAACTTGGCAGCCGAAAGTGATCAGACGCCAAATACAAAAAAAAATTTTTCAGTTAAACAAAACAAATGATTTTTTCTTATTTAATGTTAAAAAAAAAGAAACTTATACGATGAAATATTTACCCCCTCCCCTCTAAGAACAAAAAAAAAAAAAGCAGAAAAAAAACAAACAAAAAACAAAACAAAACAAACAAAAAACAAAAACAACAATACAAAAAACAAATATGTATGTGCTTTCTATTAACACATATTTTGCGAGGAACACTTACCTGGATCACGTGGTCGGTAAATAGCTAAAAATCTAAAATGTTTCAATCTTTTATTCAATAGCCTGTAAACTTTTTAAGTAACAGATTATAGCCTTTTACAAAGCAATTTAAGGTTATACAAACACACACACACACACACACACACATATATATATATATATATATATATATATATATATAAATATAATTTACGTTCATCGATTAAAAGAGAAGAGATTCCACCAGACATGACTCTTGATCTTTTTGTCAAACTTTAAACCCAGCTGGTTTTGTTGTATACAGGATGAAGGTAACAATAAGACTTTGATATAAAAATATCATCACTCTTTTTGTTTATTCAAATTACAGAATGGTTGGCGAAATTGTTCTGTGAAGAGAGAGTCGGGATAGACCGGGAACCACTTAGATTTACTCTTTAATCTTTTTCTTATTCTATCAATTTGGCCAAATTTTTTGGCTTTTTATATTGGAATTTCTAAGAGTTGTCTCAGGATTATCTTAGTCTCCGTGTCCACTTCTGCTCTTATAAATGGACACAAAAACTTTGTCTGTTTTCGTCGTCTTTATTCAACCATACGGCTGGAGAGATAGCCATTCTAGGCGTCCATTTGTTACTGCATCTTGAATTAGCCTAAAATAACTCTACCAAACTAGCTCGTTCTCTGACTGAGCCGACCAATCAGAGAAATGCTAAAAAGGTCAACCAGGGATCAAGTCTTGTCTATCATTGTGGTTACCAAACAAAAGATTACTGAATAAAAAATAACCAAAACGGAGGTTAGAAAAGAATTGGAAATCTTTATAACATTAACAAAATACAATACTCGCCAGCGGCAGCGTGAAGAAGGTAACTGTTAGGTCTTCGGAAAAGGACATTGAAATAAATAAGACAAACACCTAATAAGAGAGAAGAATAAAGGTTATATATTATAGTAAAACAAGTTATACAATGTCACCAGTGGAGATCTTGCTACCTCTTGCCTGAGTTGATGACAGTCAAATATTACATCCTTATTGGAAGAGTCCATTGTGTATCAAAAATAGGGATGATACCACAACAGTAACCACGGCTTGTGGTGATAACTTAGCGTATTTATATCCAACTCATAATAGTTTTCAACGTATTTATGAGGAATGGGACACACATTAATGTTCATAGGTTGGGTATATTACAATCATAATACTGGTTATTTTCCATGACTCGGTTGGGGCTGCAGAAGGGTTACCTCCGCTCGACGAGTGTCCTGGATATGGCACTAAACAACCCTATGGTGAGATTTCAGTAATGCTGTATCTTTGGGAAATGCACAGAACCACTTTATTGCCATCGCTCCCAGATCCACTCGAGTCCAGAGTGGTAGCACCTGATAGGGTTCTATCTATGGATCAAAGAGAACTAAACTGCGTACTTATGCTAAACTGAATTGCTTGAAATAGAACTCATTGGCCAAGTGGGTAGAGTGTTCTCCAATGTTCCGGGAGACCAGGGTTCAATCCCAAGTCGCGTCATACCAAAGACTTTAAAAATGGTACTTGATACCTCCTCGCTTAACACTCAGCAATATAAGGTACGTATCAAGGGTAAAGTGGAACAATCCAGGGAAAGGAGTAGCGCCCTCCCCTACACCTCGGTGTAGTAGCTGTTGAAAAGGGAGCCTCCCGGTCGCCCTCGACTACGGTCGCCAACTTTATTTACTTATGTATAAAAATGGATTTGGCATTAAATAACCTACAATGGTTGATATGCCATAAAACCAAACCAACCAAATCAAACGAATTACCAATGAAGTTTGAATTCATATATTTTGAAATCTATACTTACCTTACAAAATTAATAGGTTGCCTATACGTAATGTAACAGTTCAAGCAATGATCGTGAATGATCGTATGTGACAAAAGTGGTGAGAGATTAACTAGTTGAGAGATTAACTAGGTGAGAGATTAACTAAATCTATCTCTGTAATTCGCCTGAGTTCAATTGCGGACGTATTTCTGTTGTACCCCTGTATTAAGCGATGTTGACTATAATTAAATCCTGTGCAGTCGACTGGGGTTGTAAAATACACCGACTGCATCCGTGTAAAGGGGTAAGACTCCCCAACAAGTGTCCTGGATATGGCACTAAACAATCTGATGGTGAGATTCCAGTAATGCTGGAGCATTGAGGAATGCTGAGTTTCCTTACATTGTCATCGCTCCCAGGCCCACTTTGGCTTGGGGTGGAGAATACCTAATAAGGGCCTTATTAAATTGCGTACTTATGCTACACTGAATTGCTTGGAATAGGACTGTTTTTAACAAAAACTGTACTTATACAAAACTGAATTGTTTAAATTAGAAGGTTTGACCAAAATGAATAACTTGAAATAGACATTTCTTTGGCTATTAAACTGTGTACTGATGCTAAACTGAATTGTTTGAAATAGAACTGTTTATTTGTTTAAAAATGGGTTTGGCTTTAGATAAACATCAAAGGTTGGTTTTTATGTCATTAAAGCAAATAACCTAATTTACCCTAAAGTTAAATCATTTTTTAAAAATTATATTTACCAATATTCCTATCAGGGATGGTCAACCTGCCATGAAAATCAGCATTCCCAATTAAAACATTTAGCACATTCACCTCCAAAAGCCTTAAAATGATTCTTAATAATTGACTTCTGATTGTTGAAGTGCTGAAAACTTCCATTTACTATGGAGATTAAAAAAAATTAACCCTTTCATTCCCATCGAGAAATCCTTCTCTTTCTATTTTGTCTTCTATTAGAATATTAACCTTCCTTACTTGTTTAACGAACCTTTTGATGCTTATTTACACATACACATGTAAATGTATTGATATACATTCCACTTATGACCCCCCAATTTAATATACTTGTGCCCATATGTAAAGAAATACATATGCATTATACCAAACTATTCATATATGTATTTACCCAACCCCTCCTCACTAGTAGGATGTTACACAAGATCAATTTTTTAAGCTGAGTTTAACAGGTTTGAATTCAGAGCTTTCCTTCTCTTAGACTGATTGCCATACCAATGTTAAGGAACCTGTTCTGCTCTACTAATTATTCATGGCAAGAATGATTGGACTCATGCCTTTCCTAAGGATATAAGCACTATGTGAAATCTAATTTCACCCAGGATTTGAACTCGGGTTTCAATGTCCATTTCCAACATCAATAACCACTACACCAAAGCCATTATCCTGAGGTATGTATTTAGCCATAGGATGTGACACAAGGTCAATTTTTTAGCACAATTAAGTTGGTTTGAATGCAGAGTTTTCCTTCTCCTAGAATGGTTACCATACTAAGGTTGAAGAGCTCAGTCTACCCTACTATTCACCCATAGCTGGAGAATGAATAGTTGGATCCATATCTTTCTCAAATGTGAAATGCAAACAGTTTCGTCCTGGCTTTGAACTCTGGTGCCTTTTCCAAATCCTACGTCGATAACCACTGCCCCACGAGCACATGATACACATATAGATACGCTAACACGTACACACAAGGCCCTATCTATGGGTTAAATAGAACTAACAGCATGCTTTTGCTAAACTCAATAGCTTAAAATCGAAACGTTTTTGCCAATTAAACCGTATGCTTATGCTTAACTGGATTATTTAAAATAGAACTGTTTTTTGACATTAAAACTGTATTTACACTTAACTGAATTATTACATATAACTGCTTGAATAGTTTGAAATGGAAATGTTTTTGACAATTAAACTGTGTACTTATGCTAAACTTAACTGTTTTCAATAGAATAGATTATTTACATAAAAATGGATTTGGCGTTAAATAACCTACAAAGGTTGATATGCCATAAAACTAAACCAAACCAAACCAAACCAAACGTACACACAATGCATTACTTTCCCTAAAGACGAAAAAAATCTTATAGTGTCATATTTTCATTGCCAGGAGCAAAAAATCAGGAAGGTCAGATATGCAAACATTTGAAGTGCGTCAAATATTAGAAGTGCGTTGGCGTTGAACATCATTTTTCGAAGCATTTCAATTCTCGATATAACAGAGAGGGCAATGAAATGCGTGTTGGAATCTTTCACTTCTTCCTATATAGAAAAATCGATATCAACCTGGACTGTCGTTGCAACTGGAGCCCAACGGGTTCACGAATTGTTAAATATGTTAATAGACCTTTCTCTGACGGTAGTTATCTTAATATTATTTTTCATTCTTCTATTTAGTGTATATCTTGCTGTATAGATACACAAATACATCCACACTGCGATGAATTTAGCTGTAAACTAATTCACTTTGAATTACTATCTACGTAATTTATCATTCTTATCTTCAGATGAGGTTTATAGTTTCTTTTCAACCAGATCGAAATCTTTGACTTTCAATACATTCAGCAAAAGTTTTTAAAACGAGACTGGAATTACATGGACATTTACAGATTGGGTGTGTCTTCGTGGTGTAATGGTTAAAGCGCTAGACTTCAGAATCGTAGTAAGCGAGTTCGAACTTCAGCCGCGCCATTACGTTCTCTATCGGGAAAATACCCTTGGAAAAGGCATGAATCTCCTTATCTTACCAGCTATGGGTTAAATAGCATCATTGCTGCTCTTCGAGAAGGGTGACTTTGGTGTTAAACAACCCACAAAGGTTGATATGCCGTCAAAACAAAGAAACCAAACCAAACAATTGCCATTCAATAAATAAGGGAGATTTTCTGACTGTGGAGGGGTTATTCAATAAATGAAAATTTCGACAAAGGAAAAAACTTATTATATATATATTGGTCATTAAGTAAGTAAGGGGGGTTTGTTGAGTAATGAATTATTATTTATACGAGGGTCATTCAATAAGTAAAGAGGATTTTTGACTGAAGAAGGACCTAATATATATACAAATATCATTCAATAAAGTAAGTAAAGTTGGTGACCTTAGTCGATGGTGACCCGAGGCTCTCTTTTCAATAGCTTCTACACTGAGGTGTAGGGGAGGGCACTACTCCATTCCCTGGATTGCTTCACTTTACCCTTGATACTTACCTTATAATGCTGAGTGCTAAACAAGGCGACATCAAGTACCACTTTTTCAGTCTTTTGTATGACTCGACCTGGCATTAAGACCCAGTCTTCTGGACCATGGGTGAAAACTCTAATCATTTGGTCAATGGCCCGGTTAAATTTATTTATTCTATGAATAAAGAGAATTTTTTGGACTGAAGAGGAAACTATTATATGTAAGAGTTATTAAATTATTAAAAATAATTTTTTGATTGAGGAAATATCACTGAGGACATGATGGCACAAATGATTTCCTTGAAAAAGATGCAACTTTAAAGATTGCTTCCTATTGCAAACTCACTCGCCAATATCTACTTAATTAATTAAACGTGCCTTATATATATATATATATATATATATATATATATATATATATATATATATTGACTGAGGGTTATACACGAGGGTTATCCAATAAATAAGAGGAATTTTTTTAAAAAGTAAAATAATTTTCTTTTCAAAATTCTTTTTTCATAAATGTAAGCTCCGCAATTTTTGGAATTGGTTTAAAGCAAAAATTATTTTAATATGGCTCAAATATTTGTTTGTAAGCAATTCAAAATAGCAGCAAATCAAACAGAGTGCTCCAGCCTGGAACAGAGTGCCTTCATGAATTTTTTAATGGCTGGAAATTGCAAACCATGTGAAATTTGGAGAAGAATGTCTGATGTATACGGAGGAGCATGTTTTGGATAAACAACGTTTGCAAATTGTCAAAACATGAATTTTTCACTAAGAAGCTGAGACAGCTCATAGAGTGGAAATACACTGACTCTCAGGTAAGGAATAGTTCTCAGCGCAGCAGTCTGTAAAGAAGGTCACGTTGACAGAGTTCTGGGACATAGGACATGGTAGCACAATTGATTTCTATGAAAAAGATGTAACTTTAAACAGTGCTTCCTGTTGCAAACTCACTAGCCAATATCTATCTCATCGCGAGTCGGGCCTTTCCTACTTAAGTTTCGTCTCACCGGCTCCTCAGGGAATCTAGTACCAACTAACGACACTAGGAGAAAACATAATTTTTATGAACCAAAAACCTACTCAGCTGAAAATTTGCATAATAAAAAAACAAAACAAAAAACAAAACAAAAAAACAACCAACACTATTTTTAATATCTTGTTTATTAGGGAAAAAATAAAAAAAAAAACAAAAAAAAAAAAACACAAAAATATATAGTGTATAAGTTGGCAGCAAATTATTACAAAGGCATGTTTTGTTGAACATGATGGAACACGTTTTAATTATAGTTTTATTGTAGTTTCTCAAGATATGTTTTTTTTTTTCTGGACATCATTTTAACACAAAACGATTTTTAAATAAATAAAATAAATAAAAACGAACTCTACTGCTTAATTAAAAAAAGAATTACTTAAACTAAACAGCCACAACAAACAACGACTCCTGAAGACAACCAAAGCATGTTTGAAAGCGCTTGGGAAAGATGGGACAAATTTTACACCATCTTGGCCCTGAAATACAGAAAAAAAAAACATCTTGAGAAACTACAGTCAAAAGCAATAAATAAGAAGTGTTCAATCATGTTCAACAAAACATGTCTTCGAAATATATATATGAAAGTAAATATAGATTAAAATCCGACAGTATGAAGCTATGTGAACTATTCTGATATCCAAGTCCTGATGACGGTTACTGAAACCGAAACGTTAACGTCGACTTTACATCATAATAAATTTACCTATTTAGATTATGTTTTTCTGCTACCTTCATATATATATATATATATATATATATCATCCACTGACAGACTGTTTCGTTGTATCACAACTCTTCAGTGTAGCTAGACACGTAGGACGCTTGAAGCTGGGATCAGACCGCTCGACCAACAAGCGTACCACGTCAGCTAGGGAATTATAAGGTATTAAGTAGCAGCGGCTGCAGCAGCATTCCTTTGTTTACATTTTATACCTTACCGGATACCAGAGTGCTCAATTCGTTCGAAGAGCTTTGTATTATGCGAGCGGCAGCCGTAAATTCTTTTGCTCAATCCCAATGGGGGAGCGTATATATTGTCATCCACAGACAGACTGTTTCGTTGCATCACAACTCTTCAGTGTGGCTAGACACGTAGGAAGCTAGAAGCTGAGATCGAAACCCACCCAACTTTATGATACACTTAGTATCAGACCGCTATATATGTGTGTGTGTGTGTGTGTAACAGAAATTGCGGATTTCTGAATACTTTTGACAAATAGCGTATTTGTAAAGTGTGTATTTTTTAATTGTCAGAATAAAAATTAAAAATTAACTACGTAGTTAGAAGGAAATATGAATGGTGACTATAGAATTCGCATTAAGGGCTGATCAGAGCTTAATGTTTTTGTCGTCGTTGTCGAAATCTTTGAATCAGCAGGTTGTGTTTTGGATTGGTCGTCAATTGCGTGTGAACATTTCTTGTATGCAAATAAGAAACTAATTTTTGCGTGTGACCAAAACTGCAGAGAAGAACGCATCTGGGTACCCTTGTCAACCGGACACACGGGTACATCTAAAACGCAGACCGGACGCAAAACTTTAGCAGTCTTTGAATCGTCATTATTGCATATTCTTATTTGATTATTTTGGCCACATGTATTAAATATACCAGATATTTTGGCCAGATGTATTAAATATACCAAATATCAATCCAGATCAGTGTTCTTAAATTTCTTCCGATGTGAAGACGAAAAACTTCTTCCTAATTGGTAATCAAGTCGAATACTTTTATACCACGGCTTACAGACAGGAGAAGAAAAACAGACTTTCTTCATTCTTAAGAAACAACACACTCAACGATTACCGATGTGATACACCCCTTAGCGGCCAAGGCGCCTCTGGTTGTGTAATGGTTAGCAAGCTCGGCTAGCAAACCTACACGAGTGAGTTCGAGTCTCATTGGGTGCCCCTTTCATATGGCCTTGTGCCACATCTAAGCAAAAAGCTTAGTAAATTTCCACCCCTTAGCGGCCAACCCCCGTCTTAACAACTTCTTTAAACCAAGGACCCCCGCATATGGCCAAGCAAAAGCAGGACGACCAGCTCGAACATACATACAGCAGCTATGTGAGGATACGGGATGTAGCCCTGAAGACCTGTCAGAGGGGAAGAGTGATAGGGAGAAGTGGCGAGAGAGGTTCAGGGATGTCCGTGCTAGTGGCACGACATGATGATGATGATTCTTGGCCAGTGATTCACCCAGTGGGTCCACCGGGGTATTTCACATTTCTTTACGGCCACAAAAGAAACACAACCTAGATAGTGGGAGAAAAAAAACTAACAATATGGAATTATGTCAGCTCCAAACGCAAGAAAGGGAATTTCTGTGATGATTTTGTGCAGCTTTTCGTGACTAATGCTGGCTTGTATTTTGCTCGAAACTTCTACAAAAAGGCACCAACAATGCTGACATCTCGCGTTGGTTAACCGTCCTTTCTGTAGCTGATCAGGTCTTAGCAGTCGCCTTTCTGACTTCTGCTGATTCTGTTATTCTCTGGACAGCCAACTCAAAGCCGACCGCTCTCCTCTGCCCTCCATTGTCGACTGTCACTCCCCGTCTTTCTTCGTCAACTGCCCCTGCCTTCTCTCGGACCTTCCTTTCCTCATCTACTTCCAGCCTCGTCGGAGATCTCGAGTTCAAGCCCTTTGTTTGGGTTTAGCGCCAAAACAGACAAAGAGATCGTCTGCCTGGCGTACCACCTACATAGTATCACACCGACTGAGCCAGCGACTGTATAACTCGCCTGATTCGTAGCCAAATGAAAAGTTCAAGATATCCGAACGACCATTGATCCTAACTGAGTGGCACACATCTAGAGAGAGAGAGAGAGAGAGAGAGAGAGAGAGAGAGAGAGAGAGAGAATAAGACAGACCAAGGTATTATATTGATGGATAAATAGATTTTGTTTCTCACGTTTGATCATCTTATATATACTATATATACTGTTGTGAGATAACTGTTTAGCCCACAAACCCTTTATTAGATGATTACTCAAAGGGTTAGGAGGTGTCTTCGTGGTGTAATGTTTAAAGCGTTGGACTGTGGAATTGTAGTAAACGAGTTCGAACTCCAGTCGCGCTATTACGTTCACTTTTGGACAAATACCCTTGAAAAAGGTAGGAACTCCTTTATCCTCCCAGCTATGGGTTAAACAGCATCACTGCTGTTCTAAAAGGATGACTTCGGCATTGAATAACGCACGAAGGTTGATATGCCATTAAACCAAAACGAAACCACCAAAAGGTTAGGTATGGTTGCGTAGCCTCAGCATCATTAACTCTGATCCGGAGTTCCACTCGCAGTAACTTACTATGCCATAAGACTTTGTTGATTTTCCGTCATATCGTAGGAATGATAGATAAGGATGCTGCCTCTTCATTGGTTGGTTGGTTGTTTTGTTTTACTGCGTATTAACTCTTTTTGGGTCATTTAACGCCAAATTGAATTTCAAACAATTACGTTTAGTATAAATGTTGTTTTTGTTTGCTAACAAAAAAAAAAAACAGTTCTGTTTGAAGTCCTATTTTAAACAATTCAGTTTAACATAAGTACACAGTTTCAATTTGAAAAACTGTTCTATTTCAAATAATTCAGTTAAGCATATGTATACAGTTTAGCTCTATTTAAAAACAGTTCTATTTCAAACAATTCAGTTTAGCATAAGTACACTGTTTAGTTCTACTTGACTCGTAGATAGGACCTTACCAGATGCTACAACTCCAGGCCAGAGTTGACCTGAGAGCGATAGCAACAAAGGGGTACTCTGCATCCCCCAAAACTCCAGCATTACGGGAACCTCACCATTAGATGCAGCCTCTTCGTGTTATCCTTTGTTTTATTCCCAATTTTCTAGTGACAAAGCTTTGATTGAATGATATAAGATTTGAATTTACGGACAAGATGGTAATTCATTACTTGTACGTGAACGAGAATAGAATTTCCGTGAAATTCAGGTACAAATTTTATGTACAGGATCTGAATAAGTAATCGTTAATTCAGTGATCTTATTCTTAATAAACCCTTAGTAGTGTCTGGCAGAAAATCTTCATCAGATAATGACATTTGGGTCAGGTTTGGTTGAGATAGATAGACAGATATATATATATATATGGAGATAGATAGATAGAGAGAGAGAGATGTCTTTGCAATTTTCAGTCTCACTGGTTTAATGTTGATTATGTTTCCTGATGCAGCAGACGAAGATAAAACTTTCATATTTTCTTGTTTCGATTAAATAGAATATTGCAATTCACACGAGAGAAAATGAACTTACATTTTTTTTAATTTTTTTTTTTTTGTTGCTTTCTGGGATTAATAAGGAAATTCTTTTCTCTTTTGCTATATTTTTGAAAATTTGTCTATTCTCCAAAATCTTCGATAAGCGTAAAAACGAATGTTTACTCATTTAGAAGATTTCTAAATTCCTTAGTCAACGAATAAACACAATTCTATCTATCTATCTATCTATCTATCTATCTTTGTTCTAATCTATCTATCTATCTAACTATCTTGGTGTTCACATCTATCTATCTATCTATCTATCTATCTAAGTAAATTATAGAATTATATCCGACAGTATGAAGAAAACAGAAAAACAAAATATTCTAAATGTGGCGAATTTATTATGATGGAAAGTCAACGTTAAAACGTTTCGGTTTTGATAAACCTTTATCAGGACTTTTAATTAATTGTCAGAATTTTTGAGAAAAGTTGAAAAAGAGAAAAGAAAAGGAAGAGAAATAAAGAAGAAAAGAAAAGAAAGAAAACGAAACAAACAGACCATATAAAGCTTACAATGGTTTATTAAAACCGAGACGTTTTACGTTGACACTCTATCATAATAAATTCATTACATTTGGAATATTTTGCTTTTCTATCTATCTATCAATCAATCTATCTATCTATCTATCTATCTAAGCATGTTTTATTGTGTGACAGTGAAATTCACTGAAGAATGTCCAAATTTTTATCAAATGCACACTTCCATGAATATGCAAGCCCTTGGACAGATTCAGACCAAATAAAAACCTTGAAGACAATAGAACGCAGTCGGCCATACATCCAAAGGAGACTTGTCAAACAGTGAAGCCTTATATATTAATGAATATAAACGCGCACAGACAGAAACAAGCGAGATGTCCGTTGAAGGAATGATTTCAATCTTAAACATTCTGAAAAAAGTCAGAATCTATAACTTTAATATTGAGAGAGTGTTACAGCTGTTTTTCTCTGCCTTTAGAGTCGTAGCATTGATTTCATAATAACCAGCGGGAATTGGTTGATGAAGCTCCCATAATTAATTGGTTCCCTCGCAGTTTCTGCCCGATCTTGGGCCATCATTAGGGTTGTGTATATTGCAAAAGCGATGTGACCTTTAGATGTACGTTATTTGGGAACCAATTAACTACGGGAGTTTCTTTAACCAATTGCCACCGGATACTATAAAATCAATGCGGCGACTCGAAAGGATATTTACAAAAATATGTAGACGAATGATGTCAATAATGTTAATTTAAATATGTATTGATGAAGAGATCCTGCACAAATACACACACACGCACACACACACACACACACACACATATATATATATATATACACATACACACATATATAGATATATTTTTCTGACTCTGCAGGCATATATATATATATATATATTCTGCCAAGTTGTAACCGTGTCACCATTACTCCATGGCTGCTCCACTTAGACTCTTGGAGAAAAAGCTAGATGGGAACTACACGAGGGTAATGTATATTCTTTTGAATAAATCCTTGTAGCATAACCCTACAAAAGAGGAGTTTATGGCCACTTACCGCCTATTACACAAACCATCTAAGTAAAGTAAACAAATCATGCTGAGTACTGCTGGGGAAGTAAGGGCAAATTTCATAAGTAATATTCGATGGATTTTTGCCTATGTAGGAGCCGACCTATTCAACAGAAAAACGTCTAATATAGAATGTTGAGCTAAAAAACTTGAGGTCGACTTATGTGCCAAATAGACCTGTACGCTGCAATTTACAAGAATCCATTCATTTTTGACGGGTACTATGCTGGTAGAAAAATTATTTGATTACTTTTATATTTATGTAGTCTTCACAGCATCTCTACCCCTCTCTCTTTTTTCTTTCTTTCTTTCTTTCTTTTCAATTTCTTTTCAACCTATACTCCGAGCTTTCTGTCTTTCTTTCTTTCTTTCTAACTTATTTTCCGATCTTCTTTTTTTCTTTCTTTCTTTCCAATTTATTCTCTCATCACTTCTTTCTTTCTTTCTTTCTTTCTTTCTTCAAGTCATTTTAAAGTATTTTACTCGACTGATGATCAAGCATTCTTAATTCGTCAATACGAGTGATGCCCCAATCCCAAACTCAAAGATTAAAGATAGGGAAGTGTCGATCCATTTGGTTATCCAGACATTTTTACAGGTGTTGCGCTAATCGATAAATAAACCACAACATCATTTGAAAGATGAATGTTTCCCATAACCAATTAAGGCACCAGGTTGCCATACCATGTCATTTCGTATCAGGATATTATCAAGGGTAATGGGTACTACTTGGCAGTGGCCAGCTCCTTTCCAAGTCACATAAACAGGTAAATAGACTTACTTTAATATTATCTCAGTATTAAGACAAGAATACAGATTCGTGTCTTAGAAAATCGAAAAGTGATCTGAGCAGCCATTAGTCACCGCTGGGGAAAATCCTCACGTGATGTAAATATGTTTAGCACTTTCAATTCTAACATCCCTCGGGGCTAGTTGCACATGCCCTGCCCTCAAAGCCACATTATTCTTCATCGCAACTTGAAACCCTCGAGATAGCAATCGAAGAAGACGCGAAAGCTAGTAATTTACACCAAACTATTTGCGTCTTTTTAGTTTGGTCCATTTATTTAATGGCATATTAACTCTGTATGGGTTATTTAATGCTGAAATTTGATTACTTTCTTGATGTTTGATTGCAATAATAATTGTATTTTTAGTGTTCAATTGAATTTTCTTCAAATTTCACATTTTTTAAAATTTAGCTGTAATCATTTGTTTTCCCTCAGTTATACAGTTTTTTTAGGCGGTGCCCGTGTTTTAATAGTCATCGTCGTAGGAAATGGACCCGGCGACACGAGTTCAAAACCTGGACGAGACTGATAGCATTTCACATAGCACTAATACCCTTGGGAAAGGTATAAATCCAATTATTCTCCCTCCAGCTATAGGTAAATAGTAAGGCAGACTGAATTCGTCAGCCTTGGTGAGGCAACAAGTCTAGGAGAAGGAAAACTCTGAATTCAAACCTGTTAAACTCCGCTTAAAAATTGACCTTGTGTCATATCCTGCCCGAGCGGAGGGGTTGATAAATATGGCTATTTTCATGCGTATGATTGATTTTCGTATTTATGTAAAAGTAAGTAAAGTTGGCGAGGGGTTGGTAAATATGTATACGGTTTCAAGTATTCCTATCTAATACAAAGAATTTGCTCATAGCTCTAATATCTGGTTTGGTTAGTTTCTTTCTTTATTGGTATATCAACCGTTTTGGGTTATTTAAGGCCAAAGCCATCCTTGTAAAAAGATAGTTATCGAGATATTTAAACCATAGATGGGGCGGGGATGAGAGTTCCTACCTTTCCTAAGGGTTTTAATACAAAAGTGAGCCTAACAGAACGACTGGAGTTCGAACTCGCTTACTATGATGTCATAGTGCCGTACTTTAGCCACTACGCCACAGGGAATCGCGCAGAGTTACATGGTCTCAAGAAAGATATGAACCGCCGCATCCTCCCAGCTATGGGTCAAATAGTACCACTACTGTCCTTATAGAAGGATGGATTTGGCGTTAGATAACCCAAGAAGGTTGATATGCCATTAAGCAAGAAATAAAAAACAACAATAATAAACAATTATAGTAAATATTCTCAATATGCACAGTTATATATGAAGTATTTCTATCTAATATGAACAATTTTTTTTTTAGCTATGGGTAAATAGTAGGGCAGACTAGGTTCTTCAGCCTCGGTGAGGCAACTAGTATAGGAGAAGGAAAACTCTGAATTCAAACCTGTTAAACTCCGCTTAAAAAATTGACCTTGTGTCATATCCTGCCCGAGCGGAGGGGTTGGGTAAATATGATGAACAATTTTTATGCAAATCTACTTGATCTGTTAGATCGATAGATCGAATTCTAACAGGTACAGCTACTTCAGGTCAGAGTGGACCTGGGAGTAATGGCCATGAAGGGTTACTTCAAATTCCTTAGAGCTGTAGAAATGGAGCCTCATTATCAGATCGTAAAGTGTCATACCCAGGCCGAATTATAGTTTAAGTTTAATATTTTGCATATTTCTCGTAATTTCCACATCATTTTGAGTTAATACATTTGAATAGTCATATTCATAGAACGAGTGAATGCAGAACAACAGTCGTGCTGGCTGTAATATAAGGTTTATGCTTATCAATCCATATGGTATAGTGCATGTATATATATTTATTTATTGTACTTGCCTGTGGGGGAGCAATGAGGGATTGTTTGTTTTTTGGGGTTTATAGCATATCAACCTTTATTGGTTATTTAATTACAAATTTCATTTATACAAACAGTTCTATTTCAAACAATTCAGTTTAGTATAAGTATAGTTTTTGTTTACACATAATTAAATGCTAAAACAGTTCTATTTCAAAAAATTCAGTTTCAATGTCAAAAACTTTTCCATTTCAAACAATTCGGTTTAGTATAAGTACGTAGTTTAAACGTCAAAACAGTTCTATTTGTAACAATTCAGTTTAGCATAAGTACGCAGTTTAGTTCTATTTAAGCCATAGATAGGACCCTATCAGGTGTGACCATTCCGAGTCAGAGTGGACCTGGGAGCGATAGCAATGAAGGGGTAGTCCACATTTCCCAAAGCTCCAGCATTACTGGAACCTCACCATCAGATTGCTTAGGGTCATAACAGGACAATCTTGGGGGGGGGTCTTACCTTTCTGTAGAGATGCAGTCGGTGTATTCTATAATCCCAGATGACTGTGCCAGTTAATGTGGGATTAAGAATTCCATGAAGAGGTAGGACAGTCTTAAGAGTTTGGTGGCCCCCACTTCCGGTTATAAGTTAAAGTGTTATTTATATCTGAATTTATAGGTTTGAACTAATATTCCTGGGAAATCTTTTTCCCGGTATTTTTTGAGAAGATTGCCTATATCTTTTTAAATATAAAACCATTCTTCCTAAAACTCATTTTCACCGGGAAAAAAAGAAAAATCTACTCTGTCGTATTTTTAACTAATTTTTTTAGGCAAGACGTTGTAATTGTTAGATTATATTTCTATGTAAACTTCGGAACGTTCTTCTTTCTTTTATCTCGTATAATAGGCAAGAATTTGTGCTTAATATGAGAGGCAGGAATTCGTGTATAACGTAATTCGTAATAACGTTGGTTGGTTGGTTGGGGTTTTATGGCATATCAACTGTTTCTGGTTATTTAATACCAAATCTGTTTTTATACAGATAATCAATTCTATTTGAAACAATTCAGTTTAGCATGAGTACACAGTTTAATTGTCAAAAACATTTCTAATTCAAGCTATTCAGATGAGTCAAATAGTTTTAATTCAGCCATTTCAGCTTAGTATAAGTATTGGTTTTATTTACACACAGTTAATGTCAAAACAGTTCTATATTGAACAATTCAATTTAGCGTTAAGTACAGTTTCAATGTCAAAAACAGTTCCATTTCAAACAATCCAGTTTAGCATAAGTACACAGATTAAATCTAAGTACACGTTTTAATTATCAAAACATTTCTATTTCAAGCTATTCAGTTTAGTCAAACATTTTAATTCAAACAATTCAGTTTAGCATAAATATGTTGCTTAGTTCTATTTAACCTATAGATAGGGCCCTCTCAGGTGCTACCAGAGTGAACCTGGGAGCAATAGCAATGAAAGGGTACTCTGCATTCCCCAAAGTCCCAGCATCACTGAAACCTCATCATCAGATTGTTTAGTGTTATATCCAGGATACTCTTTCGGGGGGTCTTACTCCTCTGCGTGCAGAGGTGCAGTCGGTGTATTCTATAGCCCCAGCCAACTGGACAATTCACAGAGTTAATGTCAAAACAGTTTTATTTCAGATAATTCAGTTTAGCATAAGTACACAATTTAGATGTCAAAACAGTTCTATTTCGAGCAATCCAGTTTAGCATAAGAACGCAGTTTAAATGTCAAAACAGTTCTATTTTAAACAATTAAGTTTTGCATAAATATGCAGTTTAAATGCAAAAAACAGTAAAATCAAGAAACCACGTTTTAGTTCTATTTAACCCATAGATTGGACCCATATCAGGTGCTACCACTTCGGACCAGAGTGGACCTGGGAGCAATGGCAATGAAGGGGTACTCCGCATTCCCCAAAGCACCAACATCACTGGAACCTCACCATCGGATTTTTTTTAGTGTCATATCTTGGACACTCGTTAAGGGGATGGTCTTATCTTTCTGCAGAGAAGCAGTCAATGTATTCTGCAGTCCCAGCCAAGTGGGCTATAATATAATACTAAGAATTTGTGTTTAATATAAAATGGAAGAAATACAGGTAGGAATTTGTGTTTAATACGACATGCAAAAATGTGTGTTTAATGCAACAGACAGAAAATTGTGTTTAATATAAACTGTAAATAAAAGGTCAAATGTCTATATTTCGACACATTTGACCTTTTATAAGATCCAATTTTAAAATACCAATTGCTTTAAAACATTGAACATTCAAAACAACTTACAGAATCAAAGTTGGTAATTCAAATTGACAAATGTCTGCTGTTTCATGTTTATTTGATCCACCTAAATTACAATCAGTTAATTAGAAATAACGTTAATTTCAAATAACATAGCTACGACAAAACATTACGAATTCTACATTATTTAAATTTTTCGGACTACTGTCCTCATTTTTGTTGCCTTGTTTATCACAACGTTTCCGCCGTTATACGCTCCGGCCTTCTTCAGATGGTTGGAATGTTGGAATTGACCCTTTATTTCGCTTGCAGGGGTAGACTGTTCTTGTTCCACGTGCTATGTTTTTTTAATGGATATCAGTTATCAGTTATCTCGTGTTAATTTTCCGCTCTGAAATTTCTCAAGGACACATGGCACAGTGGATAAAGGCGTTAGTAAGATCCAGTGACATACCCAAAGAATGTGAGTTCAATATCTGGTGAAGGCAGTGGAGAACTTTCAGAGGGGAAATTAACAGGAGATAACTGACATCCATTAAACATGGCTCCTAGAACTATACCTTTTCCAGTTCAAAATGGGAGTAGTTCATTTCAAAATGGGAGTAGTTCAGTTCAAAATGGGAATAGTTCAGTTCAAAATGGAAAAATTATAATAAATGCAAAAAATATTTTAGCAATAAAATTGTTACCATTTTATAATATAAAAAAAAATTCTTCAAGTCATTTATTAGAATACATCTTATATATATATATATATATATATATATATATATATATATGCAATCGTTTCATAGCTGGTATTCAATCTAAAATTCCTGCAGCTGTTGCATTAGATGTTGTGTTCTAATAAATGACTTGAAGAATTTTTTTTATATTATAAAATGTAAACAATTTTATTGCTAAAATAATTTATAAAATATTTTTTTGTATTTATACTTATAATAATTTTTCCATTTTGAACTGAACTATTCCCATTTTGAAATGAACTATTCCCATTTTGAACTGAACTACTCCCATTTTGAACTGGAAAAGGTATAGAACAATTTATCCCGGTAATCGAAATAAAGGGTTAAGTTCGACATTCTTACCACCTGAAGAAGGCCGGAGCGTACAACGGCCGAAACGTTGTGATAAACATGGCGACAAAGATAAGGACAATAGTCCGAAAAATGTAAATAATGTACATAATACCTCATCTCAGAAATATAGGCAGATATTACGAATTCTGTTTGCAATTTTTAATGAAACGGGTGAAAACCTACATTCTGATAATTAGAATCTCTTCAAACATTTGTCGCCCATATCTAACTGTCATTAGTATCTTTAAAGTAGTTTTGGATTTAAAATAGTTGAAATAAAACTTCTCTAATGAACAGTTTTATTCCTTTTTGTGGTACATGAAGTCAATTTAAAGTCTCATTTTAATTTCAGATGCACTCGATCGCTGTTCTTTTCACTTTCTTAGTGTGTGTTCTTCCTTTTATGGTAGCTTTACCCGCAAAAGGTGAGTAGTAGCCAGCAGTCTTTTAAACGTTGTTTATCAATTCCACGATAATAAAAGTTTTCTTTTTCTCTTTCGAATTCGTACGTTATCTTCTTACTCCTTTCAGAAATAAACTCTCCTCCATCATTCTAAATAACAATAATAATAATAATCATGTCATGCCACCTGCATGGATATCCCTGATCCTCTCTCGCCACTTCTCCCTGTCGTCCATTACCTCTGACAGGTCTTCAGGGCTACATCCCGTATCCTCACAGAGCTGCTGTAAGTATGTTCGGGCTAGCCGTCCTGCTTTTGCTCGGCCATATGTGGGGGTCCATTGCAGTGTCCTGCATGTCTGGTTCGTCTAGCTTGGATAGTTTTCGTGATGGGAGGTAGGTGGCTGTATAGTTTGTGCTTTATGGGGTGTTGCTTCCAGGACTTGTTCAATATTGCTCGCAGCATTCTTGTGTAATTGCCGTCTAGCTTTTTCTCCGGCCGTTTTGTTAGCGTCCAAGTAGTGCATCCATATAGCAGTGTCGATACGACTGCTGCTTGGAAGAAACTGCGTTTCATTTTATCGGTCAGGTCTGATTTCCATATGATCGATAGCTTATCGATAGCTGTCCATGCCTTCGTTAGCCACGAGTCGATATCTTTTTCGGTTGATGAGACACTGCTTCTTGGATTTCAAGATACAAAAGGATCTTTGAATTCCGGTCTGTCAACCAAATCTAGTGTTATTCACGGCCAACTAGTAAACAAGACCCCTCATGTTACATTAACGGGCTGATTTCTAACAGGCTGATGAAATGTAAACAAACAAAAAATAACATTTTTTGTTTGTTTACAGTCTTTTATGATAAAATTTCTTAAGAAAAAAAAAAGCCCAGTTTGCGTCTATAAATAAAACAGACCGTATAGACGATTGAAAATAATCAAACTCTCGGCCGTATATCATTCGGAGAAAAGACAAAATGTAAATATGCATTTTATTCTTGAAAGGAATTAAAATAACGTCGGATAAATTCAACAAATATGTATATTATTTTCTCTGTTCAATTTATTAAATTAATTCTTTTTTAGGTTAATTTCATATGCGGCCATGAATGGGTTATCTACTTTTAAATTTTTGTTTACATTACATCGGCCTGTTAGAACTCAGCCTATAAATGTAACATGCAGGGTGGTATTTACTAGTTTGCAGTGGTGTTAATTTAGAAAAAAAAAAAAGAATTTTACTTGCTATACATCAAACAATTTGCACGCCTATAAAATACACAGAAACTCTTCGCGATAGAAATGTACTGAATCTTAATATAAAAGATGATTGGAAATAATTTTACAGTAAAAACTTATGTAAATAATTTTTCTATAAAAATGAATTGCAAATAATTTTACTCTAAAAATGTATTTCAAATATTTTTACTCTAAAATACATTCGGAGGGATTTTACGATAAAACTAAATTGAAAATCATTTTTTCCATAAAACGATAAAAGAATTTGATGCAAAATGAATTTTAGTCTAAAGTACATTTAGATGGATTTTTCGATAAAATATGTGTAGCATATTTGTTGTTTCTACATCAAATCGTTTGGATGTATTCAGAGAACAAATGAAATATTCCCAAGATCCTTTTTTATTTCAGTTTTTCAGTCTGTGAATTTTATTCACTATTTTCTATATCTTTTCAATTTTCAGGCTGTAAAGGTTGTACTCTCGATGATGGTACCTGTAAATTGTTTGGTAAAACGTGGATAGAAGGTAACGGTCCTGGGTGTTTCGAGAAACAGTGCGTCTCTCTGGGCAGCAACGGTTGGCAAACTATGGTTATAGCAGCCAGTAAGTATTCATTATTGTCTAGAGTCTTTCGCAATTGAAATGTGAAGAATTGAAAATTAACAAGGAATTTTTAATGTTATTCGGAGATTAAAAACAAACGACAAAAATGAATTGATTATTCATTGTAATAAGGTGACAGATTATAGATTTACAGAAATGTCCGTTTGTAACGTAATGGCTAAGGGATTTCGGTTCATGCCTTTGAGTTTAGTTAGGCTGGGAACCTTTCGGTTCAGCACATGGGTTAATTAGGTGCAACATTGAGGCAGGTGTTAACGCGGGAGCGCGCGAGCGGATGGAGGTGTCACTCAGATGTCACAATAGTCCCAGACGAAACGGGGTGACAGGGTGCAGGTGGCGTCATGCACCGGAAGTGCGCGGAGGTTTGTGTGAGAATCTGAAGAAAGTTAGAGAGTTGAGTACTAGACGCCAAACGAGAAGGATCGACTTTTGGAGCTCGCAGACGCGAGGCGAATTTACGCCGTATGGGGGCCGCTCGAGATGGGGGCCAAATGAATAAGACAGCATAGAAGTTTGTGTATATCCTCCTTATGTCGAAACCTTTAAGTCAAAGTTAATAAAAAGGTTTCTTACCTGAACAAGAAGTCGTTACGTGTTTTCGAATTTCGAGATTCCTATGTTCTTTATATGTTCTATCGTCATGAACAGTATATGTCTATTTCGCACATGGCCATATTCAGGTATATGGCTATGTAACACGTTTATATCTATCTATCTATCTATCTACATTAGCGAGCATAAAGATCTGAACAATGTTAAGAAAAGGTCTAAATGTGAAATGATTTTTTTAAAGCTTCATAGAACATTTTATCAAGGAAAAATAAGAAAATAAAGCTAAATTATACAATTCGAAAATATAAAGCTCAATAAACTTATTTAGATAAAGTCATAATAATTATAGAACATTTGAAAAAATAGACGATCAAAAACAACCGTAAAATTTAATAATTACTTTGTATTATTAAAAAAAAATTGGGGAAGGTAAGAATATAAAATAAGGTATTTTATTACATTACACCGCCTCTTCACCGGCTCTTGCATTGTAAACATGGCGAAAAAATCTGTGACATGATTGGAACTTAGAAAACTGATAGCCAAGTTACATAATGAAGATAAACATTCGATTGGGTATATTTCAAGGACTGTGGGGAAACTAAGTGTTGTTCATATTATTTTAAGAAAACTTAGGGGAACTAGGTTATGTGAAGCCAAGAAACTACTTTGCAGGTCTAGGAAAACTACTGAGAGGGATGATTGATGGATTGATAATGAATCAAAAAAGGATCGATTTGTGACAGCAACCACAATCTATAAAAGAGCTAATGCTAACCTTGGCTTTAAAATATCAAGGCACAGTATTTCTGAAGACTTAATGAAATAAATTTGAACAGACGGGTAGCTTCTACGGAGCCTTACATTTAAAAAGAACAAAATGAGCCGATTGAAATTTCACTCTAAACACGTCATATGGACTGAAGAACTGTGGGATTGTGTCCATTTCAGCGATGAGTCAAAATTTAACCCGTTCAGTTGTGACATGAGAAGGTTCGTTCAACGCAGTTCTAAGGAACAATATTCGCCTGAGTGCACTAAAAATAGCGTTAAATTTGGAGGAGAGAAAGTGATGGTGTTTGGCATAATTCAACTGCTGGTACAGGACCTCTTGTCAGGCTTCACGGTAAAATTAACGCAACTGTATACAAAGAAATATTGAAGAAACTTGTACCTAATTTGAGAACTTACAATAGATCACCTAGCTGTATTTATGCAAGATAACGCCCGTGTCACACAGCAAAGTCTGTTAAGACTGTTCTTTCGGAGGATGATGTTACTGTTATGGAGTGGCCTGCTCAAAGCCCAGACACGAATCCTATTGAGAATGTTTGGCAGTTACTAGATGAAAGAACTAAGGGAAAGAATCCAAGAAACGTTGAAGAACTATGAACTAATTTGAAAGGAGAATGGTAAAAAATATCTGTTGATGAATGAAAGACATTAATTCGTTCGTGTAGCAAAAGATGTCAAGCTATTATTGAAAGTAAAGGTCTACACATCAAGTACGAATGAATTATGAACACTATTTTCATTTAGATATGACGTATTCATTATAATAGTATGATTTTGTTAATCGTTCTGACGTTTTTGAGTGAGCCTCTACTTTTTTCGAAAATTATATAATTATTCTTATAACTTTATCAAAATAAGTTTATTAACCTTAAATTTATGTCTTTATTCTACCTTAATAAAATGTTCTATGAAGCTTTAAAATAAACGGTGATTTCACATTTAGACTTTTCTTCACATCGTTCTGATCTTTATGCTCGCTAATCTATCTATCTATCTATCTATCTATCTATCTATCTGCTCTGTGTGGACACGATGTACTTTAGAAGACCTACCAGGGGTGATGGATGGCGAAGAGGAATCAAGGAACTCTGTGCTATCTGTGTGACTTGAGGATAGTCATTATCTATCTCAGTCTGATAATGTCTATCTATCTATCTATGTCAGTCTGCTCTTTTCTATCTATAAAAACAGGGGGTGTCGTGGTGGTGGAATGGTTTAAGCACTGGGCTGCGGAATCGTAGTAAACGAGTTCGAACCTCACTCGCGCTATTACGTTCACGTTCGGCCAAATACCCCGGGGAAAGTTGTGAACCCCCTTATCCTCCCAGCCATGGGTTAAATAGCATCACTGCTGTTCTTCTAGAACGATGGATTTGGCATTAAATGACCAAAGTAGATATGCCATTAAACAAAGAAACGAAACCAAATCAATCTATTTATTAAAAAATGCAAATAGGCTATATATTAAAACAAATTGCGAACACTATTAAAATATGCAGAATATATATAAATATATATATGTCATTAGTTCGCTGACGACTTTCGCATATTACGCGTTCTGCGAATACCGAGAAGCCAGAAATGGAAATCAACTCACTTCGGACGCTTCTCTGTTGACTGACTAAATCTTTTAAATCCATTTTACAATTTTCTAGAATTACTCGATCATGTGACTGACATTATCCAATTCAAGTCAACTTTTTAAATGACCTGGGGGTAATCACCCGTCAGTTACACTTGTTGTCGCCTTAATGGCTAGAATTTTTTAAAACTTGTCTACTCTACCTACGAAATAAAGGATTCAGCCCGTGGTCTTCAATAACTTTCGAAGATTGATATTCCATTGAATAAAGAAAACAAACAAAACCCTTTAAAGATGAACTTTGTTTTTCCTATGGCTTTTGATGTGTTTGAACGAATCAGACTTTTAAAACAATCGGAAATTATTTTTTAGTTATCCCCTTCTCCAGCCATCAGTGTTGAAGAACCTTCATGGGAACTGGGAGTTCTTGGTCGGGGAAACAACAGAAAATAAGTAATTTACGTTTGTTGCGAAGGTCTGATTTTTTTCACTTCTTCTTCACTTGATGGTTATTGGATCGTTATGTAGTGTATTGTATGAACAATCAATTTGTTAAGAAAAAGTTTTCCTAATTGTCGGAATAAATTTTCCAATCTCTCTTAGCAGTTTTACGATTACACTTAATAAAATAAAGTTGGGAACCGTAGTCGACGGTGACCCAAATGTTCCCTTTTCAATAGCTGCTACACCAACGAGTAGGGGAGGGCGCTACTCCTTTCCCTGGATTACTCCACTTTACCCTTAATCCTTACCTTATAATGCTGAGTGTTAAGCAAGGTAGCATCAAGTGCCATTTTTTGAGTCTTTGGTATGACTCTACCTGGGTAAAGTAGAGCAATCCAGGAAAGGAGTAGCGCCCTCCCCTACACCTTAGTGTAGTAGCTATCGAAAAGGGAGCCTTCGGGTTACCCTCGACTATGGTCGCCAACTTTACTTACTTTACTTATGCTAAACTGAATTGTTTGGAATACAACTATCTATTTGTATAAAAATGGATTTGGCATAAAACCTAACTAAACGAAATCATATATATTTAATATAAATGTATTGAGAGGATTTGACATTAAATAACCTACAATGGTTGATATGCCATGAAAGCCAACCAATCCAGTGAAGCGTTTTATTTATTTATCTACTTATTTTTGTCTTTTAGGGTGCCGTACCAGTAATACGACATGTGTAGATCCTGGCCAAGAATGGAAGAGCAACGACAAGGGCCAATGTTATAAAAACAAGTGTCTTGCAAACGGAAATTTAGGCATCAAAGTTCAGATGACGCCCACTTGTAATTATCAATTTCATTCTCTTTCTGTTTTTTCGTATTATTTTCTCGGGAACAAGAAGCGCAGAGGTTTTTTCCTTTTCGGAAATGGACTCGAAGAGCCATAATCAAATCCAAAACAAAACAGTCAGCGTTTCCCTACGATATGATCAACATCAACTGGGCGTGTCGACAGCAAGGATTCCTTTGGCCCACTCTCCCTATCCATCCCTATCTGTGATCGCTCTTAGAAAGTCATCCAGACGCACACAGTATCCGCACAGAGCTGGTGGATATCGGTTTTTGCCGGTCGGCCAACCCAGTTCCTGTGTAGAAGTCTTTATGATAATGTCACAAGTAAGTTCGTCCTTTCTTCTCCAGAGGTACCGCACATATCTCATTCATCTGACTTGAATGGTGTGATAACACCCCTGGCCGGCCGGGCGATCCCCACTATATCAGCTTCTTTAAACCAAACTACTCATGGCCAGTGATTCGTCAAGTGGTTTCCGACTAGGGGCATTACACATTTCTTTACAGATACGCAAAACACAACCGAGTGGGTGGAGAAAAAGAACAAACGAATACGGGCTGGGGTCAGCTCCAAGCGCAAGAAGGGGAAAGTCTATGTGACACTTTTGTGCAGCTCTCCATGCAATTGCAGGCGCTCGTGGGCTTGTGTTTTGCGCGAAACTTCCACAAAGCCACTGGCCATGCTGACTTCTTCTCGCGTTGATTAACCCGGCCTCCGTAGGTCAACAGGTCTTAGCAGTTGTCTTTCTGACTTCTGTCGACTCTCTTTTCTGCCCAACTTCCATCTTCTCACTGCCTCCTTCTGCCGACTGTGTCCTTCTCGGGACGGCTATCTCAAGCCGTCAGTTCTCTTCTGCCTTCCTTTGTCAATTAATTCTCTCTGTCTTCTCTTTGACCTTCCTTTCTTCGTCCACGTCCGGTCTCGTGGGAGATCTCGCCCGCAGACCCTTTTTGTGGGCTTTGCGCTAAAATAGACAAAGAGATCGTCTGAGTGGCGCCAACACAAACGGAAACGAATAGCTACGCATCATGTCACAATGGTTTGCGAGATAAAAAATGAGTGACCGTACAGCAGCTGTTTTTAAGAGTTGCTTCCAGGATCTGTTTATAACAGCACGCAGCATTCTTGTATAATTCTCGTCTTGCTTTTTCTCCACGCATTTGTTAGAATCTAAGTGGTGCCACCATACAGTTGTACTGATGTAGAATACACCGACTGCTTCTTTGCAGAGGGGTAAGCCTTACACAACAAGTGTCCTATGGCCGAGTCGGCTGAGACTGTAGAATTCGCTGACTGCTTCTCTGCAGAGGGGCAAGACCCCTGCAACACGTGTCAATCATTCAACCGGAAAAATCATTTTTAAAGTTTGACTGTTGATCAAACAATGACGTCTTTATTTGAATAACATCTTCATATTTCTTGAATGCCTTGTTTGATCAACTGTCAGACTTTAAAAATAATTTTCCTGATTGAATCATTTCTATGCTCAGATAAAAAAGGGACACCTGAGGGAGGCCAGAGGATGCAAGTAACAACAATAAAAATGAGGACAGCAGTACGATATTCACTCACAAAATATTGCACATCCAGCCTCATCTAAAAAATTCAGACAGATAAAACATCCTTCACAGTTTAAACTTTTTTCATGGTATAAAAGTGTACCATAGAACCAACGTTTTGTGCTGTAAAGAAAGAAGTTCGCAGAAAAAGAAATACTCAAACTCGAAGGTAAGGGAAGAAAATATAGCAGTCGTTTTTATTCAGCTATGATCACTGCAACTCGAAAAGTTCCTTCTTCTCCCTTCCTCTTGGTGGTGATGGGGTGTGGGTGAGAGCTGGCTGTTTGACACACGCCTGTCATAGCAAATAGGTCGTAGCAGACTGGGATAGGACGGGTCGGGGCCTCCGGAACCTTTAACGCACCCGTTTCGACAACTGCCTTCAACTCTCCCAAAATCTCATTACCTGTTTTCTTATATAGAGATTTTGGAGAACAAATCGAAGATCCTCGATTGTTCGATGTCACTAGTGAAACACGTGATATTACATCTGTGATTATTTCAACATCACGTCTAACTTTGCCGGTCATTCTGTCTGCACGCGCTAGTCTCGTGACACCTTCACTGATTGATGACAGCGCCCGTCCGTAATATTACAAAAGTCCTGAAGAAGGTTTTTCAAACCGAAATGTTTAAAAGTTGATTTTCATAATAATTTCATCAAATTTGGATTATCTAATTTTTCTTCTTTCTTTATAATCCGATTTAATTTCCATATATATATATATATATACTTTAAATAACCCACGAATACTGATACGCCTTTAAGCAAAGAAACCAAACAGAGAGAAAGAGAGTGGGGTGAGAGAGAAATTCATATACATGCGTATATATATATTTCAAATAACATTCGAAGCTTGATAGGCCGTTAAAGCAAGAAAATAAAACAAACCAACTTCATACGCACCTTCACACAAGAATAAAGCAGAATTGTGAATGAAAACGATGTACATGTGTATTTGGAAACCTGACATTTAACTCGTTTAGCCAGTAAAAATCGGTGTGTCGCGAACTATTCCGCCACACAAGACTATGAGATTAACAATCAAAAACTGAAAACGGCTGGGGCTGTAGAATACACTGACTGCATCTCTCTAGAGGAGTAAGACCCCCCCTTAACGAGTATCCTGGATATGACACTAAACAAACTGATAGTGAGGCTCCAGTGATGCTGGAACTCTGGGTAATGTAGAATACACCTTTATTGCCATCGCTCTCAGTTCCACACTGGCCCGAGTGGTAGCATCTAAATAGGGTCTAATCTATGGGTCAAATACAACTAAAATGCGTACTTATACTAAACTGAATTGTTTGAAATAGAACTGTTTGACAAAAATGAACGACTTGAAATAGAAATGTTTGTTGACAATTAAACTGTGTACCTACGCTAAACTAAATTGGTTGAAATTGAACTGATAATTTGTATAAAAATGGATTAGGTATGAATTAACCTACAAAGGTTGATATGCCATACAACCCGACCAACCAACGAGAAAATAAATTGTGAAAATAATTTAACTTAGTTTCAGAATAAATGTAGTTTTTTAATTTTTTTTTTTTTTTAGAAATAATTATTTATCATTTTCTTCTTTTTTTTTCGCAGCTTGCGGAATTAAGGGGAACAAATAAAAGACATCAAAGAAATTATCCTGTTCAGAATGTTTGAACGTCAAGTGCTTTCAAATCGCTGAGAAAAAAAAAATCATTTCAGGAAATAAATGAAGATCATATGCCATTTGATTCATAAGAAAATTTCGAATAAAGAATAAAAATGAAAGTAATTTTTTTTGTATGTTTTGACTTCACAAAATTACTCATATTGTCATTTGTGATCAATATTTCATTTCAGATATTCAGGTAAATTCTCCTTGGGGAACAAAATTTTTATTATTTTCTGTTACGTCATATTTTTTAAACTGGTTTTGTGTATTTTTTCAAGGTTGATTAAAAATGTGAAATCAGTTTTCTTCTAGATATTCAAGTTTTCATGCCATTTGAAACGTGCGATTAAAAAAAAACAACAAAAAACAAAAGACAAAAAAACGGTGGTGGACCTCCATTGCTATTTTCACAAGGGACAACTTTAGAACGAGTTCTAGATCTGCCCTAACCTTAGAGGTATTCCCCGTGGCGTAGTGGCTAATGTGCTGAACCGTGACATCAAAGTATGTGAGTTCGAACTAAAGTAACACTTTTACGTTAACATTAAGACGAATACTCTTGGGTGAGGTATGAACCCCCCCCCTTATTCCTCCTGGCTATGGGTTAGATACTACCGCTACTGTTTGTTCTGCCACAATTGCTTTGGCACTGAATAAACCACAAAAGGTGATATGCTATGCAATAGAACTTCACGCGAACTTTAAACTTAATAGGCTAATCTTTTGAACAATCATTGATTTTCTTTATTCTATTTTTTCGTTCAAGAATCTTACCCAATATGCCAGGTTTTCTCAGGCAATTAGATGTTGCCTCGTAGAGTCGAACAGAATGAGTATTACTTCTGGATATTTCTAAGCGCATCCTCAAGTTTCTTCTTCTACACAAGGACATGGAGCTGTTATTTAGCAATTTTTTTAATTAAATTTTTTTTTTCATATTTATATTTTCATTTTTTAAATTTTATCATACAATTTGCGAGAACACATGCGATAGAAACCCTTTTCTCATCAGCCACCGACCAGGGAGATAGCTGAAGAGAACTGGGTATCGTACGTGTTCACATGTGTTCTATGATACAATTTAAAAAAAAAAGATTTGCCTTGTCGACTAAGGCTGCAGAATACACCGACTAATCCTGTCAAAGGGTAAGACCCCCACCACCAACAAATGTCCTGATATGGCATTAAAAATCTCATGGTTAGTCTTTAGTGATGCTGGAACTTTGTGGAATATGGAGTACCCCTTCATTGACATTGCTCCCAGGTCCACTCTAGCCCGGAGTGGTAGCACCTAAGGGGCCCTATCTATGGGTCAAATAGAACTAAACTGTGTACTTATGCTAAACCGAATTACTTGAAATAGAACTGTTTTGAAATTTAAACATTGTATTTATGCTCAACTGAATTGTTTGAAATAGAACTGTTTTGACATTTAACTGTGTGTGGACAAAAACTATACTGATACTAAACTGAATTGTTTGAATTAGAACTGTTTGACTAAACTGAATTGCTTGAAATAGAAATGTTTTGACAATTGAACTGTGTGCTCATGCTAAACTGAATGGTTTGAAATAGAACTGATTATTTGTATAAAAATAGATTTGGCGTCAAATAACCAACAAAGTTTGATATGCCATAAAAAACCAACCAAACAACCAAGCGCCCAACCAACTTACCGACCAACCAACCAAAAAAAAAAAAAAAAAACTGTCGTAAAATTACCGGTCCATAAACATTGTCTTTGTGCAGAAGATAGTCTTCAAAATTTCAGCAGGTGGGTGTCCTCGTGCTGTAATGGCTAAAGCGCTGGACTGCAGAATCGTAGTAAGCGAGTTCAAACTCCAGTTGCGCTACTACGATCACTTTTGAACTAATACCCTTGGGAAAGGTATGAACCCCTTTATTCTCCCAGCAATGAGTTAAATAGTACCACTACTGTTCTTCTAGAAGAATGACTTCATTGTTATTGCTTTGAGTTCCCCTCAGAGTTGGACTGGGAGTACCTGATAGGGTCCTATGTATGCGTCTAATAGAACTGTTTGACATTTAAACTGTGTGAAACGAATGAATGACATTAAATTAAATTATTACTGATACATAGCAATACAGGGAACGATTTAATTGTGTGAAACGAATAAGTGACATTAAATTAAATTATTCCTGATACATAGAAATACAGGAAACGATTTAATTGTGTGTAAACGAATAATTAATAGGAAATTAAATTATTCGTCGTAGATAGAAATATTTGATACCATTTAACTAAGTGCAAAAGAATGAGCTTAGGCTCGTTTAAGAAAGTTATCAACAAAATGTGTTCACGAATCATATATACTTAATATATATGTCTAAAGAAGATTCGGCATTAAATAACCTACATAAAACCAGACCAAACTAAATCTTATAAATTTAATATATATATATAAAGAAGATTCGGCATTAAATAACCTACAATGGTTGATATGCCATAAAACCCAACCAAACCCAAGCAAATGACTTACCATATTTGACGGCATATAAAGCAGACTTTATTTTACTAAAAATATCTTTTAAAATTTCCAGCATCTTATATGTCATATGTAAGTTTAAAATTCGTGACAGTCAACCGTAATCAACCACCTGGCAACTCCTGTTTGATTAGAGTAACCTTCGTATATCTATAGTCATTATTTAAAAGGCTATTATGCAGATTAAAACCGTTATCATTGATTATATTTATTATATCAATTAAATCACGTTTAATATTAGTACTTAGCTTTTTTTTTAAATTTGACTGGCTGAAATTGGGGTGCGTCTTATACACCCGTTCGTCTTATATGCCGTCAAATATGGTATTTTAAGTTGAATTGTTAAAAATGGACCTCTCTGAGTATTTAACTGTGTGTAAACAAATGACTAATTAGATTTTTAGTGAAAAATAGTAATACTTGTAACTATGTTACTCTCTCTGAACAAGGAGATGCCCGTGGTGTAATGGTTATCGTCGTAGGAAATGGACACGGCGACACGAGTTCAAATCCTGGATCAGGCTAATTGCATTTCACATAGCACTAATAGCCTTGGGAAAGGTATGAATCCAGTTATTCTCCTTTCCAGCAAAAACAAATCTTATCAACAAAATGTCTGTACAAATCATATATATCTAATATATATGTCTAAAGAGGATTTGGCATTAGATAACCAATAATGGTTGATATGCTATAAAACCCAACCAAAAAAAAAATCTGATATGTTTAATATATATGTATATAGAGGATTTGGCATTAAATAACCAACAATGGTTCTATTTTAAACAATTTCAGTTTAGCATAAATACGCAGTTTAAACCACAGTTTAGTTCTATTTAACCCATAGATAGGATCCTTATTAGGTGCTACCACCCCGGGCCAGAGGGGGTCTGGGATCGATGGGAATAAAGGGGTACTCCGTCTTCCCCAAAGCTGCAGCATTATTGGAACCTCACCATCAGATAGTTTAGTGTCATGTCCAGGACACTCATTGGTGGGGTCTTTCCCCTCTGCAGAGAAGCAGCGGGTATATTCTACAGCCCCGGCCGACTAGGCAATATATATGCCTAAAGAGGATTTGACTTTAACCTACAATGGTTGATACGCCATAAAACTCGACCAAACAAAATCATGTATATTTGATATATAAGTATAAAAAGAAGTTGGCATTAAATAACCTACAATGGTTGATATGCCATAAAACCCAACAAACCAAATCCTATATCTTTAATATATATGTATAAAGAGAATTTGGCATTAAATAACCTGCAATGGTTGATATGCCATAAAACCCAACCAAACCAAATCCTATATTTTGAATATATATGTATGAAGAGAATTTGGCATTAAATAACCTGCAATGGTTGATATGCCATAAAACCCAACCAAATCCTATATATTTTATGTATAAGTATGAAGAGAATTTGGCATTAAATAAACTTCACTGCTTATTGCAATAAAATCAAACTAAATCATATATATTTAATATATATATATATATATATATATATATATATATATGAAGATTTTGCATTAAATAACGTACAGTGGTTGATATGCCATAAAACCCAACCCGACCAAACCAAACTAATTTCACGCAGCTGTATTATAACAATTATTTCTACCCAAATTTATTTATTTTTACACAATCATATGGTTTCAAGAAATTAATTCTATTCAATAGTAATCATTTATTTGCACATAGTTGAATTGTTTCATGTAACTAATCACTATAATCCATAGTAAACAATTACAGCTTTCAAAAACTATTCCTTATACAAATGATTTACCCACAGAAAAAATGTGCTATCTCTAATCTCACTGACTACCCTCAAAGTTTTGTTGATCAGTTTATATACATCGACAGCAACATCTTATCTATTGAAAGTGATGCCAACCTGCGCCTATATAATGTCTAGTATTTCCATCAAATACAAATAGTCTGAACTAGTTTGGTTCTAAGTATTTTCTATTTCATAGTAATAATTTTTACATCGAATGGAGGTGCCCTTCGTGTAACGGTTATCGTTAAAGGAAATGGACACGATGACACGAATTTAAATCCTGGACAAGGCTGATTGCATTTCATATAGCACTAATATCATTGGTAAAGGTATTTATCCAACTATTTTCCTTCCAGCTATGGGCAAATAGTAAAGCAGAGTAGCTTCTTTAGAAATGGTTCGGCAACCAGTTTAGGAGAAGGAAAACTCTGGATTCAAACACTACTTAAAAACTGACCTTGTGTCACATCTTGCCCATGTGGAGGGTTTGGTAAATACTTATATGGTATCAATTATTCCTGGCAAGTACGAATAGTTTTCAAACATCTATTTTGTACAGAGACCTGACTCTAACAGGTAATATCACTCTGAGTCAGTGGACCTGGGAGTAATAGCAATAAAGAGGTACTCAACATTCTTACGTCTTAATGACTGCAGACTCATCAACAGATGAATATTTGGCCCCACCTTTTATTTTCGTTGAAGGGGTTCTTACCTCTCTGAAGAGGCTACAGTCAGCGGATCTTAAGCTTCCCCGACAGGAAGTAAGAAGCCAAAGATTTAGGAATTTGCCAACAGCCTTATAAGTCGGCTAGTTCGTCAAACAGGTTTCCTTGAAAATCCCTTTAATCTAGGCAAAGCTTATACGTCACTCGCGTTGACACATTACTCCCCCGCTTTCCTTATCCATTCAGCTACTACAGCTCATCAGGCATACGCCTGTCTGTCGAAATGTTTTCCCTGCAAGCTTCTCTCTCTCTCTCTCTCTCTCTCTCTCTCTCTCTCTCTCTCTCTCTCTACACACACACACACATATATATATATATATAAATTCCATTTCCATATAATATATTTTATATATATAACGCTAACATAAAAGAGTTTTAAATTATCGATCCACACCGAACTCGACTGACGAACGATAACGTGAAACTCTGATTCGTGAGTTTTTATCGTGTTTTATTATTATCTTATTTTCTGCTTGAAATATAGCTCGATACCCTTCTGCATTTTCTTGCATTGAGCATGGCAAATCTAAATATTAATCTATTGAAAATGATTTTACTGCAGAAATATATAGGTAATGATTTTACTAAGGAAATGCATTGGACATGATTTTACTTCAGAAATGCACTGGAAATGATTTTATTACAGAAATGCATTGGAAATGATTTTACTGTAGAAATATATTGAAAATGTTTTTTCTAGAGAAATTTATTGAAATGATTTTTTGACAGAGATGTATAGAAAATGATTTTACAACAGAAATCCATAGAAAATTATTTCAATACAGTAATGAACTGGAAATGATTTTACTACAGAAATGATTAGGAAATGATTTTACAACAAAAGATATATTGAAAATTATTTTACCATAGAAATTTATTGGAAATGATTCTGATATAAAAATTCGATTAAATGATTTTACGATAAAAAATATTTTGAAAATGATTTCTTTTAGAAATTTATAGAAAACATCTTTGACACAACAGCTGCTGTAATAATCTTAACACAAGGCTCTTGTTAGATATTAGCTACACTGAGAGAGAGAGAGAGAGAGAGAGAGAGAGAGAGAGAGAGAGAGAGAGAGAGAGAGAGAGAGAGAGACTCCTACTAACTTCTTATTGACACGTATCAATGGCGGGACCGGTACTTCCGTTTACCCTAATTCCGATTTCTTAAAATTCAAGAATCAACTAAGAACACCTTTTATTTAGGGATCTTTTGAAAACGATTTTACTACAAAATGGTTTTGGTATTGTTTTGATTGGGTTTCTCTGTTTAATGGCATATCAACCTTCGTGGATTATTTAATGCCAAAGCCATCCTTGTAGAAAAACAGTACTGGTACTAAAATGACCATTCAAAATGTCCTAAGACTAACCCAGAAAGAATAGATATGAGCAGTAACAGATAGATAGATTTCGGGTTCTTAGTTTAACGGCATATCAACCTTCATGGGTTATTTAATACCAAAGCCAGCCTTGTAGAAGAACAGTAGTGGTACAATAATTATCATTCAAAATGTCTTAAGCCTAACCCAGAAAGAATAGATAGGAGCAGTAATAGATGATAGATTTCGGTTTCTTTGTTTAATGGCATATCAACCTTCGTTGGTTATTTAATGCCAAAGCCATCTTTGTAGAGGAACAGTAGTGGAACTAGCTGACCCATAGCCGGGAGAATTAGGCGGTTCACGCCTTTTCTAAGGACGTTTGTCCGAAAGTGAAAATAATGATGCTCTTGGAATTCGAACTCGCTTACTATGGCGCGGAGCTCCATAATTCTCTCTCGCCATCTTTCTCTATCTTCCCTCATTCCTAATAGATCTTTTAGGCTGAATTCAGTGTTCGTACAGAATTGATGCACGCAAGTCTTTGCTGGTCGGCCCAATATAAAACAGCAATGCCCGGATGTCTTGTTCATCTTACGAAAATGTCATTTCTCTTTCTCTTTCAATAAGATGGCTCTGTCGGCAGGAGCTGTAAAATACATCTCTGCAGTGGGGTAAGGCTAACAAGTGTCCTGGATATGACACTAAACAATCTGATGGCGAGTCTGCAGTAATGCTGGAGATTTGGAGAATGCAGAGTATCCCTTCATTGCCATCGCTCCCAGGTCCTCTCTGGCCTGGAGTGGTAGTACCAGATAGGGTCATACATATGAGTTAAATGGAACTGTTTGGCATTTAACTGTCTAAAAACTAATGACTGAATTGTTTGAAATAGAACTGTTTCATCATTTTATTGTGTGTAAGCATGTGACTGAAGTTTAATTGAATTGTTAGTGATACATAGGAATACTTGGAACCATTTAACTTTGTTGACTTATGCTAAGCTGAATTGCTTGAAGTAGAACTGTTTGATCATTTGACTGCGTGAAAATAAATAACTGATGTTTAATTGAATAGTTAGTGTTAAATTCAAATACTTGAAAGCATTTAACTGTGTGCAAACAAATGATTAATAGTAAATAGATTTATTCGTATTAGATAGAAATAAGTGAAGCCATTTAACCGTGGGCAAATAAAAATAAACCCAAGCCTGTTTAAAAATGCTATTTACAAAATGTGTTAAGAAATCATATAATCAATATATATTTATGAAAAGGATTTGGCATTAAATAACCTATAATGGTTGATATGCCATAAAAACAAACTCAAATCAACTGTTAATAAGACAAGTTTGAGTGTGTATATGAGTGTAGCATTAATTTGTTTAAATTTTTTGGGACCTTCGTAGAGAGAGAGAGAGAGAGAGAGAGAGAGAGAGAGAGAGAGAGAGCTTGGTATCTGGGACAGAGGGACAAAAAAGTTTATTTTGTTATCAGTAAGAAATTTCTGTTGAATAATGCATATAATTAGTTCTTGTTCCATTTTCAGCATCTGCTCTTATTAAATGTATAATTCAAAAGACGTTCCTTATTGAAAACAAAATAAACTTGTCTTTGCCTTTTACGAAGGCGAGTCTCAAATGTTTTGCAAAATGTTGATACCAGCTTGATTGTAGCGCGTATTGAAGCAGTTCTAGACGTGGAAAGGCATCCGCTGTGGTTGGTAGTATCGGGCTTGTTGATGCATTGCAACGCTATGCATTGCTTCAATTCGTGTGTGATTTGAAAAACGTACAAATAAACGTGTGACGTAGTCGAATTGTGGTGTTTATGCTATACGCGTTCGAACTTGGCCTTAACGCCTCGGAAGGAACTAAAAAAGTGCGAAAAGAGATGGCGCTATTGATCACACCAGGATAACGGGTTACAAGACCATTAGGTACGATCAGGTAGGCCTAAAAGCGCGAATTCTGAGGCCCGTGCTCCATAGAGGCGAAACACTCGGGGAGTATCAGGCGAATTGGGTTTCTCACTGTTCAGTGTTGTTTTCTGATTCATGACCTCAGCAAAACTTCTTGAACAACCATTATGCCTCATGTTACCAAAATATTGCGAACTTTTGATTCATCCTTGTGTTTTAGCTTCATAAAACGAACAATCTTTTTAAAAAAAAGTTTAAAGCATCTTTTACAGGAGATGCTCAAAAGTCATTTCAACCAAGTGGACAGAAGAGGATTTTTTATATCTTTATATCAAAGGAAAAAAAAAAGAAAGCAAACTTCTCTTTTTTACGTCTCCTGAGAAAAACCAAATTTAAACACAAGTTTCAAACGCGTTACAAAAGTTTAAAAAAACAGAACAAACAAAAAACAACGTTTATCAGATTCTTCAAACATCATTATCATCATCCTCTTGATGGTAAATTTGGTTTGGTTTGGTTTAGCTTTATGGCATATCAACCATTGTAGGTTATTTAATGCTAAATCCTCTTCAAACATATATATTGAATATATATGATTTGGTTTGGTTGGGTTTTATGACATCTCAACCATTGTTGGTTATTTAATGCCAAATCCTCTTAATACAAATATATTAGATATATAGGATTTGGTTTGGTTGGGTTTTATGACATCTCAACCATTGTTGGTTATTTAATGCCAAATCCTCTTTATACATATATATTGAATATATATGATTTGGTTTGGTTGGGTTTTATGACATCTCAACCATTGTTGGTTATTTAATGCCAAATTCTCTTAATACAAATATATTAAATCATTTGTTTGCACACAATTTAATATATCCAAGGATAGGTATGTAGATGTAACAATTCAATTTAGCATCAGTCATTTTTTTTACACACAATAAAATAATCCAAGTTCTATTTTAAACACTTCAGTTTAAGATAAGTACACAGTTTAAATGTCAAACAGTTTTATTTGACCCACAGATAGGACCCTATCAGGTGCTACCACTCCGGGCCAGAGTGGACGAGGAGCAATAGAAAAGAAGGGGTTCATTGCTTTTCCCAGAGCTCCAGCATTACTGGAGCGTTAACATTAGATTGTTTAGTGTCATATTAGGACTCTCTTTGTTGTGGAGGTTGGGGGGGTCTTACATCTCTGCGGAGATGAAGTCGGTGTATTCTACGGCCCAGCTGAGCCAGAAGAAAAAGGAGTGAAATTAGTAAATAACCAATAATACTTGCTTCAGCTTAACACTTGTGCCTGGTTTTCAGAATGAGAAAAATCTACCCATGTGGATTCAATACAGGGTTCAGTCTGAAGTTCTCTATAGGCTACCGGGATCGTCATGAAACACCTGAAGAAGGCCAAAGAACGCACCGGCAAAAATGTCGCAAATATAACGTTAAAGATGATGACAATAGTCCGAATACATTAAATGATAACATTTTTCTTATTTTTTTACAAGAGAATATATATAAAGATCAAAGGAGTTTAAGTACTTTCCATAGTCGGTTTTTCTGGTTCAAGCGCTTTCGGCTATACTTTGGCCATTGTTAAGTGCCCAAAAGGTACATGGGTGGTGTTAACTTCAGATAAAACTAACATGCTGAATTACATAATCGTGAAAAGATGCCCGCTGTGCTAGTACCGTGATAGTCGGTGCGCTAGCACTTTGAGCATATGATTTAACAACACACAGTCTGTGTGTTATTTGCAAGTTCAAACTTGACCTTAACTTTACTAAAATGTTCGTTTGCAAAAGTTGAATTCATAGTTGATGACTAATTTGGCTTAGTTTGGTTTTATGGCATATCAACCATTGTTGGCTATTTAATGTCAAATCCTGTTTTTACACCCATCAAATATATGATTTGCAAACACATTTTGTAGATACACACAGTTAAATGATCAAACAGTTTTATTTCTAACAATTCAGTTCAGCATAAGTCATCAAAGTTAAATGGTTCCAAGTATTGCTATGTATCACTAACAATTCAATCAAACACCAGTTCTATTTCTAACAATTCAATTTAGCATAAATTATTTGTTTGTATTCAGTTTAAATGTCAAACAGTTATATCTGACCGATAGATAGTACCTTCTCGGGTGTTTTCACTCCGGCCAGAGTGAACCTGGGAGTGATAGCAATGAAAGGATACTCCACATTCTCCAAAGCTCCGGCATAAGTGGAACCACACCATCAGATTGTTTAGAGTCATATCAAGATACTTGTAATGGGCGGGTCTTATTCCTCTGCTGAGATGCAGTCGGTGTATTAAATAGCCCCAACCGACTAGAAGCGTGGATCGAAGCCATATTAAAATCCAGCAAGTAACACTTGAAGAGTATCAAGCGACCTCGGCATTCATTAGAAAATCTTGGAAACTTATAGCCGTAAATGTAGAACATACATTCATAATTTGTATTTTTGAAAGAAATATATTTAGAGTCGGCACATTTATTTACAATTAAACATATTTAGAACATTATGCTTCTTGTAAATACACCAGCGCAAGCCGAATCTCTGTTGTACAGGTAGCAAAATGCAATGATCTCTCACTTACTACGATTTCGTAGTCCTGCGCTTTAGCCATTACACCACCAGGACACCCCTTTAATAAGATTTGGTTTCTTTATTTGATGGCTTATCGACCTTGTTGGTTTATTTAATGCCACAGTGGAAGAACAGCAGCAGTATTATCTAACTTATAGGATAAGAGGTTAATACTTTTCCAAAGGATATTGGTCCGAGAGTGAATGTACTAGCGTGACCAGAGTTCGAACTCGCTTTAAGGCTGTAGTCTAGCACTTTGACCATTAGACCCCAGGTACTACGTAAACTCTGAAAAAAAATAAAGTTCCGTGTTTTAATCAAGATGGCGCCATCTCTTCATTAGGTGGAAAACCTCTGAAATTTGTAGACCAGTTCATATACCTCATCTACTGACGGTGATATCAAAACAAACATAGTTAGAGCATTGACTGGTTATCACTCATCATGGAAATCTGATCTTTCTGATAAGAAAAACAGGAATTCTTCCAAGTTGCAGCCATGTCAGTACTATTGTATAGTTCCACTACTTGGAGAAACCGCTAGACGGAGACTACACAAAGAATGCTGCTTGATGTTTTTAAGAAATCCTGGAAGGAGCACCTTACAAAAAAACAGTTGTGCGGCCACTCTACTCCAATCTCACAAATCCTCCACAACTTGATTTTTGGAGTAATTTTTGCTGGTAATAATGTATAAAAATCTAGGGGTTATTTGATATTCTTTCTTTCTTTCTGTTGTTTTTTTTTAATAATCTTTCTTTCTTTCTTTCTTTCAATTATCTTTCTTTCCTGTTCCTTTTCTTTTTTCAAAATAGTCTCCCTGGAATAATCCTTGTCTTACTTTCTGTCAGTCTCACTTTTTCTGTCTTCTTTTTTACATTATTTCTTCTTTTCTTTTTTTCTTTTTCAGTGCTTTCTTTCTTTCTTTCTGCTTATTTTTCTTTTTTTTCTCTTTCTTTATATTCTCCTATTCTTTCTTTCTTTCTTTCTTTCTTTCTTTCTTTCTTTCTTTCTTTCTTTTAAAAAAGAGTCTTTCTTTCTTCCATTTTTCTTTCTTTTAAAAGTCTTTCTTTCTCTCATGCTCTTTTTCTTTTTTCAAAATAGTCTCCCTGGAATAATCCTTGTCTTACTTTCTGTCAGTCTCACTTTTTCTGTCTTTTCTTTTTTACATTCTTTCTTTCCCTTTTTTCTTTTTCAGTGCTTTCTTTCTGTCATTCCATTCTGGTTTTTTTTTTACATACTGCCTTTCTTTCTTTTTGTGCTTATTTTTCTTTTTTCTTTTTGTCTTTTTTATAGTCTCCTGTTCCTTCTTTTTAAAAATAGTCTTTCTTCCTTTCATTTTTCTTTCTTTTAAAAATCTTTCTTTCTTTCTTTTTGATGTCTTTTTAAAGAATATTTCTTTCTTTCTTAAAATATTTTTCTTTTTCAAAATAGTCTGTCTTTCTTTCTCAACATAGTCTCCTTCAAATTCAACATATTTATCCAAGCAATACATTTCGAGTTCGTTCCTGACTGTCAAACCATCGATGCCATCCTCTACTCCGAACAACTGGAGTGGATGTATGCCAAATTACCCGGCATTGATTAACAGAAAACGAGTTCTTCTGCATTCAGACAACACAAGACTTCATCCTACTCGAGAGTAAACTCCAGGGACTTGAGGAAACTTGAGGGAATCGAACTGATGCTTTACCCAGCACACAGTCCGGATCAATCTCTCTTGTTCGGACCCATGGCACATTTCATGGACTCGTGACGCTTCAACAAGCAAAAAGAGGTGGAAGCTTCAGCGAAGAAGTTCTTTGCCTCGAAGAAAAAGAACTCATACCTGATTGGGATAAAAGACCTAGCAGAAAATTGTCTTCATATCGTGTAGCAAAATGGCCTTCACTTTGAATACTGGGCCGCTTTTGTTGCAACTTGAACAATGACACAAATAAATTAATGTAAAAATAAGGCAATAAATTAATGTAAAAATAAGGCAAAAAAGTCATTGCAAATAAGTTAATGTAAAAATAAGGCAAATAAGTCATTGCAAATAAATTAATGTAAAAATAAGGCAAATAAGTCATGGCAAATAAGTTAATGTAAAAATAAGGCAAATAAGTCATGGCAAATAAGTTAATGTAAAAATAAGGCAAATAAGTCATTGCAAATAAATTAATGTAAAAATAAGGCAAATAAGTCATTGCAAATAAATTAATGTAAAAATAAGGCAAATAAGTCATGGCAAATAAGTTAATGTAAAAATAAGGCAAATAAGTCATGGCAAAAAGGTTAATGTAAAAATAAGGCAAATAAGTCATGGCAAATAAATTAATGTGAAAATAAGGCAAATAAGTCATTGCAAATAAGTTAATGTAAAAATAAGGCAAATAAGTTAATGTAAAAATAAGGCAAATAAGTCATTGCAAATGAATTAATGTAAAAATAAGGCAAATAAGTCATGGCAAATAAGTTAATGTAAAAATAAGGCAAATAAGTCATGGCAAATAAATTAATGTAAAAATAAGGCAAATAAGTTAATGTAAAAATAAGACAAATAAGTCATTGCAAATAAGTTAATATAAAAATAAGGCAAATAAGTCATGGCAAATAAGTTAATGTAAAAATAAGGCAAATAAGTCATTGCAAATAAGTTAATGTAAAAATAAGGCAAATAAGTCATTGCAAATAAGTTAATGTAAAAATAAGGCAAATAAGTTAATGTAAAAATAAGGCAAATAAGTCATTGCAAATAAGTTAATGTAAAAATAAGACAAATAAGTCATTGCAAATAAGTTAATGTAAAAATAAGGCAAATAAGTCAAATCAAATAAGTTAATGTACAAATAAGGCAAATAAGTCATTGCAAATAAGTTAATGTAAAAATAAGGCAAATAAGTTAATGTAAAATAAGGCAAATAAGTCATTGCAAATAAAATAATGTAAAAATAAGGCAAATAAGTTAATGTAAAAATAAGGCAAATATGTTAATGTAAAAATAAGGCAAATAAGTCATTGCAAATAAGTTAATGTAAAAATAAGGCAAATAAGTCATTGCAAATAAGTTAATGTAAAAATAAGGCAAATAAGTCATATCAAATAAGTTAATGTAAAAATAAGGTAAATAAGTCATTGCAAATAAATTAATGTAAAAATAAGGCAAATAAGTTAATGTAAAAATAAGGCAAATAAGTCATTGCAAATAAATTAATGTAAAAATAAGGCAAATAAGTCATTGCAAGTAAGTTAATGTAAAAATAAGGCAAATAAGTCATTGCAAATAAGTTAATGTAAAAATAAGGCAAATAAGTCATTGCAAATAAGTTAATATAAAAATAAGGCAAATTAACTACTGCAAAACCTTTGATTCACCAAGCCTTTTCCATCAATACATTTTCATTTTTATTTGTATTAAAGTTCGACCTGATAAAAAGCAGTAAACAGTGACCCTGAAAGGTTATATTCACCTGTGTTATATCCGGCATTTTTCTAACAACTAATAACAAAAGCCAAATATTAGATCGACCCATGATTGTTCATAAATTTTGTGACTGTATTTGTCAAGCGCCTTAACAAACAGGTGAGTACAGCACTAGACCGTAGCCCAGACACACCCGGCATTCTCAAAAATGCCGCAGACCCCTAAGGCGCCAGGTGATAAACCTAGTGAGAGGGTTAGAGCCTGGGGAGACGGACTCCTAAGGCTGGAAGTAAATATCAGTCGCAGCCACGAAGAATGAGAGCTAGTCTTCTCCGGTACCCATACCTAACGGACTTGAACCAGCGGCAAGACACATTTGACCAGAACCGTGTCCTGTTAAACCTATCGTCATCGTATCGTCGCTTGCTTAGTGAGATAAATCTTGTCATTAGTAAGTAGATTCTTATAGAGGTAGAGCTTCTAGCCTCACTTACCTTGCTTTTGAATCCAAAGTTTTGATAAACCAACAAGGATAGAAAGCCTAGTATACTATTTTATCCATAGCAAAGGGAAGGAGAGATGGGTTCATGCCTTTTCACATGCATATTAGCACAAAGTAAAATGCAAACAGTCTCATCCAGTATTTGAAGTCACCAAGTCCATTTTCAACATGAATAATCATTGTGACAAACATATTGTATGTTACTTAATGGAATATTTGAGTAAGATGGGTTGAGGAGTCCAATAGCCTTATTTGCTGTTGGGGTCAGATCCCTATCAGTCTGCCCTTGAAGTGCACTTTGGACCTTATGAATTTCAGAGTTTTTCCTTCTTCTCGATTGCTGGTTTCGAAAATGTAGCGCATATCTATATATCTTGTATCATTTTTAGTTGGGTGTCTTTCGTTTTGAAGCATATCAACCTTCGTAGAAAAATGCAGAAGTGATACTATAGCTGGGGGTGATAAGGACGCTCATTCCCTTCCCAAGGTTATTTGGCCGAAGGTGAACGTAATACCATGACTGGAGTTCAAACTCACTTCGAGGCTGTGGTCCAGCTCGTTAGCCATTAAGTCACGGAGATTCCTGGTGTGTATATGATTTCTGAGAGAAAGGAATACTGAAAATCTTGTAAAATCAGAGCTGAGATGAAATTATATTCTGGAGTTGCCCATGGCATTGTTCCTTCCAAATTATATAAAAACACTAAAATGGAATGTCATTTTGTGAATTTCAGAATGAAAACAAAAGGTTTTGTTATTTTTTTGCAAGATTTATTCTTTCTGTTTTGATATGATATATTATATTTTGAAGGATTGAATATTTTTGCGTATTTTAATGATATTTGAGATGTTGCCATGAATTTCAGTATTGGTGAAACTTTTTAGGAGTATGACAGTGTTATAAAATCTATTTCAACTCGTTGGTGGAAAAATCATTTTAAAATACAATGGAAGGTTTGTTGAAATTCGTGAATTTGTTTAACACTATTCAGAAACTTCGTGTCAATTTTTTTCCATTGGCTCTTATTTCGATGTTGCTTTCTCCGATATTTTTGAGATATAGAGACTTATTTGAATTCCTTGATAAAAATTTAAAACCTATTGAAATTCTTTATGGGTAGTGAATAGATTTTATTTATTGAATCATGTATGAGTATACCAAGTTACTTTTGTGCCTTATACATGCTTCCTGGGTCCAGAAAAGCTTTTGTCAAATCAGCAAAATTCTCTGGCCCAGTCTTCTGGGACTGCATAGGGGTAAGACTCCCTCAACGAATGTCCAGGATATGACACAAAACAATCTGATGGCGAGGCTCCAGTAATACTGGAGCTTTGGGCAATGCACAATATCCCTTTATTGTCATTGCTCCCTGGTACACTCTAACCCGGAGTAGGAGCACCTGATAATGTCCTATCAATGGGGTTGAATGGAAATGTATGACATTTAAACAGTGTGCTTATGCTAAACTGTTAGGGATAAAACTGTTTTTATATTTAACAGTATGTAAACAAAGGACTGAAATTCAATTGAATTGTTAGTGATAAATATCAATACTTCGAAACATTTAACTTTATTGACATACTAAAATGAATAATTAGAAACAGAACTATTTGATCATTTTATTGTATGTAAACAGAAAACTGTGTAAATATACTAAACTAAATTGTTTGAAGTAGAACCGTTTTTACATTAACTCTGCATTAACAAAAATTGCATTCAAACAAATGACTGTGTAAACAAGAAACTGATATAAGATTGAAATAAGTAAAACATTTAACTGTGTGTAAAAAAAGAGCTCAGTCTCGTTTAAAAATGTCATCTACAAAATGTGTTTAGAATTCAAATATTTAATATATATGTATAAAAAAGGATATGGCATTAAATTAACTACAATGGTTGATATGCCATAAAACCCAATTAAACTAAATCCTATATATCTAATATATATATATATATATATATATATATATATATATATATATATAAAGAGGATTTGGCATTAAATAACCTACAATGGTTGATATGCCATAAACCAAACCAAATCTGAAATATTCAATATATATGTATAAAAAGGATTTGGCATTAAATAATCTTCAATACCTGATATGCAACAAAATCCAACCCAACCCAATCTGATAAATTTGATATATATGTATAAAGAGGATTTGGTATTAAATAACCTACAATGATTGATATGCCATAAACCCAACCAAACCAAATTCTATATTTTAACATAAAGAGGATTTCTTCATTTACGCTGAGAATGTTCCAGGGTAAATATCTAACTGACGTAAAGTCAGCTGGGTTTCGATCCAGCTTGAAGCATCTCGTGTGTCTAGCCACACGGAAGAGTTGGGATACAACGAAATAGTCAGTTTGTGGATGACATTATATATATATATATATATATATATATACAAAAAGGGGATAAACATGGGTCGGCCACTAAGAGCCTGAATGAAAAGACTGTCAATAAAGTAGAAACACATCGAGATTTCGGTAAAGAAAAAAATATACAGAGAGAGAGAGAGGGAGAGAGAGAGTAGAAGGGTCCACAGTTTTATGACAAAGCCGTAATGAAGGCAGCTCATGAAGAATTTTGTATCAAGATGAAAACTGGAAAAAGAAGCACTAGTATCGAACCTCTGCTGATTTGTAGCTATCCTTTGACGGGAAAAATCCGAGAGAAATTACTATTAAATAAAACCTGTTGTTTGCATCGTCACCTGCTATCCTATGTTTGTCAATGGACTGTAGCTATGTAGACACTAAAGAATGGCGTAAGTGTCAAACAAGCGTATGTCACTATAATCTAACAACGATGAAAAAAGTCTTAGTACATAATCGTACATATTTTCATAAGTTATATAGATGTTTGCGTTATAATTAAGGGTGGTGAAAAGAGCAACCATCTGCCACAATGTGATCATCATCATCATCATCATCTTATTATTGTTATTTTTATTTACTCCTTGAGAGTTTTTCACATAAGTTTTAGCTGATGGTCTTTCAATGAAGTTTGAGTGACAGCAAGTCTCCTCAAGTCTCCATGACTCTATGCAGTATTCTGGCCGTTCTCAATAATGCTGTAGTTTGGGTGGTCTCCACTCGTCCTCCAACTTCAAAGTCCTCCAGACCATTTAAGAATCCTTTGGTGACAGTACCAAAAGCATCAATCACAATTGGTATAATTGTCACCTGTATGTTCCATAGATTTTTCGATACCCTAGCAAGGTCGAGGTACTTATCCTTCTTTTCACATTCTTTTGGCTTTATTCTATGGTCAGCAAAGTCAACAATTTTGCAAGTTCTCTTTTTTTATTTTAAGGTCTGGTCTTCTGGCCGAGATTTGGTGATCCGTTTATATGTAAAAGTCCCATTAGAGTTCGTATGCGTCATTCTTCAGGACAGCTGCTGGGTTGTGCATATATTATTTGTTTGTATGGTCAAATTTAAATTTCTTGCACATCTCCCAGTGGGTCATCTTGCCCACCCAGTCATGTCTAGTTTTATACTCCTGAGCTAATTTGCTGCATTCGCTTATTACGTGATTGATCGTTTCGTCTCTGTCATCGCATAGTCTACATTTGCTATTTTGTTGCATCTTACCAATTCTCGCTTTGATATGATTGGTTCTTATGGCGTTGTTTTGTGATGCTATAAGGAGAGATTCTGTTTCTCTTTTAAAGTTTCCTTTTCTTAGCCACGTATCACATGTGAGATGTTGATTAGTCGTTTAAAGCGCCCATAAAGTTGTTTTTCTTCTCATTTTTGTTTCCAATTTATTGTCATTCTGTTGGCCATTGTGTTGTCTGTATCGTTTCTGATGGCTATAATCAGCTCTCCTTCGTGTGCCTTTCTATGTGGTCCTCGAGTCGTTGTATCGATGCGTCAACGCTATCTTCAATGCTAGCAAGTCCTCTTCCTCCCTCCTTTCTTGATACATGTAGTCTGTCAACGTCATCTCTGGGATGTAATGCCTTATGCGTGGTCATTAGTTTTCTTGTTCTTTGGTCCATTTGCTTAAGTTTTTCTCTGGTCCACTTTAAAAAAAAAGTCCCGAATATCTAACGATGGTTACAGCCCAGGTATTTATTCCTTTGATAAGGTTTCTGCCACATAGTTTTGTCTCGAGTAGCTTTCTAGTTCTGCTGAGATATTTTAAGAAAAAATTTTTCTTTCATCTCCACTTGTTTGATGGTATCAGCCTCCAAGATGCTCAAGTATTTGTACGTTTCCTTTTATTATTATTATTGTTATTTACTCCTTTAGAGTTTTTCACATCAGCGTTAGCTGATGATTTTTCACGGGAGTTTGAGTGACAGCAAGTCTCCTCAAGTCTCCAGGACTCTTCTCAGTATTCTGACCGTTCTCAATAGTGCTGTCGTTTCGAGGGTTTCCACTCGTCCGCCAACTTCCAAGTCCTCTAGTCCCTTTAATAATCCTTTTGTTACTGTGCCAAAAGCACCAATCACAATTGGTATAATTGTCACCTTCATGTTCCATTATTATTATTATTATTATTATTATTATTATTATTATTTACTCCGTTTCGAATTCTTCAAACTAACTTTTTTTCTTCAGAAATATAATAAAAGATTGTAAACCAACAAAAAAGTGTAATTTTTTTGTTTATTTTACATCGGCCCGTAAGAAATTAACCTGTTAATGTAACATGCGGATCCGTATTTACTAGTTTGCTGTGACTCGACACTCTATCTTTTGCCTCTCCGATCAGAATGTAATCATAAACATCGGCCTGTTAGAAACCAGCCTGTTAATGTAACATGCGGGGTCGTATTTACTAGTTGGCCGTGATTAACACTAGATCAGGTTGACAGACCGGGATTCAGAGATCCTTTTGTAACTCAAAATCCCAGAAAATTTTATGAGTCTGATTTTCAAGATTTTTGCTTGTGCGTATATCATCTGTCAACATAGTCAAATTCTAATCACTTAGTTAATTCCCAGAGGATCACCTTTCCCACACAACTGTACCTCGTCCAGGACTCTTCTCAGTATTCTGGCCGATATCAATAATTCAGTTGACAATTGGTGTAAACGTCACTTTTATGTTCCACATAGCAAGGTCCAGGTACTTATTATTATCATTATTTATTACTCCTTAGGAGTTTTTCGTACCAAAGTTAGCTTATGGTCTTTCACGGGAGCTTGAGTGACAACAAGTCTCCTCAAGTTCCCAGGACTCTTCTCAGTATGCTGACCAATCTTAATAAAGGTGTAGTTTGGACGCTCTATACTAGTCCTCTTATTCGCAAGTCCTCCAGGCTTTGTATCAATCCTTTAGTGACTGTAACTAGTGCATAAATTATAATTGGTATCATCGTCATATTCATGTTCCACAGTTTCAATTCCATGGCAAGGCCGAGGTACTTATTTTTCATTTCGTTCTTTTAATTTTATTCTATGGTCACTCGGGACAACAAAGTCCACAATTCGGTAAGTTTTCTTTTTCTTGTTGATTATCTCTAGGTCTGGTCGTCTGGGCGAGATTATAATTATAATTATTATTATTATTTCCTCGTATGTAATGGTTATCGTCGTAGGAAATGGACACGGCGACTCGAGTTCAAATCCTGGACAAGAATGACTGCATTTCACATAGCATTAATACCCTTGAGAAAGGTATGAATCCAATTATTCTCTCTCCAGCTATGGGTAAATAGTAGGACAGACTTGGTTCTTCAGCCTTGGTGAGGCAACTAGTGCAGGAAAAGGAAAACTCTGAATTGAAACCTGTTAAATTCCGCTTAAAAATTGACCTTGTGTCATATCCTGCCCGAGCGGAGGGGTTGGGTAAATAGGATTATTGTTATTTTCCTTTTCCGAGGGTATTAATCCAAAAGTGATCATAATAGTTTGATTCAAGTTCGAACTCGCTTCCTACGATGTAGCAGTCTAGAACGTTAGCCACGGCACCACAGGGATTCCCCTAACTCAAAAACAATCAACAATACTGCAATTGTTAGAAAAATCCTTTTGTTTTTTCACTTAACTGAAAGGTTTGGTTTCTTTATTTAATGGCATATCATGCTATGGAAGTCGTGAGTTCAATCCCAGGACATTGGTTTGGATGAAAGAGAAGTAGCTTTACAAGACGATTTCACTGCCTACGAGATATTCCAAGACATTGGCAGTGGAATGAAAATCGTCTACCCTCCACATGGAGGTTGAATAAAGGGTTCGGTTCAAAATTCCCTAAAGTTTAGAAATTATATTTAATGCTGCGGGTCTCACAAAAATTGGTTTAACAATGCGTTAATAATTCAGGCAGAACATCTTCAAGAGCTTCCAAACCGTCCTGCATCTTCTCAAGTTTATATCGAAGTCCCGAGAGAGGAGTTACTAAAAAACTTGTTTTTGTCTTTTTGTTTGTTTTCGTTTTTCTTTTTCTTTTTTTTTCTTATTTTTCTTCATGGTCCTATCGAATACGTTGAACTTTTAAACAAATATATTTGACATTCAGACGAGACCTTAACAGATACTACCATTCCGGCTCAAAGAGGATCTGGGAGTAATGGCAATGAAGGGGTACACCTCACTGCCCATACCTCCAAAACTAAAGACTCAACATCAGATGCCATTTAGTGTTATATGCAGGTCACTCCCTTTTTGGGGAACTAGGGTAGTCAAAGTGGCGCAGTGGCTAACCTGCTGGATAGCAACATTGTAATAAGTATGTTCGAATTCCAGTCGCTCCATAAAGTTTCCTTTCAGAATAATACCTTTGTGAGTTATTTAGCGCAAAAGCCCAGCTTTGTAGAGCAGTAGTAATATTATTTAACCCATAGCTTGAGGATATTGTGGTTGCATTGTAATTTCGTTATATTCAAAGTAACAAAAGAAAAAGTCAAGAACTACGTTTGATTTTTACGGGATATTTCTGCGGGGAATTCGGTACCAATGCATGAGGTAAATAATTAGGCAAGCTTTCAATTCACAAGACCTGGAAAACATCGTGTAGGAAATGGATCTGTGAAGTCAAACAGGAAATGAATTTCTTTGGTTTGAAATTGATTGAATTCTCCGAATATTTTCATTTAAAAGCTGTAAATTTTCAGAGAGCCATAAGAAGTTGAGAGTTGGGAATTATTTCAGCTTAGAAATTTGGTGAAGTGACATTTATTGAAATAATTAAAAATACACAGCAGCTTGTAGGTTGGGGGCGAGTAGAATATGCCGACTGAATCTTTGCGGACCATCCCCATCAACGAGTATTCTGATATGACTTTAAATCTGCTACAGTTTTAGAGCTCTGGGGAACGTGGAGAATATGGAAAACACTTCATTGTCATTACTACCTGGTCCACTTTGAGCTAAAGTGGTAGTACCTGTTAGGATCCTATCTATGGATAAAATAGGACTAGTGTCTTGAGTATGACACTAAACTGCATCTGATGGTGACCCTGCACTCCTGGAGATTTGAGGAATTTGTACCTCTTCTTCGACATTACTCCCAGCCCCATTCGGAGTGGTAGTACCTGTTAGAGTGACATCTATGAGCTAAATAGAAATGTCTAACTATTTAACTGTGTGTAAGCAAATGAAAGGTGGTCAATTGAATTATTAGTGTGACGTAATAATTCTTGGAACCATTTAACTGCAAAACGAATAAGTAATCTTGAACACAATTGTTAGTATTAGATAACAATACTTGAAAAAATTAACTATGTGCAAATAAAACTGTTAGTGTTAGATAGTTGCAACCATTTAACTGTATGAAAATAAATAAGGTATGGCTTGTTTAAATTATCATCTACAAACTATTCATTTACGAATCATATATATATATATATATATATATTTTATATATATATATATATATATATATATGAGATTGGGCATTAAATAAGCTACAAGGATTGATATGCCATAAAATACATCGAACTAACCTAGTAATAAAGAAGGGGAAGACGGGAAAGAAGGAAGATAATGAAGAGGAAGAGGAGATGGATGACAGGGAACCGGTGGAAGAAGAAGACGAAATATACAGGAAAGGTGAAAAAAGAAGAATAAACAAAGAAGAGGGAGAAGAAGAAGGGGGAAGAGGGAGGAAAGGAGAAGAAAGAAAGAGGACGAGAAGACGGAAAAAAGAAAGAGGAAGAAAGCAATTATAAAGTAATGAGAAAGGAAGATCAACAAGGAAGAAAAAAGAGAGTAGGGAGAGGGGCAATATGAGGTCAAGATGCAAGATGAGGAAGATGAAGAGGAAATTGACAGATAGATAGGAGAAAGGATGGGACAGTAGAAGAAGATGGATTCGAAAAAAGTAAAGAAATAGAAGAAGAAGAAGAAGAAGAAGAAGAAGAAGAAGAAGAAGAAGAAGAAGGTGGAAAAATAGAAGAAAGAAAACAACAAGGAGCACATAAAAGAAAAGAAGAAAAAGGACAGAATGAGGAGAAAGTGTCTTTCCAACACGCAACTTAACCCAAATTACATAATTCGGTTCGCAAGTCGGATGAGGGATGAAATCGATTAGAAATACTCAAACTGATCCTTAGCTAAAATCTATCGTCTAACTTTTAAAAATTTTAGTCATCCGATTTTAACTCGTTCAAACTTTCAAATGATATTAGAGGTCATCGCCTGTCAATTACACTTATTTGTCCCAACAGTTAAAATCTTTTTAACTATCTAAAGTATAGGCCGAATGATAGATATTGCTAATCTATTTTTAACATCAGTACTCGGTGATTAGGCCCTTCACTCGGTTTCTCGTTTCGTATTACTTTGCTACGAATGTTCACATTGCCGTAAATAAAGCAATAATTCGTTTTATATAAAAACATTTTATGTTTTTTTGACACTGGATTGGAAAGATTTGAGTAATTAAAAATGATATTAAAACCCGAAGAATTCCAAATCGTTGATTTACTTATTGTAACATTATAAGTAAATGGTACCAGAGTGCATAAAAAAACAAAACAGGCGGAAAAAGACGAATTGACAAGTTCAATATCTCATCTACTGGGCTAGGTGTAAAAAGATATACTTGATCTAACACATCGGATCATGTTTTCCTGAGTTCACCAATAAATGACCATTTAAGTGAGCTGGGTGGACAATGTTGCCTAACCGAAGCTAAAGAGGAGACGTAGTGTTCTGTGAACCCCAATATAAGGCGATCGATTTCGTGATCCACTCTTCCTTTTGATGACGGTGATATGAGAAGAAATAGTTTCGTGTGAATAAAGAACGAGGAATGAATCCAAGATACGAGAAGAGTCTGTTCCAACGACGACGAAGAAGCTGACAATAAGTGGTAGCCGTCATATATTCTCCATCTAATACTGCGGATAAAGGAACTGAACTGAACGAATAAAGTCACGAGGTCATAATATTTCAGACGAGTGGTATTAGGTGGGGGCATTCCCTTCCACATTTGCTACCTTATATGGAACACCTTCAAAAAAAGAAAAAAAATCAACTTAGTGGGTAGAGTGTTCGCCTAAGGTCCAGGAGACCTGGGTTCAATTCCAGGTCGCGTCATACCAAAGACTTTAAAAACGGTACTTGATACCTCCTGGCTTAATACTTAGCAATATAAGGTACGTATCGAGGGTAAAATGGAGCAATCCAGGGAAAGGAGTAGCGCCCTCCCCTACATCTCAGTGTAGTAGCTATTGAAAAGGAAATTGCTCCTTTACTAATTGAATTTAGACCCCTGAATTCAAATATGAACTCAGAATTTTTCCATTACGTCCTGTTTTTATTTTATACACTCTTAAATATTAAATGCACAAATTAGTCGTTTAAGATTCAACGCTTCACTCAGAAAGAAAAGACATAGGTGAACATTTTTCTGGTTACAGGACACTACCACTGCTTATAAAACTAGAAAAAATGATTTACATTTCTGTCTTAATTTCTGTGTGGGTGAGGCTTATACAAAAGTCAGAGGTGTGTGACAAATCTAAAATCTAAGTAAGGCTTAGAACATTTTGAATGACCCCCCATATAGAAATAATCTTGATAATATGTAGGTAATATCTCCAATAACATGGTATGATAATATATAAATAATATTGACAATATTGAAGTTTGATGATATATAGGTAATATTGCTTATATTGACAATATCAAAGTTTGTTAATTGGAAGATCTTTCAAAATTTTCTAATCTTTATTCAGAAAGAAGAGCCATAGCTGAACATTTTTCTGGTGAGAAGACACTACCACATCTTTATAAAAGTGGAAAAACTAATTTAGATTTCTGTCTTATTTTCTGTGCGTATGAGGTTTATAAAAAGTGAGAGGTGTGCGACAAATCTAAAATCTGAACTAGGCTTAGAACATTTTGAATGACCCTCATATTGTAACATATTGACCCCGGCCAAGCTGTCAAGATAGGAAATGCACCTGAGTAAATAACAGGTGCATCCGGTTGAGGAATATCGGAATATAGCCTTGGCTGCGGACGGGTTGAATGAGTGCGATTTGTGACGCCCACAAGAAGAAGGTGAGGTGTCAAATTATTATATAACTCGGTGCGCAGGAAGTTCAATCAGTTGGAGATCAGATCAGTTGGAGAAAAGATGCTGGAATGAGGAACATGTCCCAGGCCCCCGGTTGAGCAGCCCAGGAGAACGGGAATGAAATGCTGTTATGGCCATAAGAGTGGAGGGTCAATATGTTGCAGTTCTGTTCGGTCTCCAACCCCCTCTCACACAGTAAAACCTTTAGTAACCCTTTCGTACCCTTTCAAATAAAGTGAGAGGTATATTTTTCTAAAGAACAATGTCGCTCGTCTTTATTGTGTCGTCGTTATGATTCTGCATGTATATGTGTATGTATAGTGGTCATGGCTATACAACAATATAGGGATAATATTAATATCAAGGTTTGATAAGACATAGGTAATATTGATAATATCAAAGATTGTTAAAAAGAGGATTTTTCAAAAAGTTCTAATCTTCAGCCAGAAAGAAAAGACTCAGTTGAAAATTTTTGTTACAAAAACCTACAACCACTTCTTAGAAAACTAGAATAACTAATTCAGATTTCTGTGTTAATTTCTCTGTTGGTTAGACCCATAAAATGTAAAAGGTGCGCAATAGTTTAAAAATCAGGATGAAGTTCAGAATTTTTTTTAATGACGATCGTATATGGTAGATCATTAGACTGGAAAATAAACTTGAGAACTCAAAATCAGTTATTACTTTATTACATCATATTTTTATATTCACATCATATTAGATTAGTTTCAAAAATAAGAATCTTATTAAGAAAAAAAGTCTCCTGCTAAATAATCGAATATTTTGATAAGTTGGACAATAGTACATTATCATTATATTTTACTTCTTGAGAGTTCTTCACACCAGCGACAGCAAGTCTTCTCAGGTCTCCAGGACTCTTTTCAGTTTTCTGGCCGTTCTTAATAATGCTGTAGTTTGGATGGCCTCCACTCTCAGCAATAATTCCTCTTATCAAGTAATAGAACATGTGCACATATTCAATTTGTTGCCCAGTCGTCTGGATCTGTAGAATACACCGACTGCATCTCTGAGGAGGATGTTCGAGTAATGCTGGAGCTTTGGGTAATGCAGAGCACCCCTTCATTAGGGTTAGAGTTAGTGCATATCTATCCTGGCCCGGAGTGGTAGCAGCTGAAAGGGCCTTATGTATGGGTTGAATAGAATTAATCTGCGTACTTATGCTAAACTGAATTGCTTGAAATAGAACTGTTTGGCAAAACTAAACAGCTTGAAATAGAAATATTTTGGACAATTAAATTGTGTACTTATATTTAAAATGCGTACTTATACTAAACTAAACTGTTTGAAATAGAGCTGTTTTTGACATTGAAACTGCATTGAAACTGCGCATTCATGCTAAACTGAATTGTTTAGAATAGAACTGTTTTGACATTTAAACTGCATTCTTATGCTAAACTGGATTGCTCGAATTAGAAATGTTTTGATATTAAACTGTGTGTAAACAAAAACTATACTTATACTAAACTGAATTGGTTGAATTAGAACTGTTAGATAAACTGAATAGCTTGAAAAAGAAATGCTTTTGACAATTAAACTGTGTACTCATGCTAAACTGAATTGTTTGAAATAGAACTGATTATTTGTATAAAAATAGATTTGTCATTAAATAACCTTCAACGGTTGATATGCCATAAACCCAAACAACCAACTAGCCATATTTAATTTGAATGACATTCAGTGGTTTGCAAAAGTGTCTTAGGTTTGTAGGAAATTCTGATCTACTGCTATAGAAATCACAAGTAAACCCGTTATATTTAGGTTGAAGAGGCTCTTAGTATCAAGTTTCCATCTCCGAAATAACTTGGATTCTTCCTCATCACTTATCTCACTCAGATTAAGTGGAAGAAATCGAGATGTGAATGCCATGCTATTCTGTTCTTTGTTCGTTTGTATTATAAATTAGCATAGTATTTCATTCAATGAGACCCAAGAAATGTCTGTACAATCAATACGAATTAATCCAATTCTACCAGCTCGAGTGAATTCAGTTAACCTCTGAACTTGTTGTAAAGAGGTGGAGAGAAGACTCTTTAAAAGTCTACAGCAACACACGATCAACATTTTACAAAATTCTGATATTTTAGAATATTTCTGAGAGGGAATTCGGAATCAGCTCATTCGATTTAGCCTAAAACAGAGGGTTTTTTTGTTTTGCTTTTTACCTCATTAGCAAATGCTTTGTTGACTAGTGTTTGAACTTTCGTGTTCAAGATTTCTTTATTGAGATTTCTTTTATTTAAGTAAAACGACTTTGCAAAATATATTTCAAAGGAGTAAAATATAAACAAAAAATATATAGAATTAACACAAGTCTTTGAAGATAATAATAATATATAAAAATATTTAAAACAAATCAGTTTAAATAACCCCAAAGTCAAGAATGTCTGAGACATCAGATCGCGAAAGGAAAAGCTCAAATAAATAAAAAAAATGTTTTGTTTATTGACGACTGAAGTTTTCAACAAATTTTTTTCTGTTGGTTTATCGCATAAGTTAAATATATTTTTCTCATACAATTCTCTTCGTTGCTAACTTGTTATTTAGAGATTGTTTATTTTGGTTATGTTTTATGGCATAGCAACCCTTGTCGGTTATTTAATGCCAAATCCTGTATATACATATATACTAGATATTTGTGAACATGGTTTGAAGATAACATTTTAAAATTAGCCTAGGATTATTTGTTTACACACAAGTGGTTTCAAATATTGCTATAAAACAATAATAATTCAACATCAGACATTTGTTTATATGCATCTAAATGGTTATGCATATGATTTTTAAGCGAATAGTTCGTGGGCAGCACCACCCCTAAACGAGTTGGAACTAATTTGTTCGCACACAATTAAGTTTAAGTATTACAATCTAACACCAATACTTCTATCTAATATCAATCATTTGTGTGCACACATTGAAGTGCTTACAAGTATTGCTATTTAACCCTAATTATTCTATTCAACACAATTCATTTATTTGTACGCGGTCAGATTGTTCCAAGGATTGCAATGTATCACCAACAATTCAATTAAACATAAGTCATTTCTTTACTTGCCCAGTCGGCTAGGGCTGTAGAATACACCGACTGTTTCTATGCAGTGGGTAAGTTCTCCCACAATGAGTTGGAGAATGCGGAGCATCCCTTCATTGCTATCGCTCCCAGGTCTACACTGGCCCGGAGTGGTAGCACCAGATAGGGTCCAATCTACAGGTTAAATACACCTAAACTAAGTACTTATGCTAAACTGAATTGTTTGAAATAAAACTGTTTTTATATTGAAATTGTACTTATGCCCAACTGAATTGTTTGAAATAGAACTGTTTTGTTGGTAATCAAAAACTATACCTATACTAAACTGAATTGTTTGAAATTTAATTCGGCGTTAAATGACCCGAAAAGGGTTGATATGCCGTAAAACAAAAATCCAACCAACCAACCAACCAACCAACCATTTCTTTACACTCTGTTAAATGGTCAAAGAGTTCGCTTTCTAACAATTCAGTTTTGCATAATTAATTTGTTTATACTCAGTTTAAATGTCAAGCAGTTCAATTTGATCCCTAGATGGGACCCTAACAAATACTAACACTCCAGGTCAAAGAGGACCAAGGACTAAAGGCAATGAAAGGGTACATCCCCCAAAGCTCCAGCATTGGAGCCTTAATGTTTTGTGTTCCAATCAGGACACTCGTTTGTTGGGGGAGTCCTGTGGGATTTGAAGGGTTTTTGAAGGTCAGGGGCTAAGGGCAAGGCTGTGTTGCCGTAAGATATCTGGCTCCATATTTTGGTTACACTGTTTCACCCCACGTTGACTGGCCGGCGCAATGCCTTGCCCAAAGAAAGTCCCAAAAGAAATATACAAAAAGAAAAGATAGAAATAGATAAGAGACGAAAGCATTTCTTCTATACTTTCCTTTATTTATTGGGTGAAGGGACTAACCAACGCTACGTCTTGTGACGTAGCGTAGTGCCCAAAACACCAGACAGCAAAATGGTGTTGTTGGTTCGACGGATACTGCCTGAAAGTCCAAGATGATATCGTTTCCTTTTTCAAGGGGAAAATCCTTTTTTCTTTTATGCATTCGTCATCTCCTTTTCCGTTAGAGACCTCTAGGAGTTTCTTCAAATTTAATAGTTTTCTTTTTATCTATTTATTTATTTTTTAAAATTTATTTATTTATTTATTTATTCGTTCCCTGCAGTCCTGACTTTTTGTAGAGATGCAACCGGTGTATTCTATAGATCCAGCCGAATAGGCTGATAGATTCTTTTGAGAATGACTGGTCCTGAAAGTTACCATGTGAACCCCATTCACCTCAAGGAGTATTTAAAAGACATATATAGATCTGGCTGTGGGGTGCCTGGAACATTTTGATTTTAAATCGGTCAGGGTCGTCTACTTCGTTTAGAAAACAAATAAAAGTGGCTTCCTTGGGGAGATTAACATGGAATAGGATTAAATGAGAAAGGTCACATTCATAGAGAGAGCAATTGGCTCTTCGGGAAACAAAAAAAAAATTGAGTTTGATATATCCTTGAATAAATAGATAAAAAAAAAGAAAGATTGGGACAGGGTGTTTTGTCCTTGAGAACGTCCATGAATTAATTTGTGGCCTTTTATACAATAAAAGAATGATTGAGAGATAAAGTGTTTCAACTATATAGGATAATCAAATATAGCATATCTTTCTATTTGATAGAATGAAAGGAGTGTTTTAAAGACATATGCTGGGTCAGTGGGTACAAGCCGCTTCGACCTTGACCTGGACGGGTAGGACTGAAACATTTTTGAAACTCCGAGACTTCTGCTTGTCCAATATAATTCTTTATATGCAGACTTGTGTTTCGTCTGTTAAAATTATGGCTCACGTAAGTATTGATTTAATTATTTATTGATTTTAACGGAATATCAACCCGTCTAAGGTTATTTTATGTCAAGAGGTTAGGGAGTCGTATTCATTGTACACTCATATTTATTTTTTGATGTAGTTGTTTCTAATTTTTTTGTTTTTTTTTTTGCACATACTTTTCAAACAGATCTATTTGATCTAAAGATAGAATTCAAACAGGTACTACAACACCAGATTATAGTGGACCTGGGAGTAATGGGATGGAAGGGGTATTTCATACTTCCAAGATTTCTACAACTAAAGTTTCACTATCAGATGCTGTTTAATTTCAAACAAATCATTTTGGAGGTCTTAGCCTCTGCGTAATCTAAGCCTGACAGGGCCATAAAAAACCTTTTAGCTATTCAGTTAAGTCAAAAAGTTTAAATGTCAAAACAGTTCTATTTCAAACAATTCAGTTTACCATAAGTTCGCAGTTTAGTTCTATTTGACCCATAGAAAGGACCCTATCAGGTGCTACCACTTTGGGCCAGAGTGGGCCTGGTAACGATGTCAATAAAGGGGTACTCCGTATTCCCCATTTCTAAATGGACTGTATACAGAAATTTCCATTGCAATAATATCCCTGCATCCCCCCCCAAAAAAAACCCCTGTGAGATTAGCACATTTTTTGTTGGTTTGATGGTTGGTTGTTTTGTTTTACGGTGTATTAACCCATTTCGGGTCATTTAACGCCGGATTATGTCACTTTGATAAAAGTTTCAAACAATGAATAGTTTAAAACTTTTATCAAAGTGACTTAATATAAATACAATTTTGTGTATACACAGTTAAATGTCAAAACAGTTATATGTCAAACAATTCAGTTTAACATAAGTACGCAGTTTAGTTCTATTTGACCCATAGATAGGACCCTATCAGGTGCTACCACTCTGGGTCAGAGCGAAAATAATATAATCATGTTGGTAGAATATATCCGACGTTATTTTAATTCATTTCAACTTTAAAATGCATATTTACACTTTGTTTTGTTTTGTTTTTTACTAATACACGATTTATAAACGGTTGTGAGTTAATTTGCTTTTATGATTTTCAATGGCCAATACGGCCTGATTTGTTTATAGACACCAACTGGACTTTTTTTTCTCCAGAAATGTTATAATAAAAGATTGTAAACAAACAAAAAATGTTTTGTCTTTTTTGTTTCCATTGCATCGGCCTGTTGAAAATCAGCCTGTTAATGTAACATGCTGGGTCGTATTTACTAGTTGGCAGTGAAGGCATAGAATATTTTTCGGTTGACGCCAGAATTAGATTTCCAAGGGGATTCTTTAAAAGTGTGCTCAGATCCCAGTTCTTTGTATTGCTAATGTCTTCAGTAAATCTCAATCTGGTTGGCTGAAAAAAAGAAGTTACTTTTATATGGGTGAATTGCCCCGAGCAATAAAACAATTTCTCTAAAAGCTGCATTTTTGTTTTTTCTTCTGTCTTATAGTTTTCATTACTTCCAAATCCCAGAGGTCAGCAGCAAAAGAAAAACTATTTATGAAAGACGCCTTCTGCCCAAACTCTAAATTAGATAAAGCTTAAGAAAGTTGCCGGATCGTCGAAAAAAAAAAAAAATTGCGCGTTATACTCGCGCACACTTACACCCATTCTCTAGAACAAGCAGGGGTAACCTTTTCTGAGAAGCTGGTAGTACAAGATAATTAATCATCAGGTACTTCAAGGAAAAAATATCTTGATATTTTTCATTAAAACAAGCCCAACCATTTTTTACAATAGAAGACCATACACGTAAACATTCATATTTACCAACCCCTCCGCTCGGGCAGGATATGACACAAGGTCAATTTTTAAAGCGGAGTTTAACAGGTTTCATTTCAGAGTTTTCCTTCTCCTTGACTAATTGCCTCACCAAGGCTGAAGAACCTAGTCTGCCCTACTATATTACCCATAACTGGAGGGAGAATAATTGGATTCATACCTTTCCCAAGGGTATTCGTGCTACGTGAAATGCCATCAGTCTCGTCCAGGATTTGAACTCGTGTGGCCGTGTCCATTTCCTACGACGATAACCATTACACCACGGGCACCTCCATACACGTAAACATCTGTTTAAGAAATTGTGACCGCTCAGTCGGGTGGAGCCGTAAAATACGCCGATTTGTTAAACTCTGCTTAAGAATTGACCTTGTGTCATATCCTACCCGAGCGGAGAGGTTGGTAAATATGGTGAAATACGCCGACTGCACCTCTGCATAGGGATAAGACCCCAACCCCCACAAGTTGCATTATATGACCAGGCAACTTGTCACATGACTTGCAACACTCCATTTTGACCCTTACTAGGCTAGATGTGCGGTCGGAGAGACTCGATCGGTGAAGATTAACCGGGAAAAAAATAAAAATGAAATTTTAAAAAATTCAAAAGGTAGCTGTTCCCAGAAGCCCCTGACAGAAAGTAGGAACAGCGCATGGCTAAATAAAGGGTTTACCGGCGCTAAAGAGAAATCTTGCTCGTTTAGCGGTGAACTCATAGACCGGAAAGAACTACTGCTCTCCTACTGCTGGTGAGGAAGACTATGGGTCAGCTTAGTGACACGCAGGCTCACTCTCCCTCCAGTAGTTGCTTTTGATGAACAACTCAACTAGACAACAGGACTGACCTTCAACTCATAATTTACCAAAAAAAAATGACTTTCCTGTTAGTAGCCGTCCCTGCCATCATACTTCACGAAAACATCTATAATTGCTTCGTATTTACTAATATTTTTTATATATTAACAGCCATACATTAAGCACTCTGCTAGAATACATTGATAATTATATATTCTATATGGGATTGTTCCTAATAAGTCTATTTTTGGACTTGACTTATATTGTATTTATATATTAGGGTAGCTGTAAATATTTTCTCTGTTAAATTTGAAGTATGATGAAACCGGTGTTCTTTACATGTCAAAATAAGTTGATACTTATTGCTACTTGATTTAGAAGGGTTAAGTTTATGAAGTCTAGTTGTAAATGGGAAATAGTTATTTTAATCCATTTTCTTGTTTCATCTGAAGAAGTCAGTTAATTTTTAACAGGATGGAAATAAAATCATTATCTTAATGTGACCGATTGTTTATATATATATATATATATACATATATATATATATATATATATATAATCGGTCATATGAAAGTCAAATCCGACCGATAAAATGAAGAGTAGTTTCTCCCAAGCAGCGATCCTGTCGATACTGCTATATGGATGCACCACATGGACGCTGACTAAACGGATGGAGAAAAAGCTTGACGGCAATTACATAAGAATGTTGCGAGCAATATTGAACAAGTCCTGGAGACAACACCCCAAAAAGCAGCAGCTATACGGCCACCAACCCCCTATCAGGAAAACTATCAAAATTAGACGAACCAGACACGCGGGACACCTTCACATAGACGAGCAAAGGCATGACTTCCAGCTCGAACCTACATACAGCAGCTCTGTGCCAACACGGGATGTAGCCCTGAGGATCTGCCGAAAGCAATGGACGATAGGGAGGTGTGGCAAAAGATGGCTAGGAATATCCGTGCTGAAAGCGTGTCATGATATATATATATATATATATATATATATATATATATATATATATATATATATAAACAGGGTTAAATAAGCATCAAGAGTTGGGTTGATATGCTGTTAAGCCAAATGACATAAGTTAACCTAGAAATAGCGCACAGTTGATTTTTTCTTTTAAGCGAAAGATTTTTTTCTTTTAAGTAAAAGATATTTTCTTTAAAGCAAAAGATATTTTCTTTTAAGCAAATGATTTTTTCTTTTAAGCAAAAGATATTTTCTTTTAATCAAAAGATTTTTTTCTTTTTAGCAAAATATTTTTTTCCATAATAAGGCTACTTTTCTTCTACAAGAATAACTTTGGCATTAAATTACCCACAAAGGTTGATATATCATTAAGCCAAACCAGAAAAATTAAAGATTTCTCCTAATATCATCAAAGGTATTAGGAGAATTAAAACATGCTTCTGTCGTCGTTCATGACGAAATAATGTAGCACTTCAATATACCGACAGACAATGGCTAACGTTTATCTCATTCTGACAGGCTTACCCACAATGCAAGGCATTAATACATAAGGGAGGTTACTCGAGCATGTAATGATTATTCCTCTTTGACACCAGTTTATTCTCCTAGGGAATATCAGTTGGTGCCTGAGGTGCCTCAAAATGGGAATGCCGTTGAGATCAAGTTTTTTGTGACGGCCGCACATGAGTCTCGACGCGCTCACAATAAAATGACCTTGTGTCTAATCTGGCCTGGTCGGAGGTCGGATAATTATCTGCTCTTTAACACTAGCTTCCTTAAACTTTTTAAGAGAGAGAGAGAGAGAGAGAGAGAGAGAGAGAGAGAGAGAGAGAGAGAGAGAGAGAAGAACTAAGAACTAAACGAGATAACGCCTTAATTAACGTTATTTTCCGCTGAAATTTGGCTGGCTTTTTTGAAAGCACTTAGGGCCACGCATGATCAACAGTCCACAGTTTTCCTATGACTAGTCAAGAAAGTAAGGACTGATTTTTTTACTTAATTTTGGTGGGTAGCGATTCTGACAAGAAATTATCAATGTTGATCTTGACCAAGCGTAAATATTGGTTTATCGCAAGTTTGTTTAGTTCGGTGACATATGAGAAACAAATACGATTAAATTCTGGATCAAAGTGCATCCTGGCTCAGTCGACTAGGGCTCTTGAATACACAGACTGCTTCTCTGCAGAAAAGTAAGACTCCCCAAACGAGTATCCCGGATATGACACCAAACAATCTGATCGTGAGGCTCTCGTAATGCTGGAGAATGTGGAGTAATCCTTTACTGCCATCACTCCCAGGTCCACTCTAGCTCGCAATGGTAGTACCTGATAGGGTCCTATCTATGGGTTGAATAGAACTAAAGTGTGAGCTTATGCTAAACTGAATTGTTTGAAATAGAACTGTTTTTAACGCTTAACTGTGTGTAAACGAAAGAATGATGTTTGATTGAATTATTTGTGATACATAGAATTTCTTGGAACAATTTAACTAGTGTAACTAATTTAGTAGTTTGAAATAAAACAGTTTTTGACATTTAAACTTTGTACTTATGCTATACTGAATTGCTCAAAATAGAACTGTTTATATATATATATATATATATATATGTATGTGTGTGTTTGTGTATGCGTGTGTGTGCGTGCGCGCGCGCGCGTGTGTGTGTGAAATGGAACTCATACATACTCACACAAATACAAATGAGCTGCCCGTGGTGTAATGGTTCTCGCTGTAGGAAATGGACACGGCGACAGAAGTTCAAATCCTGGAAGATATTGATTTCATTTCCCAAAAGCGCTAATACTCTTGGGAAAGATATGAATCCTCTTACTCTCCCTCCAATAGCTGGGTAGGCTGGGTTCTTCAGCTTTTGTCAGGCAACCATTCTTGGAGAAGGAAAAGTCTGAATCAAAACCAGTTAAACTTTGCTTAAAAATTAACCCTGTGTCACATCCTGCCCGTGCGGAGGGGCTGGGTAAATACATACATATACAAATGCATATATATATATATATATATATATATATGCTTTGATATATTAGTATGTAAAGTCAGTTAAAGTCCTTTTTTGGGTATGTAGCTTCACGAAGAAATTCTTTTAAAGGATATATATATATATATATATATATATATGCACTCGTGCGCGAACACACACACATACACACACACTCACACGCACACATATACATAACATTATTTCATATTAACTTTACCTTCTTTAATTAGGATTCCACAAACCCTAGAAAGTCTTTAACTGACACTGTCATGAGTTAGTTCGTCACAGCCTTTTGAATGTTCTCAACAATTCTCAAATTACGACCAGAGATCTGGGTTTTCGTTTTCAGGATAAAAAATAATAGCAGCTATTCAGTTATATCAACCTTGGTGGGTTATTTAATACCAAAGCCATTCTTGTAGAAGAAAAGCAGTGGTACTTATTAACCCATAGCTGGGAGGGAGGATATGAGGGTTCATACCTTTCCCAAGGGCATTAGTCCAAAAGTGAAGGTAACAGGGCGACTGGTGTTTGAATTGTTTTACTTCGAGACCACTACTGTGCAACAGAGACTTTCTCCCCCAGTAACTCATATTAGAAGTCTAAATTGACTGGAGTTCCACGGCAATATTTTTTCTTCATAGCTCATGGCCTCATAAAGGAGGTGGGGTCTTACCCAGTTGCAGAAGTCCAGTCGGTGTTTTCCATAGCTCAAAACGACAAGGGAGTTGAATTCAGAAAATTTCCTTCTTTAAGACCAATTGCCAAACTATACCCGCCCCACTGTTTATCCATAGTTTTAGGGAGAGTAGTTGGCTTTATTCCTTTCTCAGGAGCACTATGTGAAACGTGAACAGTCTAGTCAAGGATTTGAACCCGGTTCACCTGGTCCATTTCCTATCATAAAAATAGTTACGGCATGAGCGCATCAAAGATTCACTAACCATTTTATCTTTTAACGCCATATGCCTACATTATGATACAGTCAAATCAACTTGCTTTGTTTGGGTTTTATGGCATATTAACCATTGCAGTATTTTACTTGTTTTTTTTTTTGCTTCCATGTAGCACAAGGCGGCATAAATGGGGCACCCCATGAGAATCGAAATCACTCGAGAAGATTTGTTAGTCTAGCTTGCTAACCATTACACCACATAAAGTAATCATATCAACAAACATAAGCTATTTGATGTCAAACCTCTTTATATATATATATATATATATATATATATAATTTGGTTTAGTTGGGTTTTATTGCATTTCAACCGTTGTAGGTTATTTAATACCAAATCCTTTATATATATATATATATATAATTTTGTAAGGATGGGTTTAAGGCATATCAACCAGTGTAGGCTATTTAATGCCAAATCGTGTTTATACATATATATTAAAATATTTATATTTAGGCAGCATTTCTTCGTTAATGCAAATTTCATTAAACATAATAGACATTTTATGTCTACATATTTTCTTCTGGATCCGTTCGAATTCCTGTATTACTTTTATCGTATTTGGGGGGAATTGATTTATGTATTATCCATAGTTGTATGTATCCCTAGTACTTTCTGCCCGACTTTGGGCCATCATCAGGGGAGGATCTATTACAAAAGTGATGTAACTTTTGTTTTAGCATATTACTACTCTGTAAAGGCGTCTTTGCCGTTGAAGATTATGGCATTTGCTTTTAAATGTAATTCTATAATTAGTGCCAGCAGCTAAAGACATTTAAGTACATTAGCACTGGTTCGAAAATTAATTCTATTCAGTGTTGGTTGCAGGTTTCTAATATGTAGTGCTTCGAGAATCTGAAGTTTTTGTTTATTATTTTGATGTTCTAATATTGTTGTGTTGTCAGTGAGAATTTTTCGAAGTTGTGTTGTTGGGCATGACTGTTTTTTTAAATGCTGAGCTATTGAACTTGTGTCAGAAAGGTGCATTGTAAGTCTCCTCGACAGGGTAGTTGAGGTTAAACCAACATATATATTATTATTATCAGAGATACAATCTCTTAAAGGCCATTTAAATTTATATATAACGTTGGTTTTTTGCAAAACCCCAATCGAGGGAGAGGAATTATTTCTAATGACTAAATTCGAGGTTTTAAACTTATTATAATAAATAATAAGTTTTTTTTTTTTTTTATTAGGATCAGTGGGGAGTATGAATCAATTGTGAATCAATTGTGAATCAATGTTTTCAATATTTTTTCATCGGATTTATAATTGTAGTGCATTTGGTTACGATAAAAAAGTTTGATATATGTTTGTTGACTGGATGGAGTAGTACACTGTTTATTTTGTTGGTTAACATTTTTGATCATACGTTTAATTTGTTCATCAACAATATAGTTAGGAAACCCATTATTGATGAGAGCCTGTTTTATGTTTTCTACCTCTTTATAAAATATTGTTTTGGAGGAGGAGATTAGTTTGGCACGGGATATTAGATTACGAATAATTACTTTTTTATATCTGAAGGGGCATTCACTTTTAAAGTTGAGGGTACAGGAGTTATTACTAGAGGGTTTTTTGTAAGCGGAGGTAGTGAAGTTATTATTGTTGTTAGTATCAATGAGAACATCTAAAAAGGAAATTTTATTGTTTTTGTTTAGTTCATGAGTAATTTTAAGAACTGAATTGTTTTGGAAGGTGTCTTGTAGTATGTTGATTTCGTTAATATTATTAGTAAGAATAAGGATATCATCAACATATCTTAGGTATATTGGAGGTTTTTTATGCTATTAAAAATTCTATTTTCGAGATCGGACATGTAGAAATTACTGAAAATCGGGCCCAGGACAGACCCCATAGATACACCATCTGTCTGAACGTAAATATTTCCAAGATGGCCATAAAATGGAACTTCAGTAGTGCATGTTAGGAGTAATTTTCGAAGTATATTAGGGTTGATTTTAAGAGGAGGAAGAGATGGGTTATTATAAATATTATTTATAATAATATCAATTGTTTCATTAACAGGTACATTTGTAAATAAATTTTCTACATCGAGTGAGGCTAATATACCATTATTTGGTTTAGTTGTATGAAGAATTACATTTATAGAATTACATTTAAAAGCAAACGCCATAATCTTCAACGGCAAAGACGCCTTTACAGAGTAGTAATATGCTAAAACAAAAGTTACATCACTTTTGTAATAGATCCTCCCCTGATGATGGCCCAAAGTCGGGTAGAAAGTACAAGGGATACATACAACTATGGACAATACATAAATCAATTCCCCCCGAAAACGATAAAAGTAATACGGGAATTCGAACGTATCCAGAAGAAAATATGTAGACATAAAATGTCTATTATGTTTAATGAAATTTGCATTAACATATATATTATTAAATATATGGGATTCGGTTTTGTAGGGCTTTGTGGAATATCAATCATTGTAGACTATTTAATGCCAAATCATCTTTATAGATATATATTAAAGAAAAAAGATTTGGTTGGGTTGGGTTTTATGTCATATCAACCGTTGTAAGTTATTTATTTCCAAAACATCTTTATACTTTATCATATTTACCCAACCCCTCCGTTCGGGCAGGGTATGACACAAGGTCAATTTTTCAAGCGGAGTTTAACAGGTTTAAATTCAGAGTTTTCCTTCTCCTGCACTAGTTGCCTCACCAAGGCTGAAGAACCTAGTCTGCCCTACTATTTACCCATAGCTGGAGGGAGAATAATTGGATTCATACCTTTCCCAAGGGTATTAGTGCTATGTGAAATGCAATCAGTCCAGGATTTGAACTCGTGTCGCCGTGTCTAATTCCTGCGACGATAACCATTACACCACGGGCACCTTTTTATACTTTATATTAAAGATATAGAATTTGGTTTTGTTTTGTTTTATGGCATATCAACCATTGTCGATATTATGCTAAAGTAGACTCTGACTTCGTGTCCGTAACGTTAGTTACACTGAATATCTTTTCAGCACGTATTAGTGTGACTTAGAATATTAAGTCTTCCCTACAGAGAGGTAAGACCTCAAAAAAAAAATTATCACTACACTGTATCTGATCGTGAGGTGATCTAGAGAATATGAAGTACCACGTCAGTGCCATTACTCCCAGGTCCACTTTACTCCAGAGCAGTAGTACCTGTTAGAGCCACACCTGAAGGTCAAATACATCCTTTTGAAAATTTCTATTATTTAAATTTTGGAAACTTCCCTCAAGTTCCATTTTTATCCTGTGTTTCTTGTTATAATGTTTTATTGTGTTTGTAATTTTAGCTAAACTGAATATTAATCTTTTTATTTACCAGTATAAAGTAGACCTCTAGCTGAGATGTTCTATATAGAAACCAAAGTTTTGATCATCTTTCCATGATATTTTTCCTAAGTCATTTCTGACCACTGAAAATTAAGACTTTAAATTTTGAGCTGTGTTTGGTTCATAAACGTAACTCTCTTAATGATGTTCATTATTTTAAGATATGCGGTTCAGATAGAGAACCTCAAAAGCTCTGCAACACTTTTTTATCAGAAACAAAAGAAAGGGGCTTGCATAAAAATTGTTCTACTCTGTTTTTCTCGAGGCTGTTTTCACAAAAAAATTGAAAGTGTATTCCTATTATTGAGATTTCTGTATTCATATTCGATATGAGAATACCCAGTTAAAAAATATAAATACAAAAATGTGCGTACAAGAAAAAAATTAGTGTACTTGATAAAAAATTAGTGTACTTGATAAAAAATTGTGTTATTGATGAAATAATGTGTACGAGATAAAAATGTGTACTTGAAAATTTTTTTATTTGATGAAAAGGATGTGTACTTGATAAAAATAATGTGTACTTGAAAAATAAGCCTGCTTGATAAAAGAAAATGTGTACTAGATAAAAAAATGCGTACTTGATAAAAATGTGTAGTTGAAATATGTGTACTCGATAAAAATAATGTGTATTTGATAAAAAAAATGTGTATTTGAAATCTGTTAGAGGCGCACACGTTTATCGTTGTAAGAAATGGAATCGGCAACCGACCCGAGTTCAAATTCTGGATGGTTCGCCGTGATTCCATTTCTTACGACGATGATAGTTCCGCTAAGGCCGCCTCCACCAGAAAAGAGGTGAATTTTGCCATTTCATTGAACCCTAAAGTAAAAATAAAAGTGAATAACGATTTACAAATGGACAAATACCCGGATCTTACCAGCTTGCTAAAAAAGCTGTTGAGCATGAAAGTAACGGTGATACCAGTCGTAATCAGAGACCTTGGAACAATCTTCCTAAAAAAACCTGGAAAAGAGACTTGATGAACTGGAGATTAACGGAAAAATCGAAGCCCTCCAGATCACAGTAGTGTTAAAATTAGGTCAGATGCTTTGGAGAGAGTTGGACATCTGAAGAAATTAGTTGTCACTTATTATTCAGTCTGATGGGTGTGAATAATAATAATAATAATAATAATAATAATAATAATAATAATAATAATAATAATAAAAGAAAAACTAAAGAATTAATAAAGGTTTTTTATTAAAGCCTTATAAGAAGTTGATCCGAGTTCATTTTGTTGGTGATTTTCAAATAAGGTAGGATTCAACAATTAGATATTTAAAACCCTTTCATTGGGACCAAAGTTTTCATTTGGGGTTTTTGAAGGAACTTAGCTTAAAGTCCGGCCCATAGGGCGAATGTTCAGGTATTTTGGATAATTTTCAAATAAATAATCACGGAATAGATTTGACCATCGCTGAGTCCCTCAGGAAATATGAGAATGTCTTTGCAGATGTGAGAATAGCTTTGGAGAAAAGAGAAAATAGAAAAAAAAAAGAACGTTTTTTTCTAAAAAAAATTTATTGGCATTATGCCTAAGCAAATGACGTAGATGACGTCAAATGCAAAATCTGTCATGAGGCAAAAATCCGAACAGAGAGGAAAAAAAAAGAACAGAAAATCAAATTTTTCTTATTTTTGCTTTTGAATTCGGTGATCAAGGGAAGTGGAATGCCGGAGAAAGACAGAGTAAGTTTGTATTGAGAGAGAGAGAGAGAGAGAGAGAGAGAGAGAGAGAGAGAGAGAGAGAGAGAGAGCGTAAGAAGATAGATAGGTAGATTGACAGACATACTGATAGAGTAAGAAAAAAGAAAACAGAAGAAAGCGTATATATATATATATATATATATGTGTGTGTGTGTGTGTGTGTGTGTGTGTGTGTGTGTGTGTGTGTGTATGTGTGTGGACAGATAAATAGATTGACAGAGAGACAAAGAAAGAAAAAAGTCAGAAAAAAAGAGCGTTGGAAGATAGATAGATAGATAGAGAGAGAGAGAGAGAGAGAGAGAGAGAGAGAGAGAGTTGATCAATAGAAGGCAAAAGACTACTGTAAAGAGAAAGAGGAATAGGGGAAAAGTAAGACGGGTTAGAGAGAGAGAGAGAGAGAGAGAGAGAGAGAGAACAAGAAAAACGAAGACAGTAGAGATAAATGGAAGAGTGAAATTAATTCTGTTTTTTTAAATTCCACTTAATAAGTGATTAACCTTCGAATACACACACACACACACACATATGTATATATATATATATATATATATATATATATATATATATATATATATATATATAAGAGAGAAGAAGAAGGAGAGAGACAGAGATAGAATAAGAGGGACATATAGGCGAATAGTTAGAGATAAGGAGAACAGTAAGTAGATAGAGAAACAGAAAGAAAAAGTGCACAGAATTACCAATAGATAGATCGGTTTCTTTGTTTAATCGTCTATCGACCTTTTTGGCTTATTTAATGCCAAAGCTATTCTTGTAGAAGAACAGCAGTGATACTATTTAATCCATAGCTAGGGTGGGGGGAATAAGGGGATTCATACCTTTCCCAAGGGTATTAGTCTGAAAGTGAACGTAATACCGCGACTGCAGTTCGAACTCGCTTACTACGATATCACTGTTCAGTACGTCAGCCACTACGACACGGGGACTCCTCCCAGTAGGTAGGTAGAGAGAGAGAGAGAGAGAGAGAGAGAGAGAGAGTGTGTGTGTATGTGTGTGTATGTGTATGTGTGTGTGTGTGTTAAAAGATACATCTAAAGGTTTTTGTACCTAGGAAAATAAAAATGAACAGAGAAAGTGGGAGAGAGAGAAAGAGAGAGAGAGAGAGAGAGAGAGAGAGAGACAGACAGACAGACAGACAGACAGAGGACACTTATCTGAAAGGAGAGAAAGAACGAACACAGTAAGGATGAAGAGTGAGAGAAAGGGAGGAAAGGTGAAACCATTTATATAGAGAGAAAGAGACAGAGAGAGGTATGGAAAAGACATAGATAGATAGATAGATAGATAGATAGATAGATAGAAAGAGAGGGAGGGAAATTGAGAGAGAGAGGAGAGAGAGATCGATAAATAGATAGATAGAGAGAGATATATAGAGAAAGAGTGAGAGAGTGAGAAAGAAAGAGAGAATTGGTTCGAGTATTAGAAATGTATAAGGAAGATCTGTAAGAAAGACAAAAAGATTGACGAACGGAAGAACCCCCCACCAAAAAAAACCCACAAAAGCAAAAAAACAAAAAAAAAAAGAATGATACAGAGAAAGGGATGAACGTTTTGTATTTATTTGAGAATTTTGTCAAATGATAAAAATAAAACAAAACAAAAAAAAACCCCAGAAAAAACTACAAAAAAAAGGAAAAAAGAAAATTGAAAAAAAAATGCAAGAATTTAAGAAAAAGATCCACATTCGATGAAAGAAAAACAAGAATCTCAGAGAATTGAAAATTGTCAGAACGAGCCTAACAAATCAATCATGGAATAGGCAAGATGTCTCACAAATGATGCAGCCCTAAGGAAAAAAGGGGCAAAATTTATACATATGTAAATTTTACGTTACAATCTTAGTCACATGGCTGCGCAATTTAGCCGTCGATATGAATGTGTCATGTGCTACTTGTATTTGAGCATCAATTCCCTTGTGTTTGCCGTATCGCTTTCGTGGGATCCACGCGTGTTCATTGCTGAGTCGTATTTCACGCGGAAATCTTACAAATTTCTTCCTTTGGGGATTTCTTTAAAAAGTGTAGTGTTACAGAACCATCCTTAACACCTGGAAAACTGAGGGCTTACATTATAAGGGAGATTTTTAACAAATATTAAGGGGTAGGGAGCAAAAGGGAATCCCTTTCAAAATCTATTGTAAAATAAGATATATAAATCCATAGCGAAATGGAAGATTACTTAACTGGTTGGATTTACCTCCAACTTGTCTAATATTGCGTTTTAGTTTTTTAAAAAAAAGAGGCTCATGGAAAATATATCATTACTAGTACAGGTTTGAAACTAAAACCACCTAAGGTGAGTTTTGTCCCGCAAACTTCCATAGTTTTAAAGTACGGAAGCTTAAAAAAGAAAAGATTGCATTTCCTTTTCTCACAAAGAAATACCTTAAAATTTGCGTATTTAAAAAAGTTATGAATTTAAAATATAATTGAATCCTTCTGAAACACTTCGTTTAATTTTTAAGTCTTTATATATATATATATATATATATATATATATATATATATATATATATATATATATATATATAATCAGACAGAATTCACATTAGGTTTCTTGGTGTGTGTGTTCGCCTGTTTATTGTCGATTTTCCCACAAAATGTGACCAGCATTCATTTTAACATTCAAACAAGGTTTCCCATTTATTATTATTATTATTATTATTATTATTATTATTAGTAGTAGTAGTAGTAGTAATTTCGCTTTCTTACAATCCTTCTCCCGATTTTGTCCAAGACCTAGCATGAGGGAAGGTTTTGATTATATGTATTATATATATTTATGCATTTTGTAACCGGGGTATTGGCCTAATGAGCAGAGTGTTCGCCAATGGTCCGGGAGACCGGGGTTCAATCTCCCGGTCGAGTCATACTAAAAACTCAAAAAATGGTACTTGATGCTGCCTTGCTTAACACTCAGCATTATAAGGTTAAGGGTAAAGTGGAGCAATCCAGGAAAAGGAGTAGGGCCCTTTCCAACATCTCACTGTAGTAGTAATTGAAAAAGGAGCCTTCGGGTCACTCTCGACTAAGGTCGCTTACTTTATTTTACTTTAAGCATTTTGTTGCCAATTTTGGTTGATATTTTTCGGTCACATTGGAGATGAGCGGTTCCGGAAATTCAATTATTTTTGTATTTCATATAAGCTGGAATTGCTAGTCATCTTGTTGATGTATTCATGTGTCACTTTCTGGATCATACCCAGTGCTTCCACTATTACTGGGACGGTGGATGTTTCAAGTTGCCACATTATTTTTCAATTTCTGTTTTTAGATCTTTATCTAGACTTATTCTAT